>VXBR01000381.1:78880-91547 GCA_013400215.1 Cisticola juncidis
TCCCATTCTGTTTTTCTTTCCCTTTCCCCCCTTCCTACCCTTTTCCCCTTCCCATTTTCACCCTGTTTTCCTTTCCCTTTCCCCCCTTCCCTTCTCTTCTCTCCCTTTTCTCCCCCTTTTCCCCCTCTCCCCCTCCCGGGTGCCGGCGGAGCGGAGCATTCCCGGTCTCCTGCGCTCCTCTCCTTCTCCCGTATCCCAACTTCTGTGCGCTACTGGCTGGTGCCGCTCGAGGGGCGTGAGCAGCTCCGTGCCTGTGGTCAGTGATGAAGACTTTCTGCTCTTTTCATCCCCGCAGCGCGGAGCCACCGCTCAGGGCCAGCCGGCAGCTCCTCATTCCCGATTTTCGCCTTTTCCCAGCCCCTTTCCAGGAGGATGCCGCCTTCCCCTCCGGCCGGTTTATGATGAGGTGAGTAAATTCCCTTTTTCCAGCGCCGCTTTGCTGTCTGATGTCATTAAAGTGGGGTTTTTCCTCGGGGGAAGCCTGGGAGGGGGAAGAGAACGCGCTGCTTGCCACACGCTCTGCTGGGGGTTCTCCCCAGCCCTTTCCAGGGTTTGTTCCCCTCGGCATTCCCGGCTGGAAGCTCCAGGGTTTCCCTCTGCAGACACAACTTTCCCCCACCCCCAACCCTTTTCCCGTCTCTGGCTCATTTAATGACTCAACGAGGTTTGTCAGAGTTAAAAAATGATGCTCTTTGCTCAAACTATTCGGGATATTCGTGTCATCCCAGAACTTTCAGACGAAAATCCTCGCCGTTCCCACTCCTCCCTCCCGAGGCCGAAGCTGCCCCCGGGCCCCCGCTCGGGGCTGCTCCCGCTCCAGGTCCCCCCCGGCCGCTCTGTGTTGCTGTCACCGCCCGCCACGGTGCCACCTCTGCCGGGAAAGTGTCGCCTGTGCCCCGGCGGAGCCACCCCCGGCAGAGCAGGGGTTAATCCAACCCCCCCTTTTCCCCTCCCTCGGCTTCAGCTGCAAAAAATATGAAGTGAGGATGGATCCGCTCATCTGCTGAGCAGAGGAGCTGCTTTGATGTCGGTCCTGCTGTCGGTCCTTCCTCTCCTCCTTCCCCTCCTTCCCCCCTTAACCCTTCTGCCGGTGCCTGCCTGGAATTGGGGCCACCCCAGCCCCGGGAATTCCGTGTGCGTGGCAGGGGACGCGGGGGACACGCAGGGACACGGAGGGGGCTGGAGTTTCCCTTTGATTCGCGCCCCATTCCCGGGATGCGCATCCCCCGCGGGGCTGGGGGGACAGCGGAGGGGTGGCGAGCGCCTTGTCACCTGTGGTGGCCCGGGAGGGCTGAGCTGGGGCGTGCTGGGTGTTGTTGGGGTGGGATTTTTCCTTAGGGAGGGATTTCAGGGGGTTTAATCCCGTTTTTCCGCCGCTGGAGAAAAGCGCCGCTGCCGCTTTAAGGCAGAAGTGTCCCTTTAAGTGACTTTCCATTCGCTGTTTTGGAGAGCCCAGAGTTCGGTTTCCCAGATTTCCTCTGAATTGTGTGCGGGAGGCAGAGGGAGTTAAAAATTGCTGGGGGAACCTTCAGCAACTGCGAGGCAGAGAGGAAAATAAAAAAGGAGGGGAAATGAGGTTATGGGGGGAAACGGTGTGTAGGGCACAAACTGAGATTTGAGTGGGGGAAAGACTTGGGGGAAAAAGAAAGAGATTTAGGGGGGAAAGAAAGAGATTTGGGGAAGAAAAAAAGGAGATTTAGGGAAGAAAATGGTATCTGCTACTGTTTCCCTTTGGCTTCTGGTGGTGTTCCCAAATCCCCGCCTGGGGAGCAGAGAAATGGGATGGAGCTGGGAGGATGCAGCACCCCGGGACCGCAGGGGTTAACAGCCCTCACCAGCTGGGGAGCATCAGAAGCTGCAGCCTTTCCCCACCAAATTAATTCGCACTTTCTTTTCCTGATGCTTGCCCTGGGTAGAGTGAAAAAAAAATAAATAAAAATAAAAAAGGAAAAAGAA
The DNA here is from genome assembly GCA_013400215.1 of Cisticola juncidis. NCBI lineage: Eukaryota > Metazoa > Chordata > Aves > Passeriformes > Cisticolidae > Cisticola > Cisticola juncidis. Next base: position 80,837 of record VXBR01000381.1, read on the forward strand.
GAGGAAGGGGGGGAAAGCCCCTAAATAAATAATGGGGCTGGAAGGGGCTGGGGAGGGCTCTGGTTCCTCAATTAGCCGGGAATTGCCTTCTCCCGACCAACGGAAGGCAGCAGCGTGTTCGAGCCTCTGGATTTGTGGAGCTTTCTCCCGGTGCCAAGTCTGGTTGTGCGGGACTTTGCAGGGGAAGGTGGAGGAATCCGAGCGCTCCCTTAACCCCTTCGGAGCCGGAACCCTCCGGGAGCAGGGAGGGTTTGGGCAGCGGGGAGCTCGGGAGAGGCGATTCCTGCGGCCGGGAATTCACCTGTGGGTTATCCCGGGCAGGATAACTCGGGATGAGCTGAGCTCACTGGAGCTGTCATTAATGGGGACACGGAGGGCTGTGGTCACAGAGGGGGCTGGGGATGTGCAGAGGGTCAGGGGGTATCCATGGTCCTTGTGCATGGACGAGGAAGTTCAGGGATTTTGGGGATGTGCAGAAGTTCAGGGGTGATGGATGATCCCTGTACCTGGAAGGGGGAGAGGAAGGATTTTGGGAATGTGCAGAAAGTCAGGGGATATCCATGATCCCCGTGCATGGAAGAGGAAGCTCGGGGATTTTGGGAATGAGCAGAAGGTCAGGTGGGTGTCCATGATCCCTGTGAATGGAAGGAGAAGCTCAGGGATTTTGGGAATGTGCAGAAGGTCCATGATCCCAGTGCCTGGGAGGGGAGCTGGGGATTGTGCTGTCCCCATCCCCGTGGTGCACATCCCAACCATTGGCAAATATGGAATAATCACTCAGGAATTGCTTTGGCGCCCAGTTTAAATCCCACTCAGGCATGGGAAGGGACTTTCCTGTCCCTCCGGAGGAGGCGCAGAGGGAAAGAGGAGCTGGAGGAGTCCCGGAGGGAATGGCCGGTGCTGTTCCTTGTCACTCAACACCCACCCGTGTGGATGTGGCTTCCCAGGAAGTCTGAGCCTGTTATCCCAAACAAGCAGGGACTGGTGCCTGTGGAGAGGGAGCAGCCTGGCCAGGAGACCCCACGGGGTTGTTCAGGGTTTCCCTCTCAATCCCAGCTGCTGGAATGTGGGAATTCCTAGGGCAGTCACTGCCGGGTGTGGCCAGCTCAACACCCACGGCTCAGCCAGGGCTCCTTGAGCAGGATTCCCTGGGACACCGGGGATCTGTGTCCCCCTCTCCACATCCCAGAGGAGCTGGAAAAGGAACGTCCAAACCCAGGTGTGGGGATGCAGAGCCAGGGTTCAGGGTTGGCCCTCATGGACAGCAGGAGAAGGTCTGGATCGTGTGAGGATTCCCAGGACAGCCACCAGGGATGGTTCCCTTTGGAGCATCTCCTGACGACAGCACCCACCAGGGATGGTTCCCTTTGGAGCATCCTGAGGGTGCCAGGATCCAGCGCCTCAGACCTTGGAACAGAGAATCCCTGGATGAAACCACTGCAGGAGAGGCTGAAACCCAGAACCTGAAGGATCCCAGAAGAGGATGGGTCACTGATGTCCAAGGGAGCCACCCAGATTGATCCCAGCTCCAGCTGCCAAAGGAATATCCAGGCCAGGATGCAGGAGCATTCCCACGAGCAGGGTCCCATTCCTGGTGGGATGCACTCACAGACAGCCCCGGTGTGGGATGGACTCCGCTCATCCCCCTGCTCCAGGATCCTGCTCCGTGGGGATGGAATCCAGCAGGGCCTGGCACTGTCCCCTGTGTTTTCCTTTGGGTTTCAATCTGTTTTCCTTGGGTTCAGGCACCAGTTCCTGGTCAGCAGTGGCGGGAAGCGAGGTCGGGAATGCTCCTGGCCTTGGCCTCCTCCAGCTGCTCCTGTGCCAACCCCTCCTGCATTCCCACCTGCATTCCAGCCTGGCACCGGCCTGGCACCAGCTCCTGCCCTCCTCCTGGCCTTTCCCTGGACAGGAAGGGGCTGGGCAGGGAGGTGTCCCCTCCTCCGGAGGGATCTCCTCCAGAGACTCCTGGAAAATGCATCACCAACGTCCCCTTCCCAACCCGGCCTCTTTTTGGGTTGAATCTGCTGCTTTTTAATTAAGGGGAGCTGCCTGTCCCTCCTGCTTGGGAGGCCGGGATGGATCAGTTCTAACTGGAGAATCCATGGCAGGGAAAAGGGGAGGGGAAACTGAGGCAGCACTGGTGCAGATCCAGGTGTTCTCCTGTCCCTTTTCCATCTTTTCTGGGATCCTTTTGGCTTCCTGGCCCTTCAGCCAACCTTGGCCAGGTGTCCTCACGCTGGTGGCTGGGCCAGTTGTGCTTTTGGGTTTTTTTGCTCTAAACTTGGGAGTTTGGCTCCCCTGAATGTTTTCCTGAGCTTTGCCAGAGTTTATTCCTCCCTCACCCATTAGTGATGGATCAAATGATAAACCCAGAGCAGGATTTCCACTGAGATCCCAATTCCCACGGTGATTATCAGGGATAAACACACATCCCTGCCGTGCCCTGGCTTGGAGCACCCTCAGCACTTCCTGACCTCCCTCAGAGCCAGGGATTTAGGCAGGGGATGCCTCCCTGGAGCTTGGAGGGGGCTGGAGCATCCCTGAACCTGCCTGTGCATCCCTGTGGGGATGCTGGATGGAGGGGATGGATGGGGCAGGCAATTCCCACTTCCCACTCCTGCTGATCCCACTCCTGCTGATGATTTTCCCTCCTCACATTCCCCTCCCATTCCCATCCCTGCTAGAGCTGCTCCTGGGCTGTCCCAGAGCCTGAGGGACACAAGGAGCCGCTGTCCTGCCCTCCCTGGCTCCGGCTGCTCCCGGCACAGCGGGGTTTTCCTTGGCCAGGCTCCAGAGGGAGATGGTGGCTGGGAGAATTCCCACATTTTCCTGGAGAAAAGTCCAACTCGATGACACCATCTGGGTGCTGGAACTCCTGGGAAGGGCTTGGGATGTGGGAGCTGTGGGAAGTGGGGTCTGTGTGTGCTGGGTCTGTGCCTCATCCATCCCATTGCCATCCTCTTGGGAATTACAGAAATCCTGGATTTAGGGGTGGAGCACTGATCTGGAAAATTTGGGGATTTTTGTCCATCTCTGCTGGCATTAATCCCTGAATTCCTCCACCATTTGGGAGGAATAAACTTTTTTTCCATCATATTCTCCTCCCAGCTGTAGCAGAGCAGCAAGTGGTGCTTCCCAATGGCATTCCCAGGAACTCCAGGGGTTTATTCCATGGATAAAATCCTTCTGAACGGGTGTTGGTGGCTTCTTCTGCCTCTGGGATAGGGAAGAGATTCCTGGACATTTATTGTGCCACACTGGAGGGACCAGCCAGGAACTGGGAGCAAGGAATTGCCAGCAAGGAATTCTGAGTGGGGAATTGTGAGCAAGGAATTGGAGGCAGGAATTGTGAGCAAGGAATTGTGAACAAGGAATTGTGAACAAGGAATTCTGAGCAAGGAATTGCAGGCAAGGAATTGTGAATAGGGAATTTCCAGCAAGGAATTCTGAGCAAGGAATTGTGATCAGGGAATTTCCAGCAAGGAATTGTGAGTAGGGAATTGTGAGTAGAGAATTAAAAGTAAGGAATTGCGAGTGATCCAGTTGGAAGCAAGGAATTATGAGTAAGGAATAGTGAGGTGGGTGTTCCCTGGAGAATCCTGGAGGGATCCCTTCCCCCAGCTCGCTGCTTTTCCCTCTGCAGGGAATGTTTGGAAGCAGCAGGGCAGTGCTGGGGGTGCCTGTGGGTGCTCTGCATCCTGGGAATATCCATGGAAAATATCCAAGGGAAAAGCCCCCAGCTGGCACCTGAGCCAGAGCACTGAGCTCGGGCCTGTCATTCCCAGAGGAGCTGGGAGAGCTTAAATCCAGTTTTAGTGCCCAAACTGGGAGCCTCCAGCTAGGGACCCCTGCTGGAGGGGAGATTCCCAGAGGAAGCGCAGTTCCCATCACTCCAGCTCCAAGCAGAACACGCAGGGAGGGCTTGGGGAGCAGGGATGAGGAATTTGGGAAGATGCACATCCTCATGGAAGCTGGATGTGGGGGATGAAGTTCCCAGTGAATGCTGGAAGTAGGAGGTGAAATCTCAAAGGGAGCTGGATGTCAGGGATGCCCATCCCAATAGGAACTGGAGGTAGAGAATGAAATCCCAATAGAAACTGGATGAGGGAGGTGAAATCCCAATGGAAGCTGGATGTGGGGTATGAAGTTCCCAATGAATGCTGGATGTGGGAGATGAAATCCCAATAGGAACTGGATGAGGGATGAAATCCCAAAGGGAGCTGGATGAGGGATATGAAATCCCAATAGGAGCTGGATGTGGGAGATGAAATCCCAAAGGGAGCTGGGTGTGAGGGATGAAATCCCAAAGGGAGCTGGGTGTGAGGGATGAAATCCCAATAGGAGCTGGATGTGGGAGATGAAATCCCAAAGGGAGCTGGGTGTGAGGGATGAAATCCCAAAGGGAGCTGGGTGTGAGGGATGAAATCCCAAAGGGAGCTGGGTGTGAGGGATGAAATCCCAATAGGAACTGGATGTGGGGTATGAAGTTCCCAATGAATGCTGGATGAGGAAGATGAAATCCCAAAGGGAGCTGGGTGTGAGGGATGAAATCCTTATGGGAGCTGGATGAGGGAGATGAAATCCCAAAGGGATCTGGGTGTCAGGGATGCCCATCCCAATCCAGCCCATCCATCAGAGCAGCCCAGCCGAGCCCCCCTCTGGTCTGAGCCAAGCTGGTTTTTCCTGGAGCAGCAGCTGATTCCCAGCAGCCAGGAATGCTCCGGAGGAAGGGATTTTATTCCCCCTCCCCTTGCTGGATTTCTGAGGATGCTGCCTCTGATCCCAGCTCCCAATTTTATCCAGGAGGAAGCTGCAGCTCTTTGAAGTCCCCTGGAACCTCGGGGAGGGGGAGGTTCAACCTTTGGCACCAGGGTTGGATCACCCCAACTCCACATCCAGGGATTGGGGCACCAAGGGGTGCCCAGGGCTCACAGCCCGTTTTGGGAGGAAAGCAGAGGATTCCAGGCCTGCAGGAGCCCAGATGTGGCTGGGTGGGGTTTGGGAGCCCTGCTGCTGCTGGGAACATCTGGCTGTGTCCCGGGGCGCTGGAAATGGGTCACGTCCTGACTCCGGAGGAGCTGCCCGGCTTTGGGATGAGGTTTTTAGGGCTGGGCCTGTCTGGGTCGTTGTAAAACTCCTTTGTGCTTTGGGGCTGTGGCTGCCTGCCCCAAACTTCACCCCAAAAAGGCACCGTCCTCTTTGGGAGCTGTGTGGATCCGGCTGGAAGGGCAGGAATGAATCTGTGATGGGACCAGCCCTGAGTCACCATCACTGGGATCACACACGGGAATGTGGAGGGGTTTGGGCCAGTTCCCAAATGAGTCCCAGGCTGTGGAATGTGGGGCAGGCAGTGGCTGGGACAGAAGAGCCCCCGTGGGTCTGTTTGGAGCTTTTTTGTTCATTATTCCATTAAAAAATCAGGATGCTGTTGCAGCAGCCCCCCAGAGCATCCCCCTGCCTGCCAGACCCGGGAACTTCCCCAAAATCCCTGACTCCTGGAACATCTTCCCATCAGAGCTGCCCCCAAAGAGCTCCCTGCTCTGGCCTGGATGTCCCAGCTGGGGAAATTTGGAGCCAGCTCCAGCATCCCCTCATTCCCATCTGAGCCCCCTTTTCACTTCTCCTGAGCAGGAGCCCAGGACAGCCAGGAATGGCCTCTCCAGCCTTTGGGATTTGCTGTGCCCGGGAATTCTGCACATGCAGAGCTCCCGAGGAGCCCGAGCAGGACCTGAGGAGTCCCAGGGGGCACAGGAGGGGTTCCCAGAGCGTGCCCACGGCTCAGGGCGGGCTTCAGGGATGCTGCAGGATGCTCCAGCCTCGGGAGGAGCTCTGAGCCTTGGGAATCCTCATCCAGCACCAAGTCCCGTCCTGCTCCTTGGGGATGCAGACTGCAAAGGCTGCAGGAGCTCTGGAGGAGAGGATTGGCCCAGATCCATTCCCTGGAATGCTGAGGGAGGGATGGGTGCCCGGAATTCCGGGGTCTGCACCCCTCCCTGGAGGATCTGTCCCCCCACAAACCCTTCCCTGTGCTCCCGTGGGCATTCCCAGGGACACCTCAGGAATGCCAGCCCAGCAGGGGGATTGGTGTCCTGGGAAGGGCAGGGACTGCTCCAGAGGATCCCCAGACTCCTGCCAAGGTGGATCCCCATGCCAGGGGTTGGTGATGCCATCACCTCTGCCCTGCTCCCTGGGAAAATTCCCTCGGTGGGATTGCTGGGAAGGAAGGATGCTGGACACATCCACACTGCTTCTCTTGCACTCCAGGATTTAGAGCTCCAGGTGGTTTTTCAGCCTGGAAAATCCTGAATTCTCCCTCCCTCCCAGCACCCTCAGCTCTGTCTGGGGCTGAACTTTTGCTCTGAAGACAGAGCTGGATTTAACTGTGCCCCATAAAGCAGCTCTGGCTCTTCCCTGCAGGAAGGTTCATGGGGAAGATGGAAAAAAGGCCCTTAATGCCCTAAGAATTCACCTCTCTTCCCCCACCTTCCCTTCCATGAACTCCTGAGCTCATCCCAAATTCTCCATACATCCATGGCAGGGCGGGGACGCTGCAGCCCTGCCAGGAGGGCAGGATTTTCATGGAGTTCTAAGTGGAAGCAAATGGTTTTGAAGGAAATTGAATTTACAGCTCCATAAAAAAAGGCATTTTATTGCTTTGCTTTGCCTGTCAGTCGGGAGAGGCAGGAGGTAAAGGAATGCTCAGGGGCTGGAGGCAAAGAGGAGCAAACCCAGGGATCACCAGGTGGATTTGGCCTCTGGAATATCCTGGGTGCTTGGGAGTGGTGTTTAGGATGCTTCATGCTCTTAAATGTTGGCTGGGGATGCAGGCACAGCAACACCTCAGGGTTTATTTATGGGGGAAAAAATATCAAATCCCTAGGAATTATTAATTAATCTCCTCCCATGGCATTGATTGGAGCAAATAGGAATAAAAAAGTGGCATTGGATATCCATGGAAGGGAGAGGAGGGGTTGGTTCGTGTTCCAGGCAGGGAGGAGCTGTGGGATCCATCTCGATCCGTCTGTGCCAAAGGAGCTGGGAGGAGCTGGGAGGATCCACGGGACAGGGGAAGGTGACAGCCAGTGGCTTCCAGGGACCTCAGCATGGTCCCAGTGCAAATCCCTGGAGCATCCCTGTTTTGGGAAACAGGAAATGGAGCAGGGATGGAGCAGGAATGGAGCAGGGAATGGAGCAGGGATGGAGCAGGGATGGAGCAGGGAATGGAGCAAGGAATGGAGCAGGGATGGAGCAGGGATGGAGCAGGGAATGGAGCAGGGAATGGAGCAGGGAATGGAGCAGGGGATGGAGCTGGAATGGAATAGGGAAAGGAGCAGGGATGGAGCAGGGATGGAGCAGGGGACAGAGCAGGGGACAGAGCCATGGCCGTGCCCAGCTGAGGGGGCTGAGGGGCTTTTCCTCCTCCCAGGCTCCAAAGGGAGCACGGAGGCTCCGGAGCAGGAAGCTCCCCCGGCTCCAGCGCTCCCAGCTGTGTCAATAGAGCAGCCAGGAACAAAGGGGCTCTTTCTTCCCTCTGTTTGTGCAGGGGGGACAGTGGCAGTGGCACTGGGACAGTGGCTGAAGGGACAGACGTGTGCAGGGCTGTGGGCAGGAGCAGCAGCGGGGAGGAACGAGGGGATCCAGGGTTTGTTTGTACCATTATATCCATCTTTATTTCTTTATCATGTAGATGCAATTATTATATCCACTTATATCCAAATATACCTTATGTCCAGTTATTATATCCAATTATACATCCAATTATTCCATACTAGGGGAGGTTTGCAAATGTTACAAATGTTTACAGGAGAGTAAAGTCCCAGCATCCCTGGAATTGTCCCAGGCCAGGCTGGACGGGGCTTGGAGCAGCCTGGGGCAGTGGAAGGTGTCCCTGCCTGTGCAATGAGAGGAGCTTTAAGGTCCCTTCCTCCTGTGATTCCGTGATGTTCATTAATAGATATAAATATGATTTTTCTTTGGGGGCTTTGTTGATCACTGAAGGGAGGGAAGAGCTGTCTCTGGAGCCAGGAATTTTCCCAAATCGTCCTTGCTGCCCCCGGGACTGGGGGTGGCTGCACACGCCTGGCTCTGCTGGGACATCCCTCCCTCCCTGCCTCTCCCACATTCCCTCCATCCCCACCCTTAAGGAACCCCCCTGACAGGGGCTGTGACACATCCCGGGACACCACGGGGACAATGCCAGGCTTGGCCACTCCTCTCCCACCCAGCGATCCTGCAGGAGCTCCTGGAGAGGCCTGGAGCAGCCCTCCCTGTGTCACCTCTCCAGAGCATCTCCCGAGGATGCTGCGCTCCCGCGGGGCTCGGCGGGGCCCTGGAGCAGCAGCGATCCCGGGAAGCTCCGGTGCCCTCCCGGTGCCCCCGGGGCCGGGCCGGCCCCAGCCCAGGTGCAGCAGCCTCGGGGGTTCCTGTGCTGCGCTTCCTCCTCCTCGGAGCGCCGGGAATCCTCTCCAGCCCCGCTGTCAGCTGTGAAAACAAGAGGAGCCCCTTCCGCACGGGCAGGGAGGTGTCCGGGCCCTCCGGCACTGCCTCGGCTCTGCAGCGGGGAGCTGGGGGCTCCCGGAGCACTGGGAGCACTGGGAGCACTGGGGGCTCCCAGAGCACTGGGAGCACTGGGAGCACTGGGAGCACTGGGAGCACTGGGGGCTCCGGGAGCACTGGGAGCACTGGGAGCATCGGGAGCACTGGGAGCACCCGGGGCTCCCAGAGCACTGGGAGCACTGGGAGCACTGGGAAGCTCAGCTTTGGCCACTGGGGGATGCCCGGCCTCGTTGCCAGCTCCCAAATATCAGATTCAGGGATTGAAGTGAAGGCATGGGAGAGCTGAGTCCCTGTGTCCCTGCATTTTAAAGGGGGAGGCTTGGAGGACTCCCAAGTCCTGATGGGAACATGAAACTTTTCCCATTTTTCTCTCCGAATCTGTTCCAGCATTTTAAACCCCAAATTTCAGGATCTCATCCTGAAAATGCTCCTGGCACTGCTGCCATCCTGGAGCCCTCCTGCTGGAGATGTAAAATTTAAATTTCAGGATCTCATCCCTGCTCCTGGCACTGCTGCCATCCTGGAGCCCTCCTGCTGGAGATGTAAAATTTAAATTTCAGGATCTCATCCCTGCTCCTGGCCCTGCTGGAGGCGCCGGATTCTCCCTGTGTTTCCCACCAGCCGGGCTCCTGACACAGGGAATGCTCCAGGTCTGCTCCTCCCTCCAGCCACTGGATAAATCCACAGAGGTTTCTTGCAGAGCTGCTGGGAATCCCAGGGAGCTTTGAACGCAGGGATGTGGCAGGAGGCCCTGCCCAGGCCAGGGTGCACCAGCCTGGGTCAGGCTGGGATCCACTGGGATCCTTCCCCTTGGATCCCCTTGGATCCCCTCCCTTGGATCCCCTTGGATCCCCATTCCCTCCGCTGCCTTTGGTGGTGGCCCCGTCCCCGCTGTGACATCCCTGCCGTGCCAGCCCTCTGTCCCTGTGACATCCATCCCTCCCCCACGGGATTCCCGGTGCTCTGAGGATGAGTCAGGCTGTGGGGGGATGAAGCAGAGCTGTTCCCGTTCCCACACAGCCTTGGATTCATGGGAGCATCCATGGGGATGAATCAGCAGCTCTGCCGTGTCTCTCCACGCCTGCTGTTGCTTCCCACACACGGATCCATGCAAATCTCGGGGCTGACAGGGACAACATTCCCGGCTTCTCCAGCAGCAGGGCAGTCCCAGGGAGAGGGGAACGTTTGTTCCTCAAAAAACCCTCCTTGCATGGAGCAGAGATGGATTTTGGCGCCTCCTTTCCCAGCTGGATGCTCTGGATGCTCTGCCCTTCACCCAGGGGTCTCCTTTGGGGACAAACCCGTTGTCCCCGAGCTCCGAGGATGCCATGGAGCTGCAATTCCCGGGATTTCGCCGCGGCTCCCGGTGCTCAGCCGCTCGCCGGCAGAGCAAAACAATGCCCTGCAATTAAAGAGCCTCTTAATTGCAGCGCTACACGCGGCTCTTCCGCTGCTTTCTAAGTTTGGGGCCGTAATTACAGCAGCAGGGCCAGGCAGCAGCTGCGGCCCCGCCGCGCCAAGCCCTGCCTTCCAGGGATTCTTGGATTTGACCGCCTAAATCCTGGGCTGAAGCCTGGCACGGGATGAAAGGGAAAAGCAACCCCCAGGCTCAGCCTGGGCAGAGCCCTCGCAGCCCCTGCAGCCCCCGCCGGGCTCTGGGGCAGCGTTTGTTCCTTTTTTCCCCTTTCTTTTCGTCTTTTTAATGTTTTTTATTATTATTACTATTGCAAAGCAGCTTTAAAAAAACAACAAAACAACGCGAGGAGGTCCTGCCCTGGCCAATCCTCTCAAGTCTCAGTTTGGAAACAGCGGCCAGGAAGATTAAAGGGTGCCGGGAAAGCCGGGCTGGGTGTCGGGATCCTGGGAGGGAGGGAGGGAGTGACCTCCTGCTCTGTCCGTGTCCCCAGCCCGGCTGGCTTTGGGGACAGCCCGCGCTGGTGCCTCCATTCCCCGCTGGGTTGTGGGGCTGGTTTGTCTGGGCTCACCCTGCAGCCCCCCCGGGCAGCTGTGCCCACCCCAGTGTCACCTCTGTGTCCCCTCAGTGTCACCTCTGTGCCCCCTCAGTGTCACCTCTGTGCCCGCCCCAGTGTCACCTCTGTGTCCCCTCAGTGTCACCTCTATGCCCACCTCAGTGTCACCTCTGTGTCCACCC
>VXBR01000381.1:91901-105378 GCA_013400215.1 Cisticola juncidis
TCTGTGCCCCCTCAGTGTCCCCTCTGTGTCCCCTCAGTGTCCCCCTGTGTCCCCTCAGTGTCACCCTGTACCCAGTGGAGACAGGAGGTGCTGGCACAGCCGTGGCAGGCAGACACCCACACCCAGGGAATGTTTTCCCGGTTTTCTTCACCCCGTGGCTTTGAGGAATCCCGGGACAAACTCCACTTTCTGTGGCAGAGGGAGGGAGCACCAAGGGAAGCTGAATCCTTCTGTGTTTTGGGCTGGACACATCCCAGATCCCGAATATTTTCCATCACTTGGGCAGGTTTGTGTGGGATCACCTGGGCAGGAAGCAGCAGGGAAAAGCGATACCCCGTGGGGAGGCCCTTCTCCAACACCCCCTTCCCCAAAATCCCCAAAATCCAGCAGCAGCCGGGCTTTAATGGAAGAAGCAGCCACTTCACAGCAGCTCCTGCTCCATGTGGGAAAATTATTACTTGTAACGTTTGGCTGGGAAAGGGAGGAAAAGGAGCAGCACAGATGAGAGATGCACAAAGTTATTCCTTATCCCCGTGCCGGGATGGAGATCCCACATGACTTTTCCCTGCAAAAATCTCTTCCCAGAGCTTTAAATCTCCAGGTGAAGGGGGAAAAAATGCTCTTGGTCTGTGAATTCATTGGGAAAATATGTGGGGTTTGGTGGCAGGGCTAAAGGCATGAGGGGAAGGAATCCTTTCCGGTGTCCGTGGGATTAGGTATTGTCTGGGATTCTTTCTGTGGATGGGAAAAATATTCCTGGGATGAGTGTGGCCCTCCAGACAGGGAGTGACGTCCTGACCCCCTTCCCTCTCCTGCCTGCCTTGGGGGGCTGGGGAGAAGCCATTAATGAGCGATTTTCACTTTTTTTTTCCCCTAATGTTTATTTTTTTAATTGTCGCTGTTGGGAAGAATTCAGGTTTCCAGCCAGGATATAAAAATATCCCTTTTTCTCCAGACTCCCAGAGGGTTGGGTTGTTTCATTCCTCCTTCAGTGGCTGAGGATGAGGAAAGGGATGAGTCACATGGATATCACTCCTTGTGGTGCCGGGGGAAATTCCCAGATTCCCTCATTTCTGTGCTTCCCAGGACCTTTTTCCCACTCAGCATCCCTCAGCGCTGGGATTCAGCTCTGGGAGCTGTGGGAAGAGCAGCAGCATCCTTTCCTCAGACCTTTGAGACAACACTTTAAAATCTGTTTTAAAATCTCTTTTAAAATCTCTTTTAAAATCTGTTTTCCCTCTTCTGCCTGAAAACCCCATCCCGAAGCAGAAGCGAAATTCCCAATCCTCGCTTTGCATCCCCAAAGAGGGAGGTTGTGCAGGAGCAGGCTCGGACTCCCAAGAGCTTTTCCAGCTCGTTCAGCACCAGCAAAAGGAAAATATTGACAGGATACCATTCTTCAACCCTGGGCTCATTTTTATTTTTGCCTGATGAAAGAAAAACCCAGCAGCGTGAGGAAGGGGATTTTGTCGCTTGGAGAAAACATTCCCGGGAGCAAACAGAGCCTGGGTTTGTCCGGGGGCTGTGAATATTCGCATTATTCAGGGAAGAGCAGCGGGAGGAGCGGCTCGGAGGGGGAGCCCGTGCCCCACATCTGCCACCCAGCAGTGGAGCGGCAGGAAGGGCTGCAAATCCCGCCGGGACCGGCTCCATTCCTGCCCCTTTGAAGTGCCGGGATGTGCCGGGCTCGTGTTCGGCACCTGCGAGCAAACCCTGACCCGGCTGCGGGGCTGGACGGGGAGCCGGGAAAACCGACGGAAAACCCATGGAAAACCCATGGAAAACCCACGGAAAACTGACAGAAAACCCATGGAAAACCCATGGAAAACCCATGGGAAACCCACGGAAAACCCATGGAAAAGTCATGGAAAACCCACAGAAAACCCATGGGAAACCCACGGAAAACCCATGGAAAACCCATGGGAAACCCATGGAAAACCCACGGACACGGAAAACCCACGGAAAACCCATGGAAAACCCACAGAAAACCTATGGAAAACCCACGGAAAACAGACAGAAAACCTATGGAAAACCCACGGAAAACCCACGGAAAACCATGGAAAACCCACAGAAAACCCATGGAAAACCCACGGAAAACAGACAGAAAACCTATGGAAAACCCACGGAAAACCCACGGAAAACCATGGAAAACCCATGGAATGAGCGCTCTCTCCCCGCCCCGATCCCGGGCGGTGCCAGCGGGGTGTTCCAGCCCATCCCGCTTTTCCGCGGCCCTGGCACTGCCCGGGCCGGGCTGGCACTGCCCGGGGCTGGAGCCGTCCCGCTGCTCCCGCCCGGGGCTGCTCCCTGGATCCCGCCCGGCTGCTGCAGCGGCATCCTTGAAGTTGTCCATGAATGTGTCTCTGTTCCCCAGACTTTTTATAGCTCCGGGCGTTTTTCTTGGCCGCGGGCGCTGCTGCTCCCGTGGAGAACAGAGAGCAGCGCTCAGCGCCGGCGGCTGCGGCCAGCGGGGCTGCGGCAGGACAGGTTTTTGGGATTTTGCTGCCCAAAATTCGGTTTTCCCCTCTGTGGCTCTGCCCTGGTGTTGGTTTGGGCTGCAGCTCAGATGTGGCAGAGCACAGGGAGTGTCCCGTGGTTTATTATCCATCCCTTTCCTAAACTTCTCCCTGCTGTGGCACATCCCTCCTGCCTTCCAAGGAGAATTCCAGGGACACAAGGTGATGGCAGCTTTGGCTTCAGCTGGAGGGAGCCAGTCCAGCTCGTTCTCCATCAAAATCCCGACAGCTCCAGCTCCATCTCCAGCTCCCCACGGGATGTGGAGCCCACCGGAGCCTCAGGATTCCAAAGCTGCCATCCCTGCTGTGTGGGATGTGATTCCCTCCCCTGAGAACCCTCAGGCCCGGAGCCAGCACTGGGAACGGGCTCAGGAGAGGTGGCAGCCTCAGCACGAGCACCCTGCCACCTCCTGAGGGACACGGGCAGCACCCCAGGGCCACCCCGGCCACCAGGGACCCCCACAAATCTGCCCATTCCCAGCGCCAGCACGGGGGAACTTCCGAATTTGGGGTCAGCTCAACTCCTCCTCTGCTCCCCAGAGCCAAGGGGAGCAGTGGGGCTTAGCCGGGGTTAAACGGGGGTTAAAGCCAGCTCTGGGGTTAAAGCCTGGCTTTAAGGCCAGCCCAGCAGGGGCCGGGGGTGTTTTCCAGCCGGGGGACTGCTCCCCCCACCCCGTGCTGAGCTGAAATCGGATCCAGCCCCGCCACCAAGGTTTGTCCTCGCAGCATTGCCGGGATGTTTGGCATTCGGGAGACACCCGAGGAATTTCTGCTGGGAGGGCGAACCGAGCCCCTCCTGCCGGGCTGGCCCCGCTCGGCTCCCAAAGGCTCCGTGAAAAGAGCGGCTGAGGCTTCTCCCAACCCCCTCCCGGAGGGATTGAAACCCCCAGAGCATCCCCCGCCCTCTTGTTTGGGAGAAGGGGAGGCATCCCCGGCTCTTCATCCCCTTCCTCCTCCTCCTCCCTGAACCCCTCGCCCAAAGTTGGCACGGCGCGGGCGGCTCCTTTCAGACACCTTTGCTTCCCTCTGCAGGAAAACTCCATCAATTACAAGTTGGCCTCTCTGAATCCCTTTATCCCAAAAAAAACTGGACCCCAGCAGGGGTGGAAGTGCTGCCGGGGGGGCCCAAGTTCATGTCTGCACAACGTGGCCTGCCAGAGCCACCGGCTACTTTTATCTCCATCACTTGACTATTATACTTAATCAGGAAAAGGGGGATATTATATTTTTATTTGAAATCCACTTTTCTTTTATGGAGAGCAAATTATAATCACTTTTAATTGAAAAGAAAAAAAAAAAAAAGAGCTGATAATATTCTGCACCAAATTTCTGGCAGAGAATAATTAACAGTGCAATAAATCCCCAAAGGAAATGCTCATTAATCTTGTCTTTCCGAAGCAAATTTCAGAGGAGAGCTGATTGAAAACATTGCTAATAATTATAGGAAAGTTGACAGCTTAAAAGCCCCCAAATCTGGCAGCAGTCTCCTCCTATCAGATCCTGTGGGAACTGGTTCAGGCTGGACGGGAGCATCCCGGATTTCCAGGACAGCTGGGATGGATGGGAATCCCTGGGATGGGGCAGGTGGGATGTGAGGGGTCTGCTGGGCTCTGGTTGTGGCTCATCCCGGGATTCTGGGCTGGCAGGATCAGCAAGACCAGTTGGGTGGGCTCAGAGCATCCCTGCTGGGGCTGCTGGGCCGTGCTGTGATGGTCCCTGTGCTGCCCAGGGTCCTTCTGCTTCCCGTGGTCCTTGTGCCATTCATGGTCCTTGTGCCACCCATAGGTGCTGTTCTTCCCATTATTTTTGTACTTCCTGTGGTCCTTGTGCCATCCATGATCCTTGGATCTTGTGCTTCCCATGGTCCCTGTGCCATTCATGGTCCTTGTGTCACCAAGAATCCTTGTGCTTCCCATGGTCCTTGTGCCACCCATAGGTGCTGTTCTTCCCATTATTTTTGTACTTCCTGTGGTCCTTGTGCCATCCATGATCCTTGGATCTTGTGCTTCCCATGGTCCTTGTGCCACCCATGGATCTTGTGACACCAAGAATCCTTGTGACACCCGTGGTCCTTGTCCCACCCATGGATCTTGTTCCTTGTGCCATCTGTGGTGCTTGGATTTTGTGCTTCCCATGGTCCTTGTGCCATTCATGGTCCGTGTGACACTCATGATCCCTGTGCCACCAAGAATCCTTGTGCTTCCCATAGTTATTGTGTCATCCTTGAATCTTGTGCTTCCCATGGTCTTTTTGACACCCATGGATCTTGTTCTTCCCATTGTTTTTGTGCTTCCTGTGCTCCTTGTGCCATCTGTGGTCCTTGGATCTTGTGCTTCCCATGGTCCCTGTGCCATTCATGGTCCCTGTGACACCCATGGTCCCTGTGCCACCAAGAATCCTTGTGCTTCCCATGGTCCTTATGTCATCCCTGATCCTTGTGCTCCCCGTGGTCCATCCCAGCCCCAGGCAAGGTCCTGCCTCTCCATCACCCCAGTCCCAGCTGTCTCTGGGCCTCTGGATCCTTCAGCCAGAGCAGTTTGGGAAGGAACTCCAGGATTTCCCTGTCTGGCTCTGCCAGGACCTGCCAACCCCTCTGTGCCTGCCTGGGCTCAGGTCCAGGATGAGACCTGCAGGAAGTGGCTCCCTCTGTCCCTCTGCCACTCCAGGGCCTCACAGCGTCCAAAGGAATTTCTGAATTTGCAATCCCATTCCTCCCCTGACCCCAGGTGAAGCCTGGGACTGTTTAATTGCAAGGAGCCAATTAATTCCTGTCAGTGATTGGTGTGTGAGTGCCCAAAGCCCCACAGCCCCATCCCTGAGCAGCCTCTGCCAAGGAGAGGAGCAGAGGCCAAAAGGACACGGAGCTGGGAGAGGCTGGGTGAAAATCCCGAAAATCCTGGGATGTGCTCATCGCTCTCGGGTTTCCTGTCCCCGTTTGACCAGGGCTGGAGCAGGAGCTTGGAGCAGACCCAGGCTCTGCAGGGAGGAAGGAAATGCGAGATTGGCCTGGGAATGCTGGCACTGCCTGGGATTTTGGGCTTTTTTCTGCCTTTTTTGGGGGGTCACGGGAGGCTGGGAGGGAAAGAGAAGTGGGGTCTGTTCCTGGGATAGTGGGTGAGGCAGTGTGGGATCACTGGTCATGCCCAGGTGATGCCCAGGGGTCAGCTGGAGGTGTGGATGGTCCTGGTGTGGCCTCTGAGCTCCCCTTCTCCCAAATCCATCCTTCATCCCCATCTCCAGCAGCGTGGAATTTCTCCCCTCCTGCCAGCAGCTCCCCTCAGCACCCCCGCACAGGGGGATGAGAGGGAAAGGAACAAATTTTCCTTACATTTCAAACCAAAGTGAACCAGAGAGAGGAAAACCTTCCCTTTTGGCCTCAGCAAATTCCTTCTTGGATGAGGAATGTGCCCAGGTCAGGCAGCTCTGAGGATGGGAGGTTTCCCATCAGGAATGTTTAATACCTGTGCAAAGGGAGCAATTCAACCCTGCTTCATTTCAGTCCTGGGCCCTCAAACACTGAGGGATGTGCTCATCTCAGAGCCAGGACCGCTTGGGAATGGTTCTCTTGTCCAAAAAGGCAGGAAATTTTGGGAAAACCTTGGACAGAGTCTCCTGCTCTGCCTGGGGCCTGATCACCAGGGCTGAGCTGCTCCCAGAGCCCTGCACTGCCCCAGCACCCTGAGGGACACCGAGCCCTCCAGCTTTGTCAGGGAATCCTGGAATATTTTGGGTTGGAACAGATCTTAAAGCTCATCTCATCCCACCCCTTGTCTTCCACCATCCCGGGCTGCTCCAAGCCCTGTCCAGCCTGGCCTTGGACACTCCCAGGGATCCAGGGGCAGCCACAGCTTCTCTAGGAATTCCAGCTCCATCCCACCCCACCCTCCCAGCCAATAATTACTTCCCAATATCCCACCTAAACCTCCTCTTCTTCACTTTAAAGCCATTCCCCATCCTGTCCCTGTAAAACTCATCACCCAGCCTGGTGTCTGAGGAGTCCATTTGGATTTTTGGGGATTTTTTGGATGTTTTTGCTGGGGTTCCAGCTACTCATCACCCAGCCTGGTGTGTGAGGAGTCCATTTGGATTTTTGGGGATTTTTTTTTTTATGTTTTTGCCGGGGTTCCGGCTGCTGCAGGCAGGTTCTGCCACCCCAGGGACCCCAGGGTCCCCTCCCAGCTGCTCTTTGTCACCCAGAGCCATCATCTTCATGAGGCAGCTGCTCTGCCCCCGGCTGCCCCTTTTATCTGGGCTCTGTTAAATGATCTCAAATATGTGATATGATAAAGACAAACAAACACCCGCTCAATTTAGTCCACCCTAATGCCAGACTCTACTTTTACCCAAGTAATTAAGATTAATGCAGTTGATAATTTAGGAAGTATTCTTAAATGTACCCTTCTGGCAGCGTCCAACATGTAATTTTACCTTCGAAGATTTATCGGAGCACTTAGGTAACAGATAGGTCCTTAGCAAACAGGGGCATTTAGAAGGAAAATGAAAGATTAATATTCCTTAAATAAACGGCAGAAGAAGTCAGGCTTTATTCCAGCCCCACAAAGATGCTGCTGTCAGCCCCAGCCCCGCTGCTGATCCCCGGGGAGATTAAACCCGCGCAGCCTCGGGCGAGGGAGGGCTCAGGTGTCCGATGCCTCCGGATTTTTAGGGATGCGGTCCCTCTGAAGGGCACCGAAAGGCAGCAGTCTCACTCAGGGGGCTTTGGGAGCTGCCTGGGGCTCGGGAGCAGCGCGGAGGATGCAGCCCTGGCTCTGTCCCTGCTCCCCCGGGGAGGATCCAAGCCGGATCTGGCAGCTCCCGGCCCTGCCTGGCACTTCCCAGATGCTTTTCCCACCCCGTGATGGGCGAGGAGGAGCGGGGCAGACCCTTGGGAGAGCCCCCCCTCTCCGTCTCCAGCCGTTTCCTTTGGAGGTGCCCATGGCCGGGGATGGGACAGGACTGGAGCTGGCACCCAGCTCCAGGACCAGGGCATTGCCAGCTCACCGGGAGCCGTCCATCCCGGGGGTGGGATGGCCTCCAGCCGGGCCCGAGCCCCGTCTGGCGTCCCCTCCTGTCCCCTCATCCCAGCCACCCCCGCCGTGCCGGATCCCAGACGTGCAACCTCCCCTGGGAGCGCCTCGGGGCTGGGAAGGGACCTGGGCATGGAGCCGAGACAGGGGCTTGTGACACTGGCTTGTGACACCTGCTGGTGACAGCCCGACATCCCGTGGGGTGTCCCGAGAGCTGCCGGGCTCAGCCTGCCCTCCTCCTCCTCCTCCTCCTCCTCCTCCTTTCCCCCTCCTCGGTGATTGTGCGTGACAAGCTGAGGAAGGATTGCAAAATCTGCATCCCCAGTGACAGCTGGATCCTCACCAGTCTGGAAATTCAGAGCTGCTCAGATCCAGAAAATCAATTTTAGATCATTGTGAGCAGGAAAGAAACTTTCTGAAAAACCTTCCAGCTTGCCTGGGCCAGAAAAATCCACTGGAAATCAGTTCTTGTCCCTTTTACCTGTGTGTGTCCCTTTTACCTGTGTGTGTCCCTGTGTGTGTCTGCATCCCCAAAATCTTTCCCAGCCTCTCCTCCAAGGTTCTTTTCAAGCTCTCAGCCCCAGACTTGGCTCCATCCCCACGGGATGCTCCAGCCCAGCCATCCCAGTTTTTCTGTCCCTTTGGCAGTCCCCACTCCCTGTCCCCCTCTTTGGGGACAAGCAGGGCCAGGGCTGGCAGGGAAGGTGTGCCATCCCCCTGGATGTGATGCTCCCACTGCAGCCTTGTGTCCTGGCAAGGAGCAGAGCCCTGATCCTGCTTTTCTCTGCCTGGGAAATGGGTTTGGGGTGTCGGGATGGGATCCATGGTTTCTTCTTCAAACAGGGATCAGCTCCAGGCTGCAGCTGGGGCTGGCAGGGAAGGAACAGCGAATCCTTGGAATCCCCATCTTTACCCAAACTTGGGGAAAGCTCCCTTGTGGGGCAGGGAGGGTTGGGAATGGCAGGGGCAGGATCAGGCCCTGCTGGGAGAGATTGGCAGCTCCCTGTGCCCAGGGCTGGGGTTTGGCCATCCTCAATTCCCCTTCCCTCCTCCTCCTCCATCATTTCCTGCCTCTCAGGGCTGTATCCTGACCATGGATAGGATGGACCCAGAGGGGTGCAGAGGCTCTGCAGGACCCCAGCAGGACGCAGGGATGGAGCTGGGATGCAGCAGAGGGGCAGATGGGATCCCCTCTCCCCAAATTCCCCATTCCCACAGCACCCAGTCCAAGCCACCCACCTGGGGGACCCTGCTGGGGGAGCCAGGATGGGAATTTTGGGGTGGAATCCCCCATTCTGGCACTGAGCACTCCCCACACACCACAGAGCCACAGCCAAGCCAAGCACAGATTCCTGACATATTTTTCTCTTTCCTTTGCAGCCAAGAAATTCATTTTTCATGGGAGGTGAAAGTGAGACCCAGCAGTAGCTGAGCACGGAGGGTGCCAAGGTAGGGGCCAGCTGACAGCACGGGCTCAGATGCTATTTTTGGGAGCCAGACTCTCTCCTTCCCATCCCAGATGGGCTCTGGGAACGCCTCTGGCTGCAGGGATACTCAGGGACCTCCCCTGGCCCTGCAGCTGCTCAGTGGCAGGAGGAAGGGAGATGAAAGGGACTGGAGAAGGGGGAAGGATTTTTCCCAGATCCAGACAAAGCCATGCAGGGTCAGATCGATCCATCTGGGTGGGATTTCAATCCTTTAGGCAGGGGCTAAAAGCCTCTTTTGGGGGAAAAAGTGTGTTCAGAGTCACTCTTGTGCCACATGGAGCCACTGCAAGCCACAGAGCCAGGGGGGTTCCATGTGGGATTCCCTCATGGAATCCCAGAATTGTTTGGGTTGGAAGGGACCTTCCACCCCTGCCCTGGGCAGGGACACCTCCCACTGTCCAGCCTGGCCTTGGACACTGCCAGGGATCCAGGGGCAGCCACAGCTGCTCTGGGCACCTGTGCCAGGGCCTCCTCACCCTAACAGAGAGGAATTTTTCCCAATATCCCATCCAACCCAACCCTTTGGCAGAGAGAAGCCATTCCCTGTGTCCTGTCCCTCCATCCCTTGTCCAAAGTCCCTCTCCAGCTCTCCTGGAGCCCCTTGAGGCCCTGGAATGCTGCCCCCACCCCTCTCCCTCCCCCCAGCACAGCGAAGGGCATTTCCCTGCAGTTGGCACCCAGCTGGCATCCTGAGGTTTTTCCAGCCGCCCACTCCCACGCCTGTCCCTGATCCCTGGGACAGGGATCCCAACTCCCAACTGCCACAGCAGCAGCTCCGTGGAGCCCTGGAATATCCTGAGCTGGGAGGGACCCACAGGGATCATCGATCCAACCCCTGGCCATGCACAGAGCCCCCAACAACCCCTCCCTGGGCATTCCTGTCCAAACTCTCCTGGAGCTGTGGCAGCCTCAGGGCTGTGCCCATTCCCTGGGGAGCCTGGGAAGTGCCAGCACCCTCTGGGGGAACAACCTTTCCTGATATCCAACCTAAACCTGCCCTGGCACAGCTCCAGCCGCTCCCTGGGTCCTGTCCCTGGCACAGGGACCCATCCCGGGATGGTTTATTCCCCTGGCAGGAGCAGCCTGAGCTCACCTGGACCGGAGCCCCTCAGCCCGACCCCTGCCCATGTCCCAGCCCCAGCAGGGCTGCCCTGGGCAGTGTCCAGAGGCAGAGCAGGAACAGTCCCTGCCCGCCTGATCAGCTCAGGCGATAGAGCAGCGATAGGCGGGGGCAGCGTTATCGGGCTGATTTCCAGATGGAGCTGAGTCACCGCCAGGAACCGCCTGGCCAAGGTCAGGCAGGGGAGAGGCCGAGCCCAGCGCTGAGCCGGGCTCTGCCAGGCCCCGTGCCCGGCTCTGCCAAGCCCCGAGCCCGGCTCTGCCAAGCCCCGAGCCCGGCTCTGCCTGCCATGGCCAGCAGGAATTCCCCTGCTGGAACAGGGCTGGCTTTTCCCCGGGGGATGTTTCAGGCTTTCCCCGGGGGATGTTCCGGCCTTTCCCCGGGGGATGTTCCGGACTTTCCCCGGGGGATGTTTCAGCCTTTCCCTGAGGGATGTTCAGATTTTCCTTGGGGGATGTTTCAGCCTTTCCCTGAGGGATGTTCAGATTTTCCTTGGGGGATGTTTCAGCCTTTCCCTGAGGGATGTTCGGCTTTTCCCTGCTGGCACTGCCGGCTCCCCCAGAGCGCAGGTTCACCCCGGGGGATGCTGCCCCTGTCGCTGCTCTGCCCGTGGTGGGCACCTGGCTGTCCCCTCCCCAGTGTGGCCCCTCCAGGGTGTCCCACACTCTCCCCCGCTGGGATCTCAGCTGTTCTCTCCTGGGAAATGCCTTTTTCTCTTTATCCATGCTGATGTCCCATGGGGTTGGCGCCCTACGGGGATGAGCGCGGAGGGGTCGGGAGGCTCAGAGGGGCTCGGGGACCCTCAGCTGAGCCCTGCCCCTCGGGGATGAGCGCGGAGGGGTCGGGAGGCTCAGAGGGGCTCGGGGACCCTCAGCTGAGCCCTGCCCCTCGGGGATGAGCGCGGAGGGGTCGGGAGGCTCAGAGGGGCTCGGGGACCCTCAGCTGAGCCCTGCCCTGCGGGCACCGCCAGCTCCGGAGGCACCGGAGCCGCCTGGCTGCGCTGCCGGGGCGGTGAATCACAGCCCGGGCTCCGGCAGGACGGGACCTGCCCCACCGAGCGCCGGGCACGGCTCTGCCGAGCCAGCCACGCTGCTGCCACCGCTGCTGGCCCTGTCCCCTGTCCCCGAGCCGCAGAGGGGCTCCGAGGATGCCCCAAGCCCCCGGCAGGGCACACAGGTGCGGGTGGGGAGGGCTCTCCCTGCAGCCGGGCAGCCTGGCAATAATCACAGCGGGTTTTCAAAAGCCAAACTCCATTTGCCTCCATTCCATCCCTTTCCACCTCCTCTTCCAGGTAATGAAATGTCAAAATCCGACAAGTGATGCCAGGGGTAGCCCATGGAGGAGGCTGGTGCTGAGGGCAGGCTGGCGCTGGAAAAGCCAGAGGGAATTGTCCCAATTTTCACTTTTTCCTGGGTTTTCCGTCCCACGCGGGGGTGAACCGTGCTTGTGGCAGATCCATAACCCCTCGGGGCATGGATGCAGGAGCTGCCTGGGGAATGTCACTTTAAATCACCGCGCCCAGCCCTCCTTATCGCCTGCCCCATCGGAGCCGCATGAGGCCCCGCATTTCCCTGCTCCCAGGGCTGCTGGGCCACCCCAGAGCGGTGCCCCGTGGCCACAGCCAGCAGCAGGGACCCCCAGGCAGGGACAGGGGACCCGCAAGCGCTGGCAGGGGAATCTTGGCCAACAAATCCCGAATTTACACCTTGCCCTTATCTCTGTGCACCATCCCTGATTTGCATGGAGTGAATCCACACCCATTCCCTGCTCAGGCTCTGCCACCAGCGGCAGGACGTGGATCCCAGCGGCAGTGGGACAGTCCTGCGTGCCACCAGCCCCGCTGTCCCCTCCCTGTCCCTCTGCCAGCGCAGGGAGCAGGATGTTTGTGTCTCCTGGCACTCAGCATCGCCACCCCCCCGGACCTCGCCGTGCAAATCCTGCAGCTTTCCAGCCGCACCGATGGGCCTTTCCCTCGCAAAAAAACAACAACAAAAAAAGGCTCCTTTATGTGGCTGAAAAGCCCGACTGTGATAATGTAGCGAGCGCTGGCCTTGGGTATTTTATCTTGGCAAGGAGCCTTTGCAAATTTAAACAGCAGCGAGCGGGCTCTGGAGTTGTGGCTGGCTGAGGCATAAGTGGGGCATTGTTTTCCCAGCAGAGCCCTTTGTGCCAAGGGCCGCGTGTGAGCTTTGGCCGCGGAGCCGGCACGCTCGGCCCGACCCCACCGGCCCGGATCCCTTTCACTCGGCAGGGTGTGAAATTGGGGAGGAATTCAGGCCTGGGAGCTCGAACCGAGAGGGCAGCGCTGCTGCATCCCTGCAGGAGTGAGGGGGATGCAGCCACCCCTCTCCATCCCGAATATTGTTATTAATGCAGCGTTGGGGGTGCTGGGTGCTCATCCCCACAGATTCCAGGAGAAATGAGCCACAGAGACCCTGCAGAGATGCTGGGTGCTCCTCTTCTCCTTGGAAATCTCCTCTGAGCAGGTCACTCCTGGGCAGGATGGGTGGACAAAGTGGGGTTGGGATTTGTGGGAATTACACCCATGAGGAGAGGAATAAACTGAATTTCCTGCTCCTCACCCCCTCCCAGCAGGGTCCTGCCTTGACCCAGTGCAGCAGACGGTAAAGAAACATTTCCAGGGAGGGAGGAGAAAAAAACCCTCACTGTTTCCAGCAGACGCCTCTAAAAAAAAAAGGGCTCCTTAAAGCAAAACTTCACCCTTCTTTTTATTAAAACCTTCTTCATATAAAATCCTGGTGGCGCCTTTTAAAAGGCTTCACTTGACTTGTGCTCCGTGTCCAACGCCCCGAGGTCTGCGCTGTAAAATCAGCTGGGAAATTCGGGACTCGGCTTTTCTGTTCTTGCCTCCTTAATACAACATCTAAAATGTCCCGGGGGATTCACAGGGAGGGTGGTGAAGTTCTTTCCCCAGGGATTTCAGAGCCGTGAGAGGCAGATCCAGGGGGAAGCGGCGGAGCAGAAACCTCTCCCTTCATGTTCCCTCCAGCAGCGGGGACTTGGGGACAGGGGAACATGAGCAGGCAGGCACACGGGGACAGGGGACATGGGGACACGGGGACAGAGAGCCCTTCCAGGACGCCTCTCCCAGCCCATCCCGACAGCCCTTCCCACTAATCCGTAGGTGGAGCTCTTCTGTCATCTTTTTCTGCTTATGTTGCTAAGAAGTAACCCAGAAATAGCTTTCCCGGGAGGGGAAAAAAAAAAGAAAAGTGCTGCCTCAGCAGCTTTTGCCGGAGGTGAACCGCTCCGAGCATCCTTTGAAGAGCCCGAAGCTGCGGGGCTTCACCCCGGGGGGAGGGCAGG
>VXBR01000381.1:105486-125991 GCA_013400215.1 Cisticola juncidis
CGGCCCCCCGTCCCCGCCGGGGAAGGGGCGCGCCCGGGAGCGCGGCCGGCGCTCGGGGAAGGGCGAGCGGGGCCACCAGCAGCTCTACCGGCTCAGCATCGCCGGCACCCGGCCCAGCCCCACCATCGGCATCGCCTACCCGCAGCAGAAGGTGACGCCCCCCAAGAAGGCGGAGGTGCCCCCCGCGGCCGGCAGCTACCGCTTCCATGTGCCCGGCATCGCCCAGCGCGACACCGAGCTCCGGCAGGAGGAACTCGGCTTCGGCCGCTGCTTCCCCGACGCCACCGGCGGCCGGNCAAGGGGCAGCCCCATGGGCAGCTACACTATTCAGAGTTCCAGGCAACCCGGGCCGAGTCCTGGCCCTCCCCGGAGAAGAGCTTTGCCGGTGCTACCTACGGGATCTCGGTGCAGAAGCCCAGCTCTTTCTCCGAGGGAGGCAAAGCCGCCGTGCACGGCCTGGGGGCTTTGCCGTGCCCGTTCCCCTTCCAGCTGCTGCACGACGCGGGCAAGGAGCCGTTCCGCAGCGCCGCGGGCAGCCAGGAGTTCCTGGAGGTGGGAATGGCCGCCAGCAGCGCCCAGCTGGCTCCCGGTGCCTTCGCCTTCCACTCGTCCCCCCGGGAGTGGCTGGAGGAGCCGCTGAGCGGGGGCTCCTTCGAGGGCGAGGGGAGGCTCTACGGGCTGCCCTTCCTGCACCCACCACCCACCCTGCAGCACGGCCCCTCGCCCTGCTGCAAGGGCAGGCCCGAGCATCCCACCGACCCCCCTGGTGCTCTCCCGTCGTCTGGTGCTATCGACCAAACCCCAAGCACTTTCCAAGAAAACCAAGCTGTTTTTCCGTCTAGTTTACACTCGCCTGCCATGCCAAAGCCGGTGGGGAAGAGGCAAGGCCCGGCCAAGGACGGCCCGCGGCTGCTGGCGCAGAGCAGCCCCCTGAGAAGGACGGTGCCACCAAGCTCCCTGTCCCAAGTGCACTTTCAGAGCAAGGCCTATTGCAGCTCCCCCGCGGGCAGCACCGGCGCGGGGGCCGTGCCTTTGGAGACGGCCGTTCCCACCACGGCTCCCACCCACCCCAGGCTTGTGCAAGCTTGGGAAGGTGCCACCAAGGCGTTTTCTCCCATGGACCAGAATTCAGCACCTTATTCAAACCCTGTTGGAAACCAGTTCTCATTCGAGTGCCAGCCTGGCCCCGAGCAGAGGCAGCACAGGCAGAAGAATGCCAGGCTGCCTTGGCAGCAGATGCACCTCCCTTCTGCAGTGCCCGGTGCCAGCAGGCTGGAGCTGTCGAGACACATCAGCAGCCAGAAGCTCCCCTTCCCCCTGGGCACCTCGGACTGGCCAGGCAGCGGGAAGGCCCAGAAGGGGCCCCCCATGAGCAATTCTCCAGGGTATCACAGCAAAAAGCTGTTATCAGGAGAGAGCCTCCAGAGGGGAGATCCCAGCGTGGCAGGAGCTTTCTCCTTTGAGAGCGGGAAGGAACCAGGCTCTCCTGCCTGCGACTCGAGAAGCAAAGCCCTGTTCTACAGCATGGCTCAAGCAGCTCCTGCTCCCTCACGGAGCTCCTCGGGCTCAGGGCTGGTGCTGCCACCGTCAGCCTTGGTGGCTGCCTCCCCTTGCGAGTCCCCGCTGCCGTCCCCTGTCCCCAACCCCACGTGTGGCAGCACCTGCTCGTCGTTGTCCCCCATGTCCAGCAGTCCACTCAACGCCGGCTTCGAGGACAGCCAGGTGTCTGGAGCGCTGACCCCCTCACCCTTCTTCCAGCACCCCTGCCACGCCAAGGATGCCAACAAAGCCTTCCACCCCTCCGAGGTTCTGAGTCCCAGCCCTCTTCACTACCACCATCCCCCAGACTCTGCCAAGTCCTTCAGCTTCCCCCCGGATGCTCTGAAGGATGACAGCCTCCTGAAATGCGCCCCGGCCAGCCCGTTCCACAGAGCCGGCGGGGAGGCGGCCAAAGGATGCTCGGACGGGCTGGAGGGGGAGCAGCCTCCACCTCCGTACTCCTCCCACCATCTGCTGGCCACATCCCTGAGCAGCGCCAGCCTGGACCAGCTGGACGTGCTGCTGACCTGCCGGCAGTGTGACCAGAACTACAGCAACCTGTCCTCCTTCCTGCAGCACCGCCAGTTCTGCGCCTCCCACCCCGCGGAGCCCAGGGATGCTCCCCGCGCAGCCGAGGGGAGGAAAGGCCTCCTGCCAGAGACCCCCAAACCCCCCGGCCTGGCGCTCTCTCCAGACCCCCAGGGACATCTGCTGCCATTAAACAAGGGTGATGACTTCTTGCTGGATGGTGAAGGGAAGAGCGAGGGCAAGGAGGACGCTCTGAAGGGCGGCCTCTTCCACGGGCTGGCCAGCAGCTCCCTCCCGCTCAGTGCCTCTGACCTGGACATCGACGATGCCAAGCTGGACAGCCTGATCACCGAGGCCCTCAACGGCCTGGGGTACCAGTCAGACAACCCAGAGATCGACAGCAGCTTCATCGATGTGTTTGCTGATGAGGAGCTGCCGGGAGTGAAGGCGGCTGGCGGGGGAACAGCCCACAAGGCCAAGGAGGGCCCGGCCTCGGAGAGCAAATCCAAGCAGGCAGCAGAGGAGAAGACAGCAGGAGAGGCCAAGGCTGGGTGTGTGTGTGAGGATGGACACCCAGGTGGGGAGCAGGTGAAGAGAGGGGCAGGGAAGCAGCACCTGCACAAAAGGAGGGTGGCACGGAGGGTGGCACCACAGGAGCCGGATCCCGCGGCGGAGGGAGCGGAGAGGGCAGCCAGGCTGAGGGCAGGCAGGAAGAGCAGCATCCCACCAGCCAGCACCTCCAGCCAAAAGCATCCCAGGAAACCAAGCCAGGACCCTGTGACGAGGAGCGAGGTGGGGCCAGGCATCGCCAGCAAGGGCTCCAAGCTGCCGCGGTTCTCCATGAAGGACGTGAGGAAGCGGAAGCCCCGGAGCGGGACGTGGAGCAAGGAGCTCATCCACAAGATCGTGCAGCAGAAGAACAAGCTCCACAAACTGCAGGTGAAGAGCAGCAAGCAGGCCCAGGGCCCCCAGGCCACTGAGAGGCCACTGGCAGCCACCAAGGAGGGCGGGCTGCGGGAATACGAGTACGTGTCCGACTCGGACGAGGAGGGGGCAGAGTGCAGCAGGCCCCGGGGCAGGAGGAAGCGTGGCACGGGCTTCGTGGGCAGGAGCAGGTACAGCTTCAGCAGGAAACGCCTGGGCAGGAGGGAGAGAGCCAAAGACCCAGCCTGGAGCTACAGCCGGAGAAGGGACGGTCAGAAAAGGGAGGCACGGGAGGACCGGGATGTCCCGAGTCTGGAGGATGCTGAGAAGGAGGATTGTGCTGCCAGAGCCCGAAGGCAGAGCAGACACTCCTCTGCTGGCAGCAACCACAGCGTGCCCAGAGAGATGGGCACGAGCCCACCCTGCGCTGGTGGGGCTGGTGACAGGGGTGGCACCCAGAGGAGGAGGCGCTCGGGCAGCCCAGCCCCTGTGCCAAGGACTCCCCTCAGCCCTCCCCGGGACAGCAGCCCAAAAACGAGCCAGGAAAGCCAAGAGGACATTCCCAGGGGGAGCAGGAGGGTGGGCTCAGCCAAACCTTTGCTGGCAGGCTCCAGGACACGGCCGAGTGCTGAACCAGAGGTTGCTGCCATGGACTGTGCAAAGGAGGAGCCCCAGGAAAGGCAAATGCCCGGCACGGCCACTCCAGGCAGGAGCCCTGCCAGCTTCTCCTCCAAGGAGGGCGTGGAAGAGCCCAGAGGGGCAGCAAAGCTCACAGGAGAGACTGCAGAACCCACCCTGCAGGCTCAAGCCTCTCCTGAGCTCACCATGGACCACCAGAGGCCCCAGTTTTCCCCTTTCCCAAGTGAAGGGCTGAAATACCACCCAGAGGAGGTGATTGCTCCACCCCACAGGGATAACAAATCCAGTCCTGGCCGTGGGGGTGCCACCTGCTCGGAAGGAGGAATCAAATTCCTGAAGGGACAGGGCCTCTGTGGCAGTCAGAAGGATTATCCCACACCAGCTCCCGCCTACGGGGGGGATGCAGCGGGGATGATGCTCACTGCCAAGGCACCCGATCCCTATGTCAGCAGTGACAGCTCATTCTTTGATCCCAAAGGCCTTCCTGGTCACTATGAGGACAATCTTTTCCCAAAGGCCACCTCCCTGGGCTCCTCCCACATGGAGGACATGTACCTGTGCCGGGATGACATCAGTGCCAGCTCCTTTGGGCAGAAGCACGCCAGCATCTCCCCTTTTGCCACAGAAATGCAGCAGGGCAAGGCATCCTCCCCTCTCAGCTTTGACTCCTCGTCCATATTTGGGGAGCTCCCTGTGTCTGAGTTTGATCCCTACGGGAGCAAGGATGGATATGTGACAGCATTCCCTGGGAATGCCACCCGCAAGGCACTGCCCTTCGAGCAGCCATACCCGCCCTTCCTGCCGGAGAAAGACTGGTCCCTCATGGAGGAGGTGGCCCCCATGCTGCCAGAAGACATGAGCCAGTTCCACAGCCTCTCTGTGGAGAAGCCACAGGCCAAGAAATTCCCCGAGGAAGGGGCTGTGCCCGGCAGCCAGCTCTCCCTGCCGCTGCCGGACAGGATGGGGGATTACAGCGTCACCTTCATGGGCAACATCTCAGATGAGGAGCTGGAGATCAAGCGCTTGGTCACGGAGCTGGAGAGCCAACTGCAAACCAGCAAGCTGGACTCCGAGGTGTCCATGGCCCTCCAGAAATCCGAGCAGAACGTGGCTGCCCACCTGAGAGCAGCACAGGGGGCTGAGCGGTTCCCGGTGCTGCCAGGAGAGGCAGAGGCAGGCCAGGAGAAGGGGCTGTTTTTGGCAGGAGAGCTGAGCAGATCGAGCCTCTGCACTGGGGAGAGGCTGGCAGGGGAGAAGCTGGACGTGGTGACTGCCCCTGAGGACTATGAGGGACCCAGGGAGCCCTGGCAGTGCCCGCTGGAGCTGGGCTCGCTGGGAGCCGGGATGTGCATCCCAGCCCCTCATTTCTGCTCCAAAGACAACAGTGAGCAGCTCCAGGGAACCGTGGCCACCGAGGAAAGAGACCTCAGGAAGATGGAAAATGGGTCTTCTTCCAAAAATCTACCTGGCTCAAGCACAACTGAGCAAACAGAGGCTCCCATCTACACCGACCCTGTGACAAAAAGCCCTCCTGTTGTCACTGACTCTGTGTTCCCCGAGACCATGGATGAAGCAGAAGTAACCAAAGACCCCCTGCCATCCCTGCCATGCCAGTGCGATGCCAAGGGCTTCCCTGTGCCAGGGAAAGCAGACCCTGATCCTGCAGAGCTGGAGAAGTTTGATGCCCATCACCCAAACCCTAAGCCTCAGTTTGGCTTTCAGCAGGGTCCCACCCCAGCCTTGGATCTCGCCTTTTCACCTCATGTCAAAGAGGCCCCAGATACAGAAGAAAAACCCTTAAGCAGGACTGAGCCCCCCAAAACAGTGAAAAATGCTGTGGAGGAAACGGAGGAGAGGAAGAGTCCCAACCCCTATCAAAGCCCTGGGCAAAGTGACAAAGCCAGCAAGCCCAAAGTGCTGCTGTTTGAGATGCTGAACGTGCCCAAGGAGAGCGACCACCCCTCACAGGAGATGATGGTGACACCCCAGGAGACCTCTGCCAACCCTCTGCAGCAGCTCCAGCTCTTCGTTGCCAGGACAGTGAAGAACAACGAGGAGGAGCTGCTGATGCCCTGCTTCCCTGGGCTGCTGGCTCCCAGCCACCCCTCTGCCACCATCCCCACCCAGAAGGAGCAGAGTGAGGGAGCCTTGGGAGGGGAAGATGACACCCCAGGGGAAGGGGATATCCCCAGTGGAAGCAGCACTGGGAATATCACTGCTCCAGGGAAAGAGGTGCTTTCTCCCAGTGGATGTGAGCAGCTGGATGCAGAGGGCTCTTCCCACACAAAACAACCCACATCAGCAAAGCCAGAGCTGCAAAATAATGTAACAGAGCTGCAGCACTTAGCAAATGAGGGCCCGGGGCTGGGGG
The DNA here is from genome assembly GCA_013400215.1 of Cisticola juncidis. Lineage (NCBI taxonomy): Eukaryota > Metazoa > Chordata > Aves > Passeriformes > Cisticolidae > Cisticola > Cisticola juncidis. The sequence goes on from VXBR01000381.1 coordinate 111,488, forward strand.
ACATTAATATCCCTGCAGATGTTGTTTCCCAGGAGCGTCATGACCTCTCACCACCCAACAGCACCGCCGTGACCTCGCTGCCAGGGCAGGGAGGGAAAGCTGATCAGCTCAGGGAAGAGCAGGAGGGAGATAACAGCACTGCGACCTTGGCATTTAGGAAGCGTGAGCAATCCCACCCCGGCCATGGTCTGCTCGAGGGAGAAAGGCTGGGCAGAGAAGAGGGAGAGAGGCTGGAGAGGAGTGGGGTGGGGAAGGGGGCACAGCACCCAGGCAGTGCTCCCACGAGTCCTGTCAGCCCCCCTGGTCCCTCTGAGGGGGATCTCCACCAGGATCACAGCCTGGGGACAGAGATAAAAGCCAGCACAGTCAGTACAGATGTTCCCAGAGAGAGGAATGGCGAGTTGTCCCTCAATGGTTGTCATTACACGGGTGAATCTCCAGCCAGCCTGCTCTTGCCAGCCAAATATTCCAACCCCATGTGCTTGCAGGGCAGTGGGGCTGAGGGGGGAGAGGTCCCCAGCTTTGGCATTCAGCTCTCGGATGAGGAGAAACACAACCCCTCCCTGCCTGCAGCACCGAGCTCACTGGGCACAAAGAGCTGTCCTGAGGCCAGCAGCCACCACACCCGTCACACCCTGAGCCCAGCAGAGCAGGGGACATGGGAAAGGGCACCTCCCTTCCCTCCCTCGCTGCACCACTGCGGGGCAGTGCCGGTGCCAGCGGCCGAGGAACGCCCCCATCACCTCCCTGAGAGTGTTTTGGGTGACTGTGAATCACCTGGAGGAGAGGGGACAGTGGGACCCTGCACTCTGCTGCATGGGGATGGTCTGGTGGGCTCTGCCCTGGAGATGGGTGGTCCCCAGGAACCCCCTGGGAAGGATTGCTCTCTTCCCTGTTCAACAACTTTCCAAAAGGGTGTTGGGAAAAAGGCCCCTGAAAACACCAGTGCTGTGCTGCTGGATTTGAAACACCAAGGATGTGCCACCACAGACACCACCATTAACCCCACCCCTCCAGACACCCAGGATTATCCAACCCAGCCCACAACAGATCTTCTGCCCATGGAAGAAAGGGAGAGCAACCTGAACCAAGAGAATGAGCTTGAACTCTGCTCCCGTGTCAGGAATAAGCATCAAAGTGAACCAGAGGCTTTGTCCAACGGTTTTGCTGTTCAGGACATGTCAGCTGCCATCAGCAGAGGTCTTACAAGGGTTGGAGATCTTGGTGCTTCTGAATTAAATGGCCATGAGTTTTCAGAGGTGAAACTCAGTCTTTCCAAAACCCCAGAGAGTGAAGGAAAGATTTTAAAAGGGGAGAAATCCAAAAGCCATGGGGCTGCAGAAGCTGGGGGTTGTGTGTTAAACATCGTGGGCCAAGGAGAGGCCTGCACACCCAGCAGTGCTCCAGACCCATCCCAAAACGAGCTCCACAAAGGAAAAAAGCCCAGTGGACTCCCGGTGACCTGTGACATTTGTTCAGCCACTTTCCGCTCCAAGCCCGGCCTGACCAGGCACAAAGCTGTGAAACACCAGGTGAAGAATGGAGGTTTGCCACAGCCCAGCAGGACTCCCAGGTGCCCTCTGATTCCTGCACACAAGACATCAAAAGCAGCCCAAAAGGTGCCCAGGAGGAGCCTGAAGGGATCAGTCAAAGACAAAACCTGCAGCTCACGGGTGCTGACCACCAGCATTGAACACATCCCAAAGAAAACACTCCCAGACCTGGAGAAGGAGCCCAGCACGCAGATGCAGGAGGTGGTGAGCAGAGTGCTCAGCGACCTCAGCGTGATCTCCCTGGAGATGTCCCAGGAGCTGCACCACACACGTGTCCTGCAGAGGGAGGGGAAGGCAAAGGGACCGCGCCCGGGGACAGGGGGAGCAGGAGAGACAGCGCCTGGCAAGCTGGATTTGGGATGGCAGGTCAGGAGAGGAGAAAAGGGCACGAGGAACCAAAGCAAAGATCTTGCAGAGGAGAACAGCAGTTCTGAGAAGCAGCTCAACAGGAAAGTGAGGAGAAGGAAAGCGAAGGTGTTTCCCAGCAGGAATGAGCCTGGTGGTCCCTCTGAGCTGGAGAAGAGCTCAGGTCCTGCTGCCCTGAGCTCCAGTCTGCCCGGGATCAGGGAGGGCCTGCAGGAGCCTGGTGGTTCCATCTCCACAGAGGAGCAGAACAGGACCAGCACAGCCCAGCACCCCCAAAATGCCAGAGAGTCCTCTCGTGCAGCCGAGCTTGCAGAAGACCTGGGCAGCAGGAGAGAGGAGATGGCCAGCAAGGAGACAGCCACAGGCACGGTCACCTGTCCTGGGGAGGTGGAAGGTCCAGATGCAGTAGAAGACACACAGGCTTGCAAAAAATGGATCAGCGGGTTTGTGAAGCAAGTGGAGAAGGGATGGGGCAAGGTGGGCACAGAGCAGCCTCGTGGAGCTGATGGCACAGAGGACGTGGATGCTGGGACAGGGGAAAGTCCTGCAGCAGGCAGTGACACCAGGAACTGGAGCAGTGCCCTGCAGGGTCCCACAGCTGCTGCTGAAGGGGCTTTGCTGCTGGAGAACCACGATTTGGGAACCACCCAAAATGTTTCTGGGCACGGTGCCCTGCAGCCCACGGCAGGGACCAGCCCTCCTCCTGCAGACCCAGAGCGGTGGGAGAAGGCAGAGGTGCCACCAAGCAGGGAGCACTGCGGGGACAGCACAGCCACCTCGGACCTCCCGAGCTTTTTTGACGACGATTCCACGTTCTCCCAGCTGTTCCCCAGGGATGAGCAGTTTGCCAGGAGGAAGTGCACACGGGTGTATGGGAAGCGCAGCAAGAAACCCAGAGCTGTCCCCGAGGGCAGCCTGCAGCCAGCAGGGGCCATCGACCTCTTCACCATCCGCCTGGCCTCTGACCTCAGTGACACCAGCTCCTTCTGTGCCACCAGGGAGGACCCCTGCGAGTACGAGACCATCTCTGCTGACGACGCCCTGATGCTGAACATGTGTCACAGCAGCAAGGCAAAGAGCAGAGATGCTGCTCCAAACGGGTCTAAAAACACCAGTCCGAGGTTGGACCAGGAGGAGACCAACCAAGGGAAGGAGGACATTGACCTGGAGGACAACATGCTGACCTTCTTGTGCCACAACAGCCACGCGGACAGCGTGCCCAGCTTGAGCATCTGGGGCAGTCTGGAGAAGGAGGGGGAAAGCCTCTCTGCCGAGGACATGTTTGAGCCTCTGATGGACCTCGAGGATGAGCACTCGCTCCATGGTGTGAACTCTGAGCCCCCCGACCTGGCAGAGGAGTCCTACAACGCCAAGGAAAACGGGGATTCTGACTCCCCGGAATTCCACACCATCGACATTGAGATGCTTAATGCAAAGCTGAAAATGAGAGATGTGTGCTTCTTCAGCCCTCGTGAGGATCTTCCTGGCCACGGCGAGGACAGCGCTGGGAATTTGAAGCCAAAGTCAGGCAAGCACAGGAGCAAGCAGGAAGATGGGAAACCAGGGAAAAACCGTGGGGAGATAACCATCAAAACCAAAGACAAGCAGTACAAGTGCAAAGTCTGCTTCCAGTGGTTCCTGACCCTGGGAGAGCTGGACTTCCACAAGCTCTCCCACAACCCCTCCCCTCCTCCCACCTGCTACATGTGCGTGCAGCGCAAATTCAGCTCCCGCGAGCAGCTGCGGGACCACCTGAAGGAGAAGCACGCCAGGAACAAGGCAGGGCTGTGGGCGTGCGGGATGTGCCTGAAGGAGATCTCGGACGTGTGGATGTACAACGAGCACCTGCGGGAGCACGCCACGCAGTTCGCGCGCAAGGGGCAGGCGCAGAAATCGGTGCTGGGGCTGCCCGGCTGCTTCGGTGAGGACAACGCCGCCGTCACCCACTTCCTCAACACCATCATGTGCCGAAAACCCGGCAGGTCCTCCCGGCACGGCCACGCCGGGGTCAGCAGGGAGAGCAGGAGCCCCAGGGAGTTGCCTCCTGAGCAGGGGAAGGTGATGAAAGAGCCCTTGGAGGGCAGTGTCAAAGTGAGGCCACCAGCAGCCAGCTCCTCCAAAGCATCCTGCAGCCCGTCTCCAGAGCACGGGGGAAAAAGTGACAACAGCCCAAAATCTGTCCCCATGCACCCAGACTGCAAGGATCCTTCCCGGGATTGCCACCACTGCGGCAAGCAGTTCCCCAAACCCTTCAAGCTCCAGCGGCACCTGGTGGTGCACAGCTTGCAGAAGATTTACTTGTGCCACAAGTGCCCCATGTTCTACCAGGAGACCAAAGAGCTGCGGAGCCACCTGAGCCAGGAGCACGGCGTGGTGGAGGAGCAGGAGATCAAGCACACCACCCTGTACGCCTGCGAGCTCTGCGCAGACGTCATGCACGTCATCAAGAAGTCCTTCATCTGCAGCATGTGCAACTACACCTTCTCCAAGAAGGAGCAGTACGACCGGCACATGGAGAAGCACCTGGCAGGAGGCAACAAGACCTTCAAATTCCGAGGAGTGATGAGGCCTGGAGCTTCCTGCAGGGAGAAGGCGAAGGAGGACGGGTCTCCCCGGGAGGGAATGCCACCGAGCAAGAGGAGGAAGGTGGCTCACCATGGCAGCTCAGCCCCACACAGGTCACCAGTTCACCTGGACACCACAGGTGACCTTCAGCTGGTGGAAACTGGAAGCCCCAGGCTTCAGGTCCCCACTGAATCCTTCCCAACAGCAGCTGGTGACCTGGGAGCACCACAAGCCTCCATGAAAGCAGAAGTCCTGGTGGGTGATTTCTCGGAGCTCCTGGAAGAGATGGAGAAGTCCCCGTTTGACCCCTTGCCACCACCGCCCTGCCTGTCCCCATCTCTGCCACCAGCTGCTGAGGGCAGTCCTGAGCTCGGCCACATCGCTGGCCTGTCCATCGAGGAGCTGGAGAAAGGAGCCTTTGATGGGAAACCACTTCCTTTCCTGGAGTCACCTGAGTTTCCCATGGACCTTGCTGGCTTGGCTTGTCACCAGGCCACCAACCAAAAACTGTCCCCTCCCCTCCTGACCCAGAAACACGGCTGTGCTGATGCCCATAAAAAAACAAGCAACAAGGATGAATACAGGGCCTGTATCCTGGAAAATCCCAGTGCAGACACCAACCCCGTGGATGGGATCCCTTTTCTCCAGCTTGCCAAGAAGGCCTCAGAGCTTCCTTCCCCGAAGGCAGAGTCTCCACAAGCCACAGGGACCCACAAATGGGGCAACCCCAGTGCCAGCGATGCCTCTGCCTGGGAAGCTGCAGCTAAACCCACATCTCCAGGAGGTGCCCACCAGCCCCTGCCCACAAAGGACAAGACAGCCTCACCCACACTCAACAGAGCTTCCAAAGATTCAGCGCTGCCAAAGAGGGCCGTGGGGAGTGAGGCTGCTCCCGGTGCAGGCAGCTCCTGCAGCAGCACCGAGCAGGGCCAGCAGCCCATCTCAGGGAAGGAGAAATCCGTGCCTGAGCCTGTGGACAGTGGCACTAACGCCAAGGACCAAGGTGGCAAATCCAGCAGCCACCAGCCCAGAGGTGAGGCAGCCAGCAACACCCCGAGACACGGCCACGCCGAGCCAGGCAGAGCCACCAGCAAGCTGCACCCCAAGAGGAGGAAAGAACACAAATCCCTGAGCCACCGGGGCAGCTCCGGCTCCAGGGAGAACATGGAAGGAGACGGGAAGAAGAAGAAATCCTGGGCACCGTGCCCAGCAAGGAGTGAGAGCACGGCTGAGCTCAAACGGCGCGGCTGGAGCAACGCGGAGGCGCCGGCGCTGTCCCCCGGCAGGAGGGACACCAAGCTGGGAGCCAAGCCCAGAGCGGGGCCACAGCTGAAGAAGATGGCCCTGGACCCCTACAACCAGAGGAAAGGGGAGCTCCGCCACGCCAACGGGGACGTGAGGCGCAGGAAGGCCATTCTGGGCAAGAGCCTCCACCAGGTGCTGGCCAAGGGGCCGGCGCCGTCCCCGCGCGGCTCCTGGCACGGCGCCCGCGGTGCCAAGGCCAGCCCGGCCAGCTACCGCAGCGCCGAGTCCCAGAACAACCTGCTCAGCCAGCTCTTTGGGCAGAAATTAACCAGCTTTAAAATTCCTCTAAGGAGAGATACTTCAGAATAATTTATGGAAGTGACTTATGGTGATCCTCAGCTGCTTTCATGGGGTTTGCAAGGGAAAAATTATCAAAGCATTAAATTCGTTTGTGTAGCATGATTTCTCTGTCTAGCTTAAATGAACTTGCACTGCAGCCTCTGTGAAATAGTTTGCTTTGTGTCTACTAATCTACTTTAATTCACCTGATTTATCATGCAAATGCTAGAACTTTGATGTTGCTGATGATTTTCATGAACTGAAATTGTAATCGCTTTGGGCAGACTGAATCGTCGAGAGCAATTGCTTTATTGCAGAAGTGCTGAGGTTATAAGGATACTTGCAAATCTCAGAACCTTTTGAGTCTGTGTCTGTGTTATCTTTGTACAAAGTACTTGAAGAGATGAACTTCATTCCGTAGACGTCTTATTCATAAGGTGCAGTACACTGTAGAAAGCAAATTTTTTTTTTTTTTTTTGGAAGATTTTGCACAAATAATCCCGTACAATTCATTTAATTGGGAGCTGGCCTAAGCGATGATACAATTAAAAATTAAATTAAGACCCGAGTGTCCTATATTTTGACAGCCATCCCTGAGAATTTTGAGAATTTTGTTCCTACATCGTCAAGAGAAGAACAATCCAGCTCTGGGGCTCTGGGGCTGTGGAGCCCTCCAGAGGATGCTGCCACTCTGTGACCACTGTAGACGATGGGACTGGAGGAGAAATGTCCCCAACTGCACCTTGACACTTGTGACAAACTCTGATTTTTTAGGGTTTTTTTGGTTGGGTTTTTTTTTTTTTGTGTGCGTGTGTGTGCGTGTGTGTTTTTTTTCTTATTGTTTGTGGGGGGGTTTTTTTAATTTTTTTTTTTGTGCAACGAGAAAACTGTGCCAATTTACAGCAGCAAAAACTGGTACTGAGTGCCCTCAATGGTATCAATTCTAAACTCTCTTACTGTACTGATGTAGAGGCTCTATAGGTATCCGCTTGTACTATGCAGTTACTGGTGCTATTCTTCATTTTTAATGTGAATACAGACTTCCTTGATTGAAAAAAAAAAGAATTGGTAAGAAAAAGCCATTACCTGTCAAATCAAAAAAAAGGGAGCAGGAAAAGAGAATTTTATTTAAAAAAAAAAGCCAACTCGAGGGGAAAAACTTTCAGCTTTAAGGAGAAAAATTAACTTTAGGGAAAAAGTCCAACTTGGGGGAAAAATACAATTTAGGGAAAAGTTTCCAACTTTAGGAAAAAAAAACTTTAGGGAAAAAAAATACAACTTTAGGGAAAAAAATACAACTTTAGGGAAAGAAAATACAACTTTAGGGAAAATCTCCTCTATGCTGGTACTCCATAGTGTGGAAAAGGTTATGTCACATTAAACAAGCACGTTCTACAACCAAACCCTTGGATCCAGAAAGAAATCTCAGGTGCAAATGAGGACATGGAAAGATTTTATTGAAATACTCCCAAGTCAAGGAGGTGAAGCAATGCACTGATGTGATATGAACAGTCAGAGTACTTTGCGTCTGTCCTGCAATGATTTTTTTGTTTTGTTTTAGAGTTAAAAGGAAAAAAAAAGAGGCTTTATTCTGTTAATATGTATCTTTACAATTCTTTGTATTGTATAAAAAACTATTGTAGGTAATTTACCTTGGGTGCAATGTGTTCTGTCAAAAGTTTTTATTTTGATATTTTGTCCAGAGAAGCAGAGAGAGAGCAGGAAACGCCGTTTTATGATGTTGTCCGTGTGCTTTAAAGTGCCTCTTTAATATTGTTAAATAAAGTATGAGATAAAAATATGGGGTGGTACTGTAAAGTCATCCATGATTAATCTTTTCAAATATATTCCAATATTTTCACAGAAATCCCCTGTCTGAGTGATGTTTGTGGGATGTTTGAGGTGTCCTCTGTAAAGGGGCTGAGGAGGACCTTGGTGCCACCTCAGTAATTTGCAAAATGTTGGAGCTTCTCAACAGTGAGGATGCTCCTGCAGCTCCTCCTCACAGATTTTGTCAGAGTGCTGCTCATGGCAGGAGAGACTTGTCCCTGAGGGGAAAAACACAGGGTGATGATGATGGTGATGGAGATGGTGATGGTGATGGTGGTGGTGATGGTGATGGTGGTGGTGATGGAGATGGTGATGGTGGTGGTGATGGTNGGTGGTGGTGATGGTAGTGGTGATGGTGATGGTGATGGTGGTGGTGGTGGTCCAGTCTGGCCATCATCAGTTTGTGATGGTGATGGGGTTACCTGGTTTGGTCATGACCAAGTGTTGATGGCACAGTTTGGTCATCAGTTTGTGGTGAAGGTGGTAACAGTGATGGTGATGGTGTTGTTGTTGGAGATGGTGACGGTGTTGGTGATGATGATGGCCCAGTTTAACCATCCCCCATTTTTGATGGTGATGGTGATAATGATGGTGGTGATGATGGTGACAGCCCAGTTTGCTCATCCCAAATTGATGATGATGGTTGTGGTGATGATGATAGTGGTGCTGATGGTGGTGATGATGATGACGTCCCACTTTGTTCAGCTCCAGTTGTGATGGTGATGATGACAAAGATGACAGTTTTGGTGATGATGATGATGATGATGATGGTGATGATGCCAGTTTGCTCATCCCCAATTTAGGATGGTGGTAGTGGTGATGATGATGATGATGGTGATGGTGATGGTGAGGACCCAATTTGCTCATCCCCATTTGATGATGATGATGATGGTGGTGATGATGATGATGGTGGGGGTGGGGCTGGTGAGGACTCATTTTACTCATCCCCATTTTATGATGATGGTGATGATGACAGTGTTGGTGATGGTGATAACGATGATGGATGCTGCTGCTGCAGCTGGTGATGATGATTGATGATGATGATGATGAGGATGGTGAGGACTCATTTTGCTCATCCCCATTTTATGATGATGATCATGGTGGTGGTGCTGGTGGTGCTGGTGGGGACCCAATTTGCTCATCCCATTTTATGATGATGGTGATGATGATGATAATGATGATGGTGATGATGATGGTGTTGGTGATGGCGATGACGATGATGGATGCTGCTGCTGCAGCTGGTCATCATGATGATGATGATGATGATGATGGTGAGGACTCAATTGGATATTGGGAAAATTTCTTCATGGAAAGATTTGACAGTGTTGGTGATGGCGATGATGCTGCTGCTGCCACTGGTGATGATGACGGTGACAATGNCAGTGTTGGTGATGGCGATGATGCTGCTGCTGCCACTGGTGATGATGACGGTGACAATGATGGATGCTGCTGCTGCAGCTGGTCATGATGATGATGATGATGATGATGGTGAGGACTCAATTTGCTCATCCCCATTTTATGATGATGGTGATGATGATGGTGTTGGTGATGGCGATGACGATGATGGATGCTGCTGCTGCAGCTGGTGATGATGATGATGATGATGATGGTGATGATGATGAAGATGAAGATGATGATGATGATGATGATGTTGAGGACTCATTTTGCTCATCCCCATTTTATGATGACGGTGTCAATGACAGTGTTGGCGACGGTGATTCTGCTGCCGCTGGTGATGATGACGGTGACAATGACAGTGCTGATGAAGGCCCAGTCCTCTCGTCCCTACTTTGTCCTCGAGCTGACCTCTGCAGCCCCCTGGGCTGGGGCAGGAGCTGCCACGGAGGGGGTGTATCCCATCCTTTAATTACTGCTGCAATCACAACACGGAGCCGCTGTCAGTGAGAGATAGCTCGGCACCGCCGGCTGGGATCCTCGCCACTCGGGGCTTGTAACTAAAACTGCAGGATTAATTTGATTAATTGATAGAATTATTTTCCAAACTACTCTTTTGTTTATGGAGGCTTAAAATGCTTGCCGCCTGCACCCTCCTGGTGTGTTGCAGAGTGGAGATAAAGTGGCTGAAAATAATTAGTATGGCTTAATTTAGGGAAAAAAATAACCTCAAAAGAATTTTGCAGAAAATTTAAGGCGGCACATTTTACTTTGTTTTGGCAGGAAATATTATGGAGCTGGAAATGGGACTTTTATATTTTCCCTGTGCTATATTTCACCAGAGCAGCAAACCTGCGGGGCGGAGGAGGAAAATTTCATGCCTGGTTGTTGCCAGAGCTCTCCCACACCTCCAGATTCCTCACCTGGGCACTTGGAAATGAATCTCCTGGGAGCCAGGGGAATGCTGCAGGGATGGGACCCATCCCCAGGGCTGTGGGATGGGTGCAGGGACCCCTCCCCAAAGCTGCACTGATTTTATGGAAGCCCAGGACACGAGTGATGCCCACCTTGGGCTCGGTTCCCTCTGGAATGCCACTCCCCAGGGAGATGCTGGCATCGTCCCCACATCTCTGGGGGCTGAATTATTTAAGTAATCCTTTCCCCTCTAAATCTGAGTAGTTTTTTCCCCTGCTCTCACCCTCACATCCCATTCCCTCAGTCCCCCCCCACCCATCAGCTCCTCTGAGCTCCCTAAAGCCCCTGGGTTTGCTGAGTCCTGCATTATCCGGCAGCGTTTGTCACTTGGAAGATTGGAGGCCCCTGTCACTGTAATTCCAGTGAGGATGCAAAGCTGGGCAGCTTCTCCCAGCTGGGATTAACTCCCTGCTCAGCAGGGGCCAGCACGGGGGGGCTCCCATGGACCCAGCACATCCAGGGGTCCCAGCCCTGCACCCCCTGGGATTTGGGGACACTCTGCACCGTCCTCAGCCCAGATCCACGTCCCCAGGGATGGGACAGCCCCACAGCCCCAGAGGGGACAGAGAGTGCCTGGTGTTAATGGAGCCCCTCGGAGGATTTCTTGCCTTCTTGCCATCATCCTAAATTTTCCTCAAGCTGTTTGCTCCTCAACTTCCCCCTCCCAAATCCAGCTGGCCTTTCTTTTCTCAGCCCCACATCCAAGTTTCTGAGCCAGAGGTGCTTTAAGCCTCTCCATAAAGCCTGGAGGATAACGGGATCCACCATGGTTGTCACGCTGCAAGCAGGAGCTGAAGATTTAGGATTTTTTTTCCTTGCCTTTGAGTCAAATCTGGCTGTTCCTTGCACAGCAGGAATTTAAAGCCCAGCTCCCACCTTCCTCCCCGGGGTGCGTGACAGGGACCAGACACACCAGTGGGATCCTGCACCCCTGATCCTGAATTTGTGCAGGAAATCCTGGAGGCTTGGAGGCTGTGAAGAGTGGGAACAGGAGCAGGGGAGCCAGGGATGCTGCCCTGCCAGCAGAGATGCTCCTGAAGCCCAGGAATTGGTTGGATTTCTATTTTTGGGAGGTAGAACATCATTCCTACAGAAGGAGATCAGTAAGAGGGAGGGGGAAATAAGCACTGAGACATCCCAGCCTTGGATTTGGGATGTGGGGGCTGCTCATCCTCACATGCCCACCTGGTTTCAGGAGCACCCAGCATCATTTGTGCCAGGGGAGGTTTAGGTTGGATATTGGGAAAATTTCTTCATGGAAAGATTTGTTCTGCCCTGGCACAGCTGTTCAAGGCAGTGGTAGAGTCCCCATCCCTGGGGGGATTTAAAAGCCACTTGGGTGTGGCACTTGGGGACATGGTTCAGTGGTGGCCTTGGCAGTGCTTGATGATCTTGGAGGCTTTTCAAACCCAAACAATTCCATGGTTGTGATTTGGTTTAATCCCAAACCCTTCCTTGTGCCACTGCAGCTCCCAGGACTCCGGAATTCCAGGCAGCCTCCCTGCATGGGACATGCCCAAGCCGTGCCCAAGTCATGGAGGGACATGCCCAAGCCATGCCCAAACCGTGCCCAAACCGTGCCCAAACCGTGCCCAGGCTTTGCTCCTGCCGTGTCCAAGCCGTGTCCTGCCCATGTCACATCCGTGCCCAAGCCGTGCCCAGGGCACAGAGGACCCCGGGCTGTTGGCAGCCACACGAGGCTGTGCCACAGGCTGGTGACAAGTGGCACCCAGGGCCAGGTTCTCCTGCCAGCAGGTGGCAGGGCCCTGCTGCAGGTGAGGCACCGTGATGCCAGTTCTCCCTTTTGGGACAAAAATCCCCTAAAATAGGATATTTGAGCTGGAGAAAAGCTGGTTTTGGCGCCTTGGCAGACCGTGCCAGCGGGCAGTGCCACCGGCTGGCACCACGGGCACTCAGCTCCCCCGGGGGGCTCAGCACAGCCCCCCAAGATCCCCCCCCAGCCACCCCTGAGCCCTGAAATCCGGGCAGAGGCAGCGCCTCGGCTCTTCCCATTGACATTCCTGCGCCGCCACCTCCTCTCGCCGCGTCTCTAATAATATCAGGGCAGATTAATTGGCACTAATACAAATGTACACAGCTCCATAAAAAGATGTCACCTCGCTCACAATGGGGGGAACGGCTGCTCCCGCATTATCTCTGCTCTGCAGGCGTGTAATTCACTCCTCGGGAAAACACGCTATTTATTCGGCTCCCCTCTAACAATCTCTCTGCAAACACCGCGAAGGGAGCAGGGAGACACCCGGCCCCGCCGCTGCCACCGCCACCGTGACGCTTGTCCCCGTGCAGGGGCACCCGTGGGACCCCCTCAGGGGATGGGGCAGCGGGATGAGGGATTTGGGGACATCCCCAGCCCCTGGGTGATGGCTGAGACTGCGAGTTGTCAGGCCTGGGGGGTCTGAGTGGCTCTGGGATGGTGCCAAAAAGGGAATTAAAGGGGCGTTGGCAAGGAATGTGCCGGGGGAAGGACTGCAACCTGTTTCCTTCGCTCTCCAGGGCAGAGTGGCACCACTCACCGGGTCCAGCGAGGATTTTTGGATATTTTTGGGGGGATGCAGCCCCCCGCGGGTGTGACAATGTCCCCTCGCCTCCTCCAGATGCTGCCACTGCTTCTTCCAGCACAAAGAGCCGGGGACAGCCCTGTTGCCTCCCGGGGAGAGGAAATTTGGGCTCTTCATCGGTATTCACTCACCCCCAGCCCCTCAAATCCATGCAATTAACAATGCTGTGTTTAATTAAACAGTTGTTGAATTATCTTCGTGCAAGCAAACACACCCAGTGAATACCATGGGAGATCCACGGATGTGCCAGAGGAACTGGCTGGATCTGCTGTGGATCCACCCCAAAATCCCTGGAGCTGAGCCCGGGGGGAGGCTGGAGACCCCCAAAAGAACCGGGGTGGGTTTGGCTGCCCATCAGCAGCCCCTGGTGGAGTCAGAACCGTCAGGGCTGACACAGAGCAGAGGCTGCTCCGGGCTCCTTGGGCCGGACCTGGCAAAGCCGGGCTGGGAAGGAAGGGAAAGGCTCTGGAAGATCCAGAGGCTCCCCCGGGGCTTTGGTCTCCAGGAAGGCGGCGATCCGAGGCCACCCGAGGTGAAAGGCACTGCCAGGATCCTTTTGGGGGTGGTCAGCAAGGGGGGCCAGCACAGCCTTGTCCTCAGCAGCAGCTCCCTCCTTCCATAGGGTCTTTTTTTTTCTCCCCTGGATATCTTCTTAATTCCTAACTTAATTTCTTTTGACATCCTCATTGCCGGTTTGACCTCTTTACTGGAATCATGTGCTGCTTAAAACTCATTATCCCACCATTGAAACAGGAAGTTAATTAAAAACCCTTCAAAAAAAGAAAAAGAAAAGGGGGGAAAAAGCACATCCCATGTCCGGGGATAGATGGAGAAGGGATATGACCAAGCTGTGCAGTGTCCCCACAGCCCACCAGCCCCCTCCACTGAGCCAAAAACTCCCTCATTATTTGGGGACCACCAAAGGCAAATTCTCCCGATCCAAGATCAGCCATGGGCGAGGTCCAGTTTGGGAGAAATTATTTCTTTTGACAGGAAAATATTCCCATTTTAGATCCAAAATCTAAGTGGCTCCTGTTTAATCCATGTTTCACCCCAAAATTTCTTCATGCTTGCAGGTCACTGGGCTGAGATGATGCCGAGGGGGGACCCCAGGACTCCTACACCACCACCAGGGTGTCCTGGGGTGTCCCCACCCCGAGCCAGGGTCACAGTGGCCATGGAAGTCACATATGGGAGCTTTTGGACCATTCATCTGGAAATGAGAGGGGTTCTAAGGGATGCAAAAGAGAGCCCCTGGGGACCCCACAGAAAGGTTTGGGGGACCCCATAAGAGACCTAGAGGATCTGGAAAAGGGGAATTGGGACCCAGTGAGGGCACTGAGGTCCCAGTGGGGAGATTGCTGAGTGTAGGAGCTTCCAGAGACGTCACAAGGGATCCCAAAGGGGCGTTTGGGGAACTCAAGGAAGAGTGAGGACCCCAAAGGGGAGTTTGGGGAACCCAAGGAAGAAGTGAGGATCCCAAAGGGAGATTTTGGGATGCTGAGGATGGGCCTGGAACCCAAGAGGGGGGGTCCCACAGAACGGGGTGCGGTCAGAGACCCCAAGCAGAGCGTGGAGCCTCACGGAGCTCCCACAGTGGGGCTGGGGACACATTTGGGGACCCCCGAGGGGCGCACGGACCCCCAAAGCCATCGAG
>VXBR01000389.1:0-15089 GCA_013400215.1 Cisticola juncidis
GCACAGGAGAGGCTCCAGAGCTGTCCTGCCTGGGCTGGGCTGGGCTTTGTGCTCCAGGGGCACACAGAGAGGCAGGGCAGAGGCTTCAGAGCTGTCCTGGCTGGGCTGTCCCCGGCCCGCAGGAAGGCTGAGGGCTGGAATTGTCCCCTCAGGTCACAGTGAGCGGGGCCAGGGGGAAGGGTCTGGCTGGGCTGGGGTCCCAGCAGCTCCTCTGCCTGGTTTGGATGTTCCCTTGTTGGATGTTGGCATTCCAATGAGCAAACAACACAAAACCACGATGTAGACGCGGGAATTTGGCCGCAGCTCGTGGCTGGTTTAGGGGAGCAGGGACGGAAGGAAAAGGTTCATCTGCAGGGTTTGATCTGCCTGGCAGTGCACCAGTAATTCCAGATGCTCACCTGTCACGTTTGTGAGTAAAATCAGATCAGGCTGGTGTCAATAAATAAATGGGGTTTGTGGTATCAGCAATGTTTATTTATTTTAAAAAAAAAATCTGCCAAGAAGCAAAATGAATGCTGATTTCTGTGGTATTTTACTCTCTGGACATTTAAAGCCGGTTTCAGGCTTTGTTTTCATATCTGCTTTTTTTTTTTAGAGCTTAGAAATCCACAAGGAAAACATGAATTCTACTACTCTGAGAAGCCTAGGGATTTGCAAAGGAATAAAGAAAGCATGTCATTAGCTTTGGGAAGCTGCCCCACACTTCAGTCTTGTCCTCTGCTCAAGGTATTTGAGCAGCAAACTATTAAAAATCTGATGCCCATTGCATCAATACCTTTCATCCCTAATTTTTTTTTGTGAAAAGGTGAAAATGAATGTAAAATCTTTGCATATCTTTACTTGAGTCAAACATGACAAATCACCTGGTTTTGTCTGTGGCCACTCTGTTGTTTCTTTACATCATGGAAAAAGCAAAATAAGGACAAACTGTGTTCTGTGATGGGGTGGGGGAGCAGCTCTTCCCCCTTGAGCTAATCTGCTAATTCTGCTCATCTTGAGACAACCTTCCCCACTGAGCATGGAGAGGAAGAGGTGAGGAAAAATCTGAAATCAGCTACAGAGGGGTTTGTTCCTTTGGGCGAGGATAAACTTTCCAGAATGGCCCTGCAGCTTGGGAGGGCGAAGGGGCTCAGTTCCTGCAGTGGCCTCAGCACCCTCTGCACCCACGGCACAGAGGGAGGCTCTGGGTGCAGAGCTTGGGTCCTGGCTGCTCCATCCACCCACGGCACAGAGGGAGGCTCTGAGTGCAGAGCTCGGGTCCTGGCTGCTCCATCCCTGCCCTCCACACGGTGGGGTCCTGCTGCAGGTCACTGTCCCTCTTAGCCCTGCAGGGAAGGGCGTTGCTGTTTTCTACACCACCAGTGTTTAAATCAGAGCTTTTAAGCACCTTTGCATCACATGTGTGGCTTTCCGGAGTGAGCAGAGTGATTTCCATTTGTTTAATTTTGTGAATGAATCCACAGTGTCCCACTGGCTGCCTGTGGGTCCCCTGGCAGGGATGGAGCTGAGGGATGATACTCGAGTGTTACCTTAGGTCAGCAGAGGGGTCTTTGGTAATTCTGCCTAAATTCATCTGTAGGACCAACCTTCTGGGTTAAGCAACCTGAAAATAAGAAGACAATTCATGGAAGATTTCCTAAAAACATTTGAGTGTGTGTTTGCTTAAATCCCATGGAGAGGCTGCCTGAGGGGTGGCAGTTCATGATCAGAGCAGGAGGGATCCCAGGCTTGGCTCTGCTCCTTCCAGGTCAACCCTGGCTGAGATTCATCTTTCAGGTCCTCGATGCCATGGAGAGCACTTAGCCCTAAACCAGGCCCACAGTCCCCTCCCCGTGTGGAGCTGCAGTTCAGCACTGCTGAATTTCATGGAAATCGGTGCTTTTGGCTCTTTTGGCTCTTGGGTGGAGGATTGATCCTGCTGCTGCCGGATCTGGTTGCTTTCCATGCTTCTCTGCAGGAGACACTGAGCTTTGCAGGAAGAGCAGAGACAGAGCTGAGGACCTGGAGATGACGGTGTCACCCTGGGCTTGGGCTGGAGCTCAGCACAGGGAGTGTGGGTGCTGTCCCTCGGAGGTGCAGAAGGTCCTGTGCGTGCCACGCTGAGCCCTCCCTGGCCTGGAGCTTGGGTCCATTTCACTCTCACCTTCCCCTTCCCAGTCAGCTGCCCTGGATGTGCTGAGGGACGCGTGTCACCTTCTGCCACCACCTGGATGTCCCTCTCCGGATGGCTGCGGCCAGCACAGCCGCGAGGTGAGCATCACCACGAGCTGCTCGTGGGGCAGGCGCAGCCTCCACCATCCCAGTGCTTTCCTCCACCATCCCAGTGCTGGCCAGATGCCTCTCCCTTTCCTGGGCAGTGCATCCAAAATGTGCTGTGTGTGTCGGCGTGGGCCGGGGGCTCACACCGCACCGAGTGCTCCTGGTTATTGCCGTGCTGGTGGAGCCGCGCTCGCGCCTCCTCCTCACCCGCTCGGGGCTGGCTCCACTCTGCTTCACCTCCGCCTGTTTTCGGTGTGTAAACATCAGACTCCTGCGTGGTGCTTGGGCTCCATGAGGCCTGGAGGATCGAAGCATTAAAANGGTGTTGCAGCTCATGGAGTCCTTGCCGGGCAGCCGTCGGTCGTTGAAGGTGTGCATGTTGATCACGGCGTCCGTCTTCACCATCACCGAGGGCTGGGGCTTGTGCTTGACCCGGCGCTGGCAGGTGAGCGACAGCCGGATCTCGTCGGCCATGGCGCTGCAGAAGGAGCGCTGGGGACAGCGGGGATGACCCTTTTAGCCTTTTAGGATTTTTACCTTTTATGGTTTTTTTTTTCATGTATTTGTTATCCTGCAGTTCTTTAGTGTGTTAGCTATAAAGCTTCATAGACCAGCAGCTACTGTTCTCCCGTTTTATTTGGACAGAGCAATTCCTCTCTAGGGCTGGGACTCAAGGATACCTCACTGTCTCAAGCCCCAAAGAGTATAAACAAAAGTGACTTTGGGGAGGGAGCAAACTGGGGGTATCTGAATTCATTACCTGAAGCTGTAATTGGAGGATTAACCCTTGATATGTAAACAGATCAAACTTAAATCTGCTGAAAAACTCGTGACCATTGTCCAGTTTGGGTGTAACCCTTCAGAGGCTTTTGACTGCCCAAGGTGCATCTATTTATATATTTATTGGAGGTGCCTTCAATAAATACCTGCTTTTACTCTCTCAGTCTCGTCTATACTCTGTTTTAGGTAACCACTCCAAGGCATGGGGGACAAAACTCTGTTACTGCTGCAGTGTTCTGCTCCCCCAGTGGGGAGCAGCGGGGCTGGAAGGGCTCAGCAGAAGGTGACCATGAGCTCTGGGGCTGTGTCAGGCATTGCTGTACTCTGCAGGGCTGTGTGGGCACCTGGCTGACCCCTCTCCCTTGGCAAGGACTGAACTTGTGCCATGCTAAACCCTGCACAAAGACAGAGCTGGAGGTGGCTGCAGAGGTCTGGTGCTGTGTGATCCCTGCGGGGGCTCAGATGGGTCTGACCCTGCTGCTGCTGGGCACCTTCCCCTTCTCTATCTGGTCCATCATGAGGGCAGCTGGCTTTGATTTCTGGTCATGCACACACTGCACTCACTGCACCAGGACACCCATGGAAAAGGAAGAACATGAAAGCAGCTCTGTTGTTTTCTGAAGGCTGATCAGCCACTGATGGGCTGAGTATGGCAGAGTTAATAAAACAGTGTGAGGCTTCCTGGTGGGCCCTGGCTTGTTCCTCTGTGGATGGGACTGGGGAGAAGGCAGGGATAGACACACCTGGAACATGCAAGGTGATGCATCCACATTCAAGCTGAGAAAGGCCCCTCCTAGGGACTTCTGGCTATATTTTAATGATTTATTTGCTTGCTCTAAACTGCCCTGCCAGTGTGTCCTGCTCTGGCTGCTGCTGCAGCAGACGCCCCTGCTCAGAGCGTGACTTTCCCCCAGTGGAGGCTGTCAGAGGGGCAGACCTGTGACCCTCTGGGGTTGGTGTTCTAGGGGTGCAGGGCTGGATCCCTCTGCCCCTCCCTGCCTGTCTGTGGGGTGCAAAGCCCTGCAGGGCTGGGCTAAGGGCAGTGCAGAGAATCAGAGGGAATTGGTTGGTACCTGCTCACGCTCTGCCGTTTTGCGCAGCTTGTAGATGAACTCCACCATGGCCACGAAGACGGAGAGCACCAGCCCTGCTGCCAGGACAATGAAGATCCCTCCGATGTTCTGGATGCCCAGGGCACTGGCCTCCTTGTTCTCATCCTCGGGGCAGCCATTCCCCCGCCACCACTTCTCCTTCATGACGTGGAGCTTGTCCTCCTCCTGGAGCTGCAGGATGGCAATGGTGATCTTGTCCCTGTACGGTGACCCTGGGGATGGGAACAGCATTACACACAGAGGGAAAGCAGGACAAAAATCCCACCAAGCAGGGAAGAGCAGTTCAGACCTCTCCTCAATGGGCAGACACTGTAAAATTTGATATTTTGGAAATATGCTGCTGGGAGTGTGTTGGAGTCCAGGATATCCCTCTGACAGCCCTGGAGAATCTGGGGGCTGTACAGGGGGGTCTGGGATCTGTACAGGGGGGTCAGCCAGACTCACACAGAGCCCAGGAGGACTCAGATTCTGGCTTCTGTCCATGGGAGTGAATACTCACATGTAAGAGGAATCACAGATCCTAAGAATTTAGAAATAAATAGTAGTTTGTTATAGAATATAAATATAGAAATTAGGATTCTTAGTATACGGGGCTGAAGGGACAAGATGGAGGAAGATGGGGAGTGGCCCCTGTGCTCCTTGTTCTTGCTCTCGTCCCCCATCTTTTGCTGATTTGGACTTTAGAGATTGGTTTAGAATAGAATTGACATGTTAGCGTAGGAAGTTGGTATTGGTAAGGTTTTGTAAACAATAAATACATCTTGGACAGTGGTTGGGTCGGAGATCCCGCACTGAAGGTTTGGGGATCTCTGATCCGGGGCAGTCCAGGCGCGTGCCTTGCTTTGCTGGGGACGCCTTGCAAAGCTGAACAAGAACTGAGAGATAATATGAAATAAACAACTCTGATAACACGAACTGCTGGACTCAACTTGTCGTCTCTGCCTTTGGTGTGAAACACTCAGGGCAAAGAGAAGACTGAAAACCTGATTACCTCGGGGAACAGCAACCCCAGGGAAATCCCCAGGGAACAGCAACCCTGGGGAAGACTCCACTGCCTCGGGGAACAGAAACCCCGAGGAGAATCTCGGGGAACATCAACCCCGAGAGGAGTGGATTACCTTAGTGGCCTCTGCTGTGTTTGTGGTCACCAGCCCCCTCCAGCTGTCACTCACCCATGGGTGTCCCAATGCCGTAGCCTTTGGTGTCGATGAGCCCCCCGATCTGGGTGAGGTTGCAGTTCCTCTGGGTGATGTACTCGATGGTGGTGGACTCCATCAGCAGAGCATAATCGGCCGTCAGCGTTCGCTGGATCCCCTCCTCGTTGTTTTTCACCAGTGCCGTGGGCTTGCTGCTCATGAAAGCCCACATTTTTTCAAACGTGGAAATTTTGGATTTCTGGAAAAACACCCGCCCCCAGCCCCAAAATAAGAATGAATAAGAATGAAAGCTGCTATCTCTTCAGTTAATAATAATAATACTTGAGAACAGATCACACAATGGATCACAAACAGTGAATTTGACTTTGCCTGAAACGCCTTCACTGCCCAACACTGTTTGGGTTTATGTTGCCTTAAAGAGAGACAAGGGTTGCAGCAAACATCTCACTGTGCATGAGGTGGAACTGAGACCCTGCCCAAAGCCCTGCAGCCTCCCTTGTCTCCCAGGCCATTGGCAGATCTGCTTAAATTGTATTCACTTCCTAACCAGGATTTGTTTACCCTGTAATGTTTCTGCATGCAGAGAGAACAGAGAGAATTTTGGAGGACGTGGTTTTCTCTACACACACTCTATGATATTTTTGTCTTTCCTCAAGCATGGCAAGGAAACTTGTCTCCTCTGAGATATGTGCAACTGCCAAACAGATTTAACGTACCCACGTAAACAGAAGCACAGAGATATTCAAGAAGATTTTCTTACGGCTAAAAATAAACATGGATATTCTTTCACTATCAGCAGACATTCTGTTGCAAAGGAAGGAATATGTTTTCTAGCTTGCTATTCATGTGAATGTTTTTTTTTTTCTCCTAGAAAATGTGTTGAGTGAGAGGAAAGATGGTTATTTTACGTCTTGCCATAACATTTGAAAAGTACCATTTATGTACGACCACTTTCTGAGTTGTCTCTGTCAATCATCACAAAAGTCACAAAATCCCAGGATGGTTTGGGTTGGGAAAGACCTTGAAGCTCATCCTGTTCCCCCATTCCCAGGGGCAGGGACACCTCCCCCTAGACCAGAGTGCTGGTCAGACCTGGCTTTAGTTTGGGAGGATTTCCCAGCAGTGTCCTCCTGCCCCTTTGCTGGTCCCAGTGCTCCTGTGGGTCAGTGCTTCTCCCTCAGACCAGCCCTGGAGCAGCACTTGGATACTGAGGTTTGTGTTCCTAAAACTGCCACATCCTTTATGCACCGTTTTTTCTGCCCAATTTCTTGTTTTTCCTTGATCTGTTTTTGCCTTCTTATTTCACAAGAGGCAGCTTAGCCAACCCAATCTCCTCCTCCACCGTGCTCCTCAGTGAGCCTGGAGTTGGCTGATAACTCAGAGGGCAGAAAAGTCCCAGTGCTGTGCCCAGAAGAGGGGTGGCCTCTCAGCAGCAGCTGCAGCAGGAGTCGCTGCTGCAGAGCTGTGATTTGAGCCGTTTTTATCTCTCCACAGGTCTCTGTCCTTCCATGAGAAAGCAGGAGATGGAGCCCCAGCCCAGCCCAAGTGCTGCTGCCACAGCTCCCCCTCATTTTCTCAGCATCACCCAAAATGTGCCAGCACATGTTCTTCTGATAAAACCATAATAAATATCTTCTGATAAAACCATAATAAATAATGGTGAGGTAGCTGAAAGTCCCTTGTAATGCTTCATATTCCAAATGCTTTGCCCATCCACCTCCTTTATTCCAGCGTGCTTAGCAAAAGTTAAACAAAAGCTCATCACCCCAAAGCTGGGTAGTGCAGTGCTGTTCAAACAAAGGCTGTTCCTCTGCCTTTAACCCTTCTCCTGACTGAAATACCCAGAGATTCATTTCTTCTCCATTAAAGCTCGTGCTCGTTATAATCCACTTGATGAATGCGCAGCAGTGGATGTGCCGGAGCAAACTTCATTCAAGAGGCAGGATAATCTCCCTCGCTTGAAAACCTGGCCCAGTGCCTGTGAGGTAGATTTGTGGCATCTATCAAACCTCAAAGAGCAGCAAGAAATGTAGCCTCCAAAAGGATTATTAAATATCTGTACATTACAATGGGTAATTGAAATGAATCGTTGCTCGGCTGGCTGATAAGGACTTGTTTAACATTTATATAGTTCACATCAGAGGCCTCTGGGTTCCTTGGCTCTCCCTTTCTCTTCTTCTCTTTCTGCATTTAATGCTCCTTGGGTGTTGACATAGAGCTTTTAACATCAGTGTTCTCCCAGTTTAGAGCACGGAGCAAAATAAACTGGCAAAAAATCAATAAGCTGCATTTAGTGAAGCAAATGGGACTTGCATGAGGCAGTGGACCTCTTCAAGCAACTGAAATTACATGAGACAGGGCTCCCTGGAAGAGAAAAACCACTTTTCTCTTCTTCTTTAAATCACTGCTGCTGACCAGCTTGAAAGGACTTAATTGTGTTTGGGATGCCAGGAAGAGCCCAGATCTGTCAGCGTGGCTGTGCTGCTCTGAGCCCACCCGACCCCTGCCCTGCTCCTGGGGCATTCCTGGCCAAGGGCTGGGCAGGAGGATGGAGCTGCTGGTCACTGCTCAGGGTGATGCATCCACATTCAGGCTGAGAAAGGCCCTTCTGAGGGACTTCTGTCTGTATTTTAATGATTTTAATGATTTTAATGAGCTGCTCACGGGTGCCTAACAAGAAGCTGGACAGAGATCGGCGTGCAGGGCTGAGACCCCGGCAGGGAAGAGGAGCTGGGGGATCCCTCCCAGCCTGGTCAGGGCAATTTCAGGCTCTAAAATCCAGTTAGAACACTGCTTTTCCAAGGGGAAATCCCCCAGCTGTAGTTCCCAGCACAGCCCTCACAGGCTGAGCATTTGCTAATCCTAGAAGGAGCTGGGAGGGCTCTGTTGGTCATCGATCCCAAATCACAGGAGCAGCAGGAGCATCCCTGCTGCAGCTCATACCCCATTAAGCCACAGAAAATGTTTTGTAGTTGAAGGAAAAGTTCATTTCTCTCCTTTCTCCTCTCAAATATTTGGCCCACGCTGCAAAGGTGCTGCTTGAGGTGCTGGTGTTGGATGTCATCAGCCAGGACTACATGATAAAAATAAGCAAAACCATTCTAGTAGTAATTTAGCAATAAAGAATGCCTTAAATTGTGTTGATTTTGCTGATGTTTCTTCTGTGTTCTTTATTTGTGTGAACATTTTATTTTGCCGAACCCCTGATTTTACCACAGTTTACTTTAAAAAATCCTTGCTGGGGTCAGTTACTGGTCTGATCTGGTATTTGCTGTGCTGTGGCTGGGTGCTAATTTCTTCTCAAGAGATTCACAATTTAATTTTGTGAGGTTCTTAAAAGATGCATATCCCAGTTGGTTGTGGGTAAAGGGACCCATTTCCTTTTATGGGCTTCTTAAAAGAAGCATCTCAGTTGGTTGTGGGTAAAGGGACCCTCCTGTGCCCCCACATCCTCCGGAGGGTCCCCAGGTCCCCCTCAGTGACAACTTTGCAGCCAAAGGTGGATGAGGAGGAGCTGAAGCATTAAGACAAATGGTCTGACACTGGCTTCTTCCTGGCACAGAAGTCCCCGTGCCAGGAGCTCCAGGACATCAGGAATGATGTAGATATTGATAATTATCCAGGGCTGGTGCTCACACCCAGGTCGGGTTCACTCCTGCTCACATCTCCCCCCGACTCACACGAGCTCAGCTCCTCCTCGATCTGTTCAGGATAAATAACACCAGAACTTGATCTGCTGTGCTCTGCATCTTAATCAGCCCGTGCTGGTGCTAAATGAGATGTGTGTGTGTGGAAGCCCCTCCGAAGGCGGCGGTGGCGACGCCTCCGAGTTCATTCTTCAGAGTCACAGCTCAGAAGCCAACTTTAATAAGCCGTTCTGCAGGGCCAGTCACCCAAATCAATTAATGGAATCGTTTAGAGGAGCCCCTGCGAGGCAGCTTGCCAAGACATATACGCTTTTTTATCAGCCAAATTGGCAAGAAAGGAACTTTCAGGCTTAAGGTTTTCAATTCCAGCCTGTATGAAAAAAATAAATTGATTTCCACCGACTGAAGATACTTAATCTTGAGGATTTAACATTTCTGTATGAGTGAGTATCTATGTACACACATACACACACTCACACCCAGACTCCAAACTGAGACCTGGCTTTCCATTCAGAGAGGCAGCATCCTCTGCAGGATGGGAAGGATTTATGAGTTATAATGAACTCTGGATGCTGTTCCTCAGTTAATTGGTGCATGTTTATTCCTGTAACTCAATCTGCATTGCCAGGGAGTAAACAGCTTCTCAAAAGTTCTTTTCATTAAGTCAAAATCTGCCAAGATGGTTGGTAAAGCTCTCTCTTCTTCCCATTTGCTGTGGTTGGTTTGCTTGGGGCCAGATGTTGTGGGAGCAGCATCCCTCGTGGTGGGGCTGTCCCAGAGGTGTCTTGGTTCCACTGGGACCTTCTGCAGTGTCCCTGGTGAGCTCTGCACAGCTCTTGGGCAGCCTGAACAGAGGTAGAGCTGGTCAGAGCTTTGGGAACCATCCCATGGAGCAGCATGGAAGGCGTCTGCCCTCCTCTTCCTCCACTGTCCTCTGTTCCTCAGGGTCAGCCTGGGGTGGGGCTCCCCTGCATTCCTGGGGGCTCCAGCGTGGGTGGGCACTGCCAGAGGGGCTGCAGGGCCTGGGATGGCTCAGCTTGGAGCTGATTTAACATGGGGAAAACGAAGGAGCGAGGCCCTGCAGAGAGGGGAATGACTCTGGGGAGCAGCCAGGCAGAAATTTGGGTCAAGTACAGCAGGTAATCCATGGAGAAGGGGGGATCCTCATTTGTGCTGCCATCAGCCCTTTGTCCCAGCAGTGACAGCGTGTCCAGAGCTGCTGCAGTGCTCAGGCTCTGGATCTGCAGGAGGGCTTCAGGAGCCAGGGCTGGTGTGGGTTTGTGTCCCCTGGAGCAGAGCAGAGGAAGAGGAGGGAAGCCATGGATGAGGAAGAGGAAGAGGAGGGAAGCCATGGATGAGGAAGAGGAAGGGGAGGGAAGCCATGGATGAGGAAGAGGAAGAGGAGGGAAGCCATGGATGAGGAAGGGCAGAGGAGGGAAGCCATGTGCTGTTCCCCCATCTGAGGGAGCGTGGATCCTCAGCTGGCCCCTGGAGCTCTGTGCTGTGCCAGGTGTCCCCACAGAGGTGACACTGCCACAGCAGCTGAACCTGAACCAGCACAGGAATTACCCAGACGAGCACAAAGACCCTGCTGGGGGCTGGGAGAATTCCTGGCTCTGCCATGTCCCTCTGGGCACGAAGGACAAGTGAACAGAGCATCCCACGTGGGCACTCCTCTGCTCCAGCAGCTTGTCAGAAGGGACAGTCCTGAGAATTCATCTCCATACAACAGTGATAATAAAAAGGAAAAGGAAAATATGCTGCATCAATAAACCATGCCAAGGCTGTTAGAAGCCTGAAGTATGATTCTGATGGATAATGATATGAAGCAATAAATATACCGTGTCCTGATGATTGTTAAAAGAGACAGTTTCCTTTTATTCCCGTATAAAACCCGTGTTGGAAAGCGCAGTTAAGCACACAGTTACAGCCTTTCCCTGCTGCCTCTTCCAGGTTTATTTGGCTTTGGAAGGCACCCCCAGGCATCTGGCTGTGCCATGGGCAGCACTGCATGGACCAGCCCATGGCAGGAGGGAACTGGGCATTCCCAGAGCTGTTAAAGATCAATCCAACCCCTCCGTGGTTCTTTATCCCCCTCTGCTGCTGCCTGTCAGAGCCAGGACACAGACTCAGGCAGGACAGGGGCTTCTCAGCCAGATCAGAGCCAAGAGAATTGCTCAGGAGCAGTGCTCTCCATGTTATTAAAATCCAGCAGAGTGGCTTCTTTTAATGAGCCTTGCCAATTAAATCACTGAGGCCTCGTCAAGCTGCCATCACCCTGTGCCTGCCCAAATCCTGCAGCACCAGGCACAAGCTTGGTGAAGCCTGCACTGTGTCAGTCACACAAATTTCCTTCTGCATTAGGGTGGTGCAGGGGGAAGGAGCCAGGGGTGCGTGGGAGCCAACTCCCATTCCTGAGCCAAAGCCTGGGATCTTCCTCTGGGCTCCTTTCCTTGCCAGGGTGATAATTCCTTAATCATCTTCATTGCTATTCCTTTATTCTCTCTCTTTTTAAACTGGGTTTTTACAGGCCAGCAGTGGTTTTAAAGGTCATTTTACGTCTCTCAGTTTCTTTCTATTTTTGAGGCTATGGTGGAATCTGACTGACTTCTGAATTTAATTATGCTTTAAATAGAATAAATTAATGCAATTGGATTGTGATGCTCTGGTAGTGTTACCTTGCCCTGGATCTCAGAGGTTAATAAAACTGGATTACATTGATATGAATACCTGAAGGACAAGAAAGATATTTCAGCTGTAAAAAATACTGGTCAGGGAGGGCACTTTGCAACATCTGTCCAGCTGTGGGTTTCATTTGGGCTCTCCTTTGCTCCTGAAGGAGCAGGCTGGGGGCTCCAGGGGGCTGTGCTGGCAGGGACAAGGAAGAAGCTGGATGGGTCAGATGTGGAAATTGGGAAGTTCCTTTAGGGAATGAGATTTTAAGATTTTTCTGCAGTGCTTTAATACGAGCTGCACTTTGGCACACGCTACGTTTTAGTGTGTCTGTAAAACAGCCTGCAAAACTGTAAAACCAGTTTAATTTTGTAACTGTGACTCCAGTTAACATCAGGGAGGGGGATTTAACCTTGGTGGGACTCAGATGAGCAGGGCAGGATGTGAGACTGAAGGGAGCTGTGGCAGGAGCAGCAGGGGCGGCTTGGGAGGGTTTCTGCCTTTGGATCTTTGTCCTGGCTCCCGTTGGCTCCTCTGCCTGGAAGGTAGAAAGCCTCTGCCTGGTCTCACCTTGAAGAAGGTCATGGTAGCTCCATCCTTCACTGCTCCATACTCTATTTTTGTCTGCTTTGCCAAGTCATCTGCCGAGTCGATGGGGGACTCCATCCTCTCCACCGTCAGGAAGGCCGCAAGGTTGGCCGTGTAGGACGAGATGATAATGAGGGTGAAGAACCACCATATGCCACCAATGATCCGTGTGGACAGGGCTTTGGGCATCAGCTCCGAGCCTGGGGTGGAGCAGGGGAGGCAGGGGAGAGGAAAAAGAGGGAAAGAATCTGTTTTTTATATCTATATTTACATTTTATATACACATAAATATACACGATCAGGTATTGCTGTCAAAACTGCTTCAGCTATGCAATTAAAGCCAACTCATTTTGGGGGAAATTATCCAGACATCTTGCATGCGAGGACATCAGTGGGGTTTTTGTAGCATTTGCACAAAAAAACTCTTCCTTGATTACTGACCCTGGGTACAGTGCCCAATTTTCAGGAAACATCCAAACTGAAGTAATTAACTGGGCTGCTTTTATGAGATTTAAATAGCAAGCTATTTATGAACTTTTATGAGTGTTTTGTTCTGCCATTTAAAAAGGGCTTTGCTTTTATACAGATTATTTTCAAAAGACTCAGTCTGGGGAATGTGTTCAAATACACAAGGTTTTTTAAAAAAATCAAATACCCAGAGAAAGGCACTATCAGGGTCCAGGGCTTTGAATGCCAGTCAGAAGTGGGGAAGCAGGAGATGTTACAGCATAAAAGGTGTAGTGGGTCTGGAATGACTTTTATTGAGCAGGCATGAAGGGCTAAATGGGTTGTGCTATTTTTGTAATCACCCAAAACACCTTTTAAAGCCAGGCAAGAGCTTTGGGTTTGAAACAGCTGTGCTCAGAGGATTTATCAGCCTGGAATGTGCAACAAAGATTGGGCTTTGCAAAGCAATTTTAGGCAGCGTGGCATCAAAGCAGAGCATGGGGTGTAGTTTTCCTCCCTTCAGAGTGCAGCAAGGAGACACCAGGAAGAGGAGGAGTCCTGGATTTTGAGGGTGCTTTGGTTCTCCTCAAGATCCTGCTTCTTCCCTCTTCCATCTCCGGCCCTTTGATGCATTGGATGCTGTGACATCAGCCTGGCTTTGAAAGATTTTTCTTCTCAGATGCAGAATTGAGTTAAAAAGAATATAGCTCTTTTCATTTATCAGCATCTGATAAGAGGGATGATTCATCCTGCTAAACCTCCTTGCTGGGAACTGTCGCTGTCCATGAGGGCAGCTGAGATCCAGCAGGAATCTCAGTTACAGTGGAGCTCTCTGTGCTGCCACTGAGCTGGGCCTGTGCTTCTTTGGCTCTCTGGATAGAACCACTGATACACGGTAAATTAAAGTGTGACAAATGTTTGACATTTTCCACTTATTTCTATTCCTGGGTTTTCTGCAATTAGATCACAGCTGAATTTCGTTCCTTATTCAGAGCTGCTCCCAAGCTCCCCCCCTGCTGCCTTCTGACAGATTTATTCTATTTATTCCATTTCTCCATTCCATTCACACACAGGGATTTAATCCCATCCCTACCCCGTTCCTGAGGGCCCTGTGACCATGGTGGGTCACACCAGTGCCACTGACAGCTCTCCTGAGGGGCTCCAGGGCAGCTCCTCACCCCTGCCCTGGGCTGGGGCAGCTTCAGGGCATCTCACACTGCTCAGAATGACCAGGGGAGGGGAAAAATGGGCATGGAGCAGAGGGCAAGGCACCCTGTCTGCTGGAAAAGTCACTTTAGAACAGAGAGAGAGCCAGGTGAGAGATCCTGAAGCTGAACAAATGCCCTGAATGAACAGAAATAGGAATTTGCAGAGTCTGTGGGGTGTGGGTGAGTGAAGCAGCTGAGGGAGATGAGGGCACTGCTCCTCCTCAAAGCATGGAAATCAGGAGGGGCTGGGATGCTGCCACCAAAACACAATTTCAATTTAAAAAGTCCTAACAGCCACCCTACCTTGCTGCATGAGGGCCCCCATGCCGAACCAGAAGCTGTTGAGGAGGGTGAAGTTGTTCTCCACGATGTCGGAGCCCGGGTTGCAGGGGTGGGCGTCGTACCACTCATAGGGGCTGAACCTGCAGCACACACAGAAACCAGAGCTCGTCAGGGTGCCCTGGAGGGGCTCCCCAGGACAGAGGCTGGACAAAGTTAAAAAAGCAAAAGCAGGGATTTGTTAAGGGCTTTCAGTAGATACACCTTGGGCAGTCAGAGCCTCCCAGAGGCTACACCCAAGATGGACAATGGTCATGAGTTTTCAGACAGATTTAAGTTTGGTCCATTTACTTATCAGGAGTTAATCCTCCAATTACAGCTTCAGGAAATGAACTCATATTCCCCCAGCTTGCTCCCCTCCCAATTCACTTTTGTTTATGCTTTTTGGGGCCTGAGGCAGTGAGGTGTCCTTGGATTTCAGGCCTGGAGGGATTTTTTGTCTGACCAAAACCTGAAGACAGCAGCTAACACTCTACATGGATTTTAGAGTTATACACTAGAGCAGTACAGGATTTGAAAATTATAAAGGCTAAAATCTTAAGGCATCCATTAGTCCAGATGTGGCAGGATAAGACCCTAAAGGAACTGGAAAAAAGGAATCCCAGTGCCTCTGGTGCTGCTGTGCAGGGGCTGCTGATCCTCTGGTGTACAGATTGAGAGAGAAAAAGGCAAATTCAGCCCAAGTCACCCACACAGCTCTGATTCTGTGCCCTGCATTCTGGAGAGCAGAGACCAGGGAGGCCAAGTCCTCCTGAGGTGTCTCAGGTGGCTTCTCCAGAGCCTTTGGTCACTCTGGACCATCTCTTCAACTCTGTGTCCTACAACAGCACCCAGGGCATGTGATGGGATGGATGGGATGGGATGGGATGGGATGGGATG
>VXBR01000389.1:15163-70874 GCA_013400215.1 Cisticola juncidis
GATGGGATGGGATGGGATGGGATGGGATGGGATGGGATGGGATGGGATGGCGTCCAGACATGTGACCTCTTGTATGTAACAGTTCAAAAACGTGGAAAAAAAAGTCATTTTTGATTGACGGAGGGGAGAAGCCTCAGTCAATTTCTGCCATTTCAGGAGATTGTCCCGTCAATTGCATGTGGGAATCAGGGTGGGATTTAGGTCACTGAGAGGCAGAACCTTCCACCATCCTGACAAGCAGGAGTTTGGCTCAGTCAGGGCACTGGCAGAACGCTGGAATGTGGTGACAGCTCACTGTGGATCTGCCCTGTGGTGGGCAGTGGGAGAAGCTCCTTCCCTGTGGGGATGTATTTCCATGATAGCTCTGTAGTTCTTGAGCAAGATTGAGGGAATTTCCTGGGAATATCTCTGCAAATTCTGCCCAAGACTGGCAGGCAAGCACTGCCGGGAACGAGCTCATTTAGCCAGGATCTGGGGAGGATGCTCAACAGGAGAGATGCTAATATTTTTAGAGCTGTTTATTTACATTTTTCCGAGAGTCCCAAATTTTGCAGAGATTAAATTAAAAACATAATTGGTATAATTGCTTTTGAACCAGGCATTAATTATCATCTCCGCTTCCTTCTGGAATCCCTGGAGATTCACAACAGCCCCTTCTCCAAGCCCAGCCCACAGCCTGTATCAGGAGATGCTTCCCTCTGTAATTCCCCACCAGATGCGCCACCACCCAAGGAGCCGCTTGTGGCTCCGTTCCAGGGGTGCCCTCTCTCAGACACTTTTGTGTTTTTGGAGAAGGGCCCCAGCTCTGTGCCAGGAACCTCCTGGCACTGGGGCCTGCCCTGGGCACGTGTCAGAGCAGAGCTGTGGTCCCACAGCAGTGCCAAGCATGGGAAAAATTCCCCATTTCCATGGGGAAAACCTGAGGATGGACCAGGCACAGCTCACGGCTCTGTGGCTTTAGAAAAATCACCCTGGGCACAGCTGTCCCACTTTTTGCTTCTGTTTTCCACCTTCGAGGTACAGCCCAATGACCTCTCCTGTCCTCCCTGGTTTGTCTCACCTTCCCACAGCAGGGATCATTCCCTGGGCTGGGTTTGGGGTGTGGCTCTTGCTGAGGCTGCACCCTGACACTGCTGCTGGTTCATCCAGGTAATGGTTGGGCTGTCCTTGCTGCTCACCCTCCTCTGCTCTCTAAATCAGAGGAAATCAGCAAGGAAACAAGAACCAGGCTGAACTCAGACCTGGCTTTGTATGTGCTTATTCCTTGGAATTTGCTATAAATTCACACCAGAGGTGGGTAAAGGATGGTGCCTTGGTCCTTTCTGTCAGATAAAGCCAGAGTTCAGGAATTAGATTAAAACTTTCTTGGGCTGCCAATGAAAGATGATAAAAAAGAAAGGGAATGGCTGAGATCAATGAGCCTGGCAAGATGACACGCTGGAGGACTTCAAGGTCTGAGTGAAAACCTACTGGTGCAGCTCAAATGGCAGAGAAATATTCAGAAATCTGCAAAGCAGCAACAGCCTCGTGTGCCTGAGCAGGAAAACCATTAGTGGAAGCAAGAGGTGACAAAGGAAGGAGGGAGAGGAGCTCATTGACCCTGTACAGCCAGAGCTCCAATCAATGGGGAGCTCAGGATTTTCTGTGGCTGCCTTCCCTCGTCCTCACATGCACAGTGGGCTCTGAGAAATATCTCATCCAAACTGGGATCATCCTGCTGTCTCTGCTGGTTTTTTGGCAGGGAAATTGAAGCATTTCGAAGAGGTTTAAAAGATCGAACACAAAATATTTTTGAGTCTCAGTTGTGTCTCCAGAGGAATTTTCAGTGGACGGCCCAGTCCTTGCTGCAGTTAGGATGGAGATTAAACCCACCCTGCCTGCCACACAGCCAGAGGGGCTTGGTGGCATTTGGGGGCTGTGTGAGCCCCAGGACAGGGGACAGCTGAGGCCAGCCTGGCACCACAGCCTCCAACACAGAGCTTGGGGACAGCCAGTGTTGATGCCTCTCTGGGGGTTGGGGGTTGGGAGCAGGGGCTCCATCAATAGCAAAGAAAAACTGATTAAAATGACAGATGGACCAAATCCATCCTTTGCCTGCCTCTAAATACTTCCTGAGTCTGTTTTAAGTGGCATTGACCTATGGTTATGGCTTGAGCAGAGGGCTCTGGTGCCTAGTTCAGAAGACTCATGTCTCTGAATTAAGGCTTTTCTATTTTGATTGTGGTTTTCTTCTGAGAATTGGATTTCAGAGGCCTTGCTGGGGTCAACAGCAGATATTGTTTCCATTACTTCTGAATGCAATAAATATTTTCCCTGTGAAACCTCTTGTTTTCCATACCTATGTGTTAAAAGGAAATTCCTGCAGAATTTTAATTACCCTGAATACGTGTTGTTCTTTGAAAGAATAGGATGACAGAAGAAATGTAAGGAGCAAAACATGAAAAAGAAACTGTAACTGCAATATTTTATGTCTTTAATTTAGTCCAAAGAATGGCCTGATAGGGAAAAATTATTCTATCATAATTGATGTGCTGCAGAGAGATGCTGAGGCTCATTTCAGAATAAAATCTGAGACAAAGCCAGAGTTCTTCAGGTTTTCATCCTTCACCATCAGCCAAAAGCCAAGGCCGTGCTTGGACAGACATCCCTGTTTGTGCAAGGTGGTGACTGAGGGACTTCAGGACCTGTCCCAGGATTTCCTCCCCCCTCTCTGCAGTGTTTCATGTGCAGACACAATTTGCACATTTAACAGGCTTTGAAAGTGGGGTCTGGACAATTTGGGCTGGATCTGGTCATTATGAGCTGGAAAAAACCAAGTTTTTTAATGTGAGCACTGCAGGTGCTCCCAGCACTCATGCCCAGCTCGCTCTGCTGCTCTGAGTAATTAGGATATGACAGAGAGAAGGCAGGAAATCTGCTCTGAACACCCCTCTGGACCTGAGGGATGCTGGAAATTGTAGATTTGTTGTACCGCCAGGGTTAATGGAGTCTGCTTGCTCCAGTTCTGTATCTGATTCTCTGATGTCAGTGGATGAGGGAGGAAGGTTTGTGGGGGATGTCCCCAGGAAGGGGCAGCACAGCAGATCTTGGGGAAGAGGGTCTGAGTGGACTCCCAGACCAGGGCAGCAGGGAGGGTTCTGAGATCCCCACTGGTGTAAATTCAACTGGGAATAATGAGAAATCAAACTGCAGAGTGGGCTGAGGAATCTTTCCTGGATGTTTATACAAAATCTTCCATCGAGGGCTGTGTGTGGTCATGGAGGGCAGGTGCCTGCAGGAGGGGACAAGGGCTTTGTCTTGATTTGAAAAGGTGGGATCAGGGATTGAGAGCAATCCTGGGCTGTGCCTCATCAAAGGCCCCGTGGAATTTACAAGACATGCAAATGTATGCAAATTCTGCCTTTAAACATAGAGGATTTAAACATGCTAATTAGATGCATATTAATTTCACAAACAGACACATTGTCTGATCCGTAGCAACGGATTCTTTCTTCTGATATAGGGAGAGGTTTGTGTGAAAATGGGGTGGGAGATGGGAGCTCAGGGCCTAGGAGAGGCTGGGAAGGGCGTGAGCAGTGACCCAACAGGAGCACGAATGGACAATGACACAGAGCAGAACTGCCCCTCATACACCTGGAGGTGCTGGTGAGATGGAAAGGCTGAAAAATCCTGGGAACCACGAAAGAAAACCCATTTTAAATACTGTGAGTGTTGTGAAAGGGAGCAGCCAGCCCATGGTGATGGAGCAGGGGGGATCTCAGGGGTGACAAGGACTTGAGGCTGCAGCTCCCAGCAGGGACCAGCGTCCCCTTACCTGGCGATGACAAAGAGCACACAGCTGACCCCCAGGTAGGCGAGCAGGATGTACATCCAGATGTCAGGGGAGAGGGGGTTCAGGAAGGAGAACACGCTGGGGTTGGTCCCGTTGGGCTTCCTGTAGAGGATGCTGACCCCCAGGGTCATGAAGGGCTTGGAGAAGTCGATGGCTTTCTCCCGGACGTGAGTGATGGTCAGGGGAGCCACGGCCAGGTCGGCTTTCTGCAGAGAGCACAGGGGAGGGGAGAGGCAGGGAGAGAGGAGGGGTCACACCTCGAGGTGTTCCCACCCCCTTGGAGACACCACAGCTCTCACACAGCAGAAAGAGGCCAAAAAAACCACCCAAAGTGCAGCCCTGGGGTTCCCTCTTGCTGTTGGACATGTGGTACACATCTGCTGTGAAATGCAGATGTTGGGGTGCAGTGTTTGCTGTGAAATGCAGATGTGGAGGTGCAGTGTTTTCTGTGAAATGCAGATGTGGGGGGTGAAATACAGATGATACAGATGTGGGGGTGCAGTGTTTGCTGTGAAATGCAGATGTGGAGGTGCAGTGTTTGCTGTGAAATGCAGATGTTGGGTGCAGTGTTTGCTGTGAAATGCAGATGTTGGGTGCATAAGGTTCACTGTAAAACACAGCACAAAGAAATGGAGGTGTTGCAGCCTCTGCAGCTGCTGCCCCAGTGCAACGAGCTCTTCTGAAATGATCAGAAAAATCAGATTTTACAGAGTTCTGCAGTGTCAGTGACCCTTGTGCTTTCTCCTTGGCACAAGACTCCACCATAGTGAGTAGCCTGTGTGCAGACCTTGCTGTTGGCAGCTGTGGTTTGTTAATGTTGTTGTCCCTCCTTTCATTTGTTGTCCTGCCTTTCAAGAGGAGAGGAGGGTGTGGAGGAAGGCTGCTCTGGCTGGGGCTGCAGGGAGCCAGCGTGGGGTAAAAGGTCCAATTTCTCCTCCCTCAGTAATTTCACAATACAGTGGAGAGACTCAGTCCCAGCAGGAATGGTCGGTGCCTGCTGGGTGGGAGGGAGGGAGGCGTGGAGGTCAAACCTCTGAGGAAACACCATTTAATGATGGAGTCCTCAGCCCTTCCTGCTGGAGTGTCCATGAGGAATTTCAGCTGAGCATATTATTTATCCTAACAGCTTGCATGAATTGTGTTTGTTTCTATTATTTCTGTTATTTACTAATTTCTGTGCTAATTCAACAAGTGACTCCATGCACCCTCTTTCTGTTGGTTGAGCTGGGTTCATTCCTCTCACTCAATATTCATCCAGGTTCTTAAAAGCCACAGATAAATACATCCAAGGTTTCCTCAATATCACCCCCTTGCTTGAGCTTTGCAAATCATTCTTTGGGACTGTGGACTTCCAAGGAAACACAGACACATAAATTACAGCTCTGAAGGTGAGCAGAACCTCCCTCCATGCCAGGAGACTGGTCCAGATTTATTTAACATCTGGTTCAGAAAATTCAAGTTCTAAATTACCCACGAGTGATAATTACCTAGAGATACAGTAGGTTTGTCATTATTCATGAACTTTAAATCAATACTGGCTGGAACACACTTTGCTTCAGCAGGAACTGGGGGTTCACTGCAGGACCCAGAGCAGATCCCTGGCCTGTGCTGGGGGTAAAGGTTGTGCTAATGATTTCCTTTGGCCTTTCCAATCTGTGATGAAATTCAGTGAAATATTTATAAATAGAGGAATCTGTGTCTTGTACTTTAGGAGGAGTCTCTACATGAGCTTTTGTGTATTCACAAGAATGTGTGTGTGTGTAAGGGACCCCTTTCCTTTCCTTTCCTTTCCTTTCCTTTCCTTTCCTTTCCTTTCCTTTTCACTTTCCAGATAAAAATACATTTTTACATGTACAGGAAGAGCCCATTTCAGTCACTGGCATTTGTCAAAATGTGGAAAATGGGAACAATATTTTCCCAGTGAGCCCAGTGTGCCAGCTGTGGTTGTGGTGACCTGGACAGAAGCTGCAGGGAGCTGGATGGGCAGGATTGCAGGATTGCAGGATTGCAGGAATGCAGGAATGCAGGATGGGCATTTGTGGCTGCCCAGCCTGAGGTGGGGATGTTCTGCATCCTTGGGACCATCCTGGCAGGTTTGGAGCTCGGCTGCTCCCACCACCTCACAGCACACCTGGAAATTTTGGCTCAGTGCTCCCCACAGTCACAAGGCAGAAATGGCAAAAGAAACGCAGCGTTTTCCCTCCTCCATCACTGCTGTGTGGGTGTCCTGACTCACCAGGGAAAAGGGAAGGAGATGTTGAAGGATTTGGCCACGGGTTTTTCTGAAGGAGGGAGCAAATGTTCCATGGTCAGAGCTCGCTGGCAATGGCCAGGCTGAGGGATCCTTGGCCAAATTTGTCAGAGTGATACAGTGAGCTGGAGAACTGGAGTTTGTGCTTTTGCCACACAAAATGGAGAGACAGAAATCTGCATGGATGCCCAGGGATCCAACTGTGCTTTTAGCACAGAAATAAAATTTTACAGTGCCACTCCAGCAGCTCCTGTGATGTGCTCCCAGCCCTGTGTCCTTGCAGGGAATGTCACATTCAGGCAGGACAGCACGGAGTCAGGAGCCTGGGCTGGGCTGTGTCCTGAGCAATTAGAGGCAGAACAGGGCTGCACTTCCATATCCTTTTTATCAATGCAGATTTTTCTGAAGGTGGCCTCTAATTAAGGCTTTGCTGACAGAGAGGATCTAAATCAAACCCACCAAGGGTGAAGCTTTGATTTGTCGTGCTCTGACATTCCAAACTGGGCAGTCAATTACCAGGCTCTGGCTGCTCCCTTTACTCAGCCCTGACTCTTGTGCTGTTGCACAGTCAGGTGGGTTTTATTAAAGATGAGGAATTAGTGCCAGTGGCTTAGAGACCCTTGTCCAGCAAAACCACTTAAGCCCACACCTCTGTTTTACTGGAGCTCACACGCCTTCCAAGTCTTGAGCTCGTTCTTAAGTGTTCTGCTGAACTGAGGCCAAAAAGATGAATTCTGCCAAGGCAGCTACACATCAAATGCAGACACTTCTGCCACACACCTCCAAGGGTTTGGATCTCCTCACTCCCCCAGTTCCAGCTGCTCTTGGCTGGCACAGCTGGGAGTTCATCGGGCGTTCAGGGATGATTGCATTCGCTGCAGAGAGGTTTGGCTTTCATCAGAAAATGCCAAGCCTTATCTCCAGGTTCTCAGTTATCAGGGAGATGTGGCCTGTGGCTCAGGACAGCTCTTGTGCAGCCACGGTCACTGTGGGAATCCTACAATTCTTGATTTTGGCCAGAGCCAACCCACGGGCAGTGGCTGGTCATGTCAGAACCCACCAACAGCATAAGCACCAAGATAAATATTTATTCAGGAAAAGAAGCTGCCTCTGTGCTTATTTTGCCAATCTGCGTTAGGTATTTACATAAACTAATCATGTGTGTGTTGCCTGAGAGACAGAAATAGTGTGTGTGTGTTTTACTGATTTAATTGTTACCCAGGTCTGGCACTGTCATCCCTCGGTCTCTCTCGCCACTGCAGCTCTGGGGCTCCTGCCTTGGGTGCTGTCTCTTCTTCCTGCTCTCCCTGCTTGGCTGCTGTGCCCTGCTCCTGCTCCCTGTGCCTGCTCCTGCTCCCTGTTCCCTGCTCCTGCTCCTGCTCCCTACTCCTGCTCCCTGTGCCCTGCTCCTGCTCCCTGTCCCCTGCTCCTGCTCCCTGTCCCCTGCTCCTGCTCCCTGTGCCTGCTCCCTGTGCCTGCTCCTGCTCCCTGTCCCCTGCTCCTGCTCCCTGTGCCCTGCTCCTGCTCTCTGTCCCCTGCTCTCTGTCCCCTGTTCCTGCTCCCTGTGCCCTGCTCCTGCTCCCTGTGCCCTGCTCCTGCTCCTTGTCCCCTGCTCCTGCTCCCTGTGCCCATGCTGGGCTCACTCCTGCATCTCCCTGCACCTTTCCCTGCAGCAGAGCAGCCCTGGCTGTCCTGGGGCCAGCACAGCTGAGGCAGCCGGGCTGTGCTGCAGCTCAGGGCTCAGAGAGGAGGGGCTGCAGCTGGGGCAGGGGTGGGAGTGCTCTGAGAGAGCCCTGTGCCTGCCCAGGGACAGGGAAACACTCCCTGGGAGCAGGGATGGCCAAGGAGAGCAGGGTCAGGGCTAAATGTCTGACCCCAGCTCTTAAACGCTGCTCTTGTCACCTCAGTGCTAATTCAGACATAATTTTTGTCAATGGATTTATTCAATATCAGGGATGAATTAAGAACAGATGTCAGGAAAAACCTAGCTGTGAGCTGAAGGGGAGGAATGAGGGCCACGAGGTGGGGCTTTTATAATCTTCACTTTAAGGAGATCTCCAGAGATGGAACCGCCATTAATTATACCTGAGGGATGTGAGGGCTGCAGGATTCCAGTGAGAATGGCACTGTGAGAGAAAAGCCCTGAGCTGTGGATTCCTGGCAGGTGAACCAGGGGCAGGGACCTGCTGAGGCACACTGAGACCTCGGGGCTCCCAAAATACAGATCCTTCACCTGGATCCTGAGTATCACCCAGCTATGAACCCACCCATTAATGATCTGACCACAAAAGGAAAAAGCTGTTCTGGCTTATTCCATCCCATCCCTAAGGTCCTGCGGTGTCTAAACAAAAGGTGAGGACACTTCATCCTTTGCTCCCTATCCCTGGCCCAGTGACACCCAAATAAAGCCCCAGTCCATGACACTGGAGATAAAACATCCACCAGTGCAGGGGCATTAATGGGGAGCTGGCAGTGTGGTGCAATATGGATTTCTGCCAGAATTTACTGTCAGTAAATGCCCACTTATTGTGGAATTGTTAAATGAACTATCAGGAATTGTCCCTAAGGATGGATATTACACCTCCTCTACAGTTGTCATTGGCAGGGATTTCCATTAGAAACCCCAGAAGTTGCCACATCTCTTTTATTCCCACCTGAAGTTTCAGATTGAATGGCAAAGCGATGTGCACTGTCGCAGCAGAAGACAAGTTTTATTTGTGAACAAGTTTATGCAAAATGGCCAGAACAACTCATTCTGCTGGTTTTATGGGATTCTGCCCACAAACAATAGGGAAGATTTGCAGGTGTTGCTTTGCCAGACAACTGGAATTTATAAATCAGAACGGATGGGCCACGGTGTGCAGTGGAGCTTTGCTTGTATCAGTAATAATTTCTATGAATAAACATCAATAGCAGTTCACTGTTGCTGAAAGGAGGAGGTTTGGCAGTTGTCAGGCTCCCTGTTTGTTATGAATAAAGGGCTCAGGAGCTCCTTTGCATCACCTGGGTTCCCCAGACCTCCCTCAATACCCGAGTTCAGCTCTCGTGGCCCCTCTGATCAAGGCTCCTCTGCGGGAGTGACCAGAGGGGTGACAGTGAGCAGCAGGCTGTGGTGAGGAGAGAGGCTGCTTCTCCAGGCACTGAACTGAACTCCTCAAAACAGGAACTTTTTGTGCTGGGGATGAGCAGCAGATGAAAGCAGCGGGGCAGGGCTGCTGTGTGCAGCTGCACAGGGCTGTTGTCTCTGGATCTGCTGCTGGGGACCTGTCGGACAGGGTCATGCTGTGGCTGCTCTGATTGCTGTTGCTTTCCCTGTTTATGCTTAAGGCCAGACTAGAAACAGGGATTTTACAAAGGATCATAGCCCGAGGCATCCCTGCCTGTGGCCAGACAAGTCTGGATCAGAGAGAGTGGAGGGGGAGGATTCGTGACTGCACCAAGCCCAGAGCGCTCGCTGTGTAAACACTGTCCCAGCACCTGATTTACCTTTGGGGAGCCAATTTTTGGGGATGTACCCCTTTGGTGACAGCACCTTTGTCCCCCAGACACTGCTGACATGCACCTACCCCTCACCCAGCTCCTCTGAGGGGCAACTCCAGCTCAGGGAAGGCCATCCCAAGGGACAGGTACCCCTTGCTTTGCCCCTCTCTTCCTCTCCAAATTTCAGCCCCAGCTCAGGCTGAGCTGGCTGATTCCTGGTACACAGAATCTGCTGCTCCCAGGCCCTCTGAGCAGCAATAATCAACATTTTAGCCTCTCAGTTCACCTCAGGAGCACCCCCTGCTCTGCACAGGCCGTGGAGCCCACACCAGCTTAGCCCACCTGTGTCAGTCTGGGGGCTCCATCTCCTGAGCTAAGTGGGTCTTCAGCCATGCAAAGATTTTCTGCACTGGTTTAATCCTGGCCTGGATATTCAGGCCTCACAAATTCCTGCCTGCTTTATGCTCCCACCTGAATGGTTCCAATTTCTTTGTGAGAAGGAGACGCTGAACACAGAGGAAGATCAGCTCAGATATCAAACTCTGGATGTGGGCAGCCCTGTTTTCATCACTACAGCTTGATTTGAATGCTGCCTCTAACACTTTTCCTCCTGGGCATGAAATAAGCTTGATCTCTCCTGCTGCAGAGTGTCCACGGGTTGTGCCTTTCCCCACACCATGGAAAGATGCTGATGAGGAAGGGCCCATCTGGTTGCAATTTCACTTTCTAAGGCTGTACATAAACACCGCTATAAAAGCAATGGCATGCAGATAAAAGAGCTGATGGCCTCACGTGGGGCCTGGGCAGTGTCCCAGCCATGCAGGACAGGGCACAGAGCTGCATCTCAGTGTGGAGAGCACAGCTTGCAAGAAGAGGAGGTTTGGCCCCTTTCTGCTGCTTTGATTTGCTTTTTTAAATAGTTATCCAAGAAATACTACAATTCAGGTTTGAGCATGAATTTTGTACTCTTTAATGGGGTTGCTCCCCAAACCTCCTCCTAGTCTAGCTCAGCTGGTCACAGCTTGGGGAATGGCTGAAGCTGCCTGGGAGCCCTGTGATGTCTTGCAGGACACTGGAATGTCCTACAAGACCCCGTTCCCAGCAGAGGTTGAAATCCAGAGCCATTCTCAGCACAGTCTGAGCTCCAGAGCCCATTCCCAGAGCCCATTCCCAGCACTGTCTGAGCTCCAGAGCCATTCCCAGCACTGCGTGAGCTCCAGATCCTGCTCCCAGCACTGTCTGAGCTCCAGAGCCATTCCCAGCAGGAGCTGAGCTCCAGACCCCATTCCCAGCACTGTCTGAGCTCCAGAGCCATTCCCAGCACTGTCTGAGCTCCAGAGCCCATTCCCAGCACTGAGTGAGCTCCAGAGGCCGTTCCCAGCACTGAGTGAGCTCCAGAGCCATTCCCAGCACTGTCTGAGCTTCAGAGCCATTCCCAGCACTGAGTGAGCTCCAAACCCCGTTCCCAGCACTGAGTGAGCTCCAGATCCCGTTCCCAGCACTCTCTGATCTCCAAGCCCATTCCTGGCAGGAGCTGATCTCCAGAGCCCATTCTTAGCACTGTCTAAGCTCCAGATCCCACTCCTAGCAGAGGCTGAGCTCCAGAGCCCGTTCCCGGTACCAGGTGAGTTCCAGACCCTGCTCCCAGCCGCGGATGCCGGGCAGAGGAGCCGTGTCCCGCTGTGTCCCGGTGTCTCTGCCCAGGGCCGCTGCCGTGCTCGATGCCAGTTCTGATCTGTGTCACAAACATCACCGGGAGCAGCACGGCCCCAAAGCCTTCCACTGGGACACTGCTGCTCGTCTGCCTCACAAGACTGTTGTGTAAGAGGCTCTAAAATCTGCATTTTGAGCTGCATGGAGTTTTCCAGAAGGAAAAGCACCAAGGCAGGTTTGTGGAGCTGGTGGTGTGTTCCCCCATGAGACGGTGTCCTGCTCCCCAGGGCTGTCCTTGCCTGCCCTTGCTGCTCTCCTGCTCCCTGGGCCCAGCCAGCCGAGGGCTGCAGTGCTTGTCACACACTGATTAAGTGACACTTTGTCCCTATAAGGGTTATAATCATTATCATCTGCATTTTACAGATGGAGGAAGCAGTGCATGGACCCACTTGTCCAACGTCATTTAGGGCAGAGGAGGCAGATCTGGAAGCCCAGCCCAGCTCCTGAACCACTCATCAGCCCCAGCCAGTGCTTGACTCTCCACACACCACAGTGACTCACCCAGCAAACTCATTATTCTCCCATGAATGGTAAGAGCATCACAGCTCTTCAGGGGATTATTTGGGTGTCTTTGCTGCTTAGGCCATGGGTTCAGGATGTAGCCAGGACCTGGAGGTGGTCAAGGGCTGCCCCACTTGAGCAGGGTACTCAGGAGGAGAGCGCTCTGCACTGCCTGCGCTGCTGCCTGTGCTGCAGAGAGCAGAGATTCTTTTTGTCCTTAGCTTTTCTTCCAGAGGCCTTCTCTGGGAATCAGATATTCATAAAAACACCAGCTTTCCTCACCTCCATAACGGGGCCCTTGGGATCACGGGGTGTGCTGGAGGCAAGATATCTAATTAGGAAACCCAGCAACCTCCGGCCGCGAGCGGCGGTTTCAGCCTCGGTGATGCTTTGGCTGCTGCAGGAGCAGAGCAACAGGTTCCCTGGGGTTTAATGGGCTCCTGGAAGTGGCCATGGAAGGGAAAGCACAGCTGCTGTGTGGCAGAGGGAGCTCCGTGTCCCAGGAGATTTTAGAAAATAAGTTGCTCTCATAGAAAATAAAAAATCAAACTGTCTGGTGCACAGCTGCTCCTGCAGGCTGGGTGCCTCCTTTGGGCTGAGCTGTGTCTGGGACATGCCTGGGGTCCCCAGGCTGCACTGGTGCTGT
The DNA here is from genome assembly GCA_013400215.1 of Cisticola juncidis. Taxonomy (NCBI): domain Eukaryota; kingdom Metazoa; phylum Chordata; class Aves; order Passeriformes; family Cisticolidae; genus Cisticola; species Cisticola juncidis. The sequence continues at coordinate 27,587 of VXBR01000389.1, forward strand.
GTCCCTGCCCATGTTTGTGCTCAGGGGTGAGAGCAGTTCATGCTGCCAGCCCAGGACAGCCAGTGTGCCCTGGGCCTGGGGGATGCCTCTTCCCTCTCCACATGCCCAGCCTGTGCCCCACTGTGGGAGAGGCTGTGCCTGGAGTCACAGAGGTCACTTCTGTGCTGGGAGAATGGCAATTTTCAGGAATTTCAAATGAATGTTTGGAAGAGCCAGACAGAGGGATATTCTTCTGACAACCCGTGTGACAAGGAGCCAGGTGGGGTCAGGAGCTCCTTGTGGGTATTCTGAACCAGCAAGACATGGAAGCTGCCCCACCCCAAAGAGCCAACCCGGGGACAGCCTAGGGACAGCCTGGGGACAGTCTGGGGACAGCCTGGGGACAGCCAGGGGACAGCCTGTGGACAGCTTGGGGACACCCTGGGCACAGCCAACCCTCTGCAGCCACCCAGGGCCTCACTCACGTGGTCGATGAGCTCCTTGATCATGCCATTCCACTGCCCCTTCTCATCCTGTGCCCCGTATTTGCCGTCCTCCACCAGCCTGATCTCGTAGGAGAAGCCCAGGATGATGGCCAGCTCCTTCAGGAGGTCGATGCAGTAGCCCTCGAAGCGGTCATTGCCAAACAGGGCGGTGTCGGACTTACGGAACATCACAAAGGGCTCCTCCTGCACAGGGAGAGCAAAAAATCCTGTTCAGGGTCAGCTGGAGGCAGGGCCACCTCTGTGGGTCAGCCTGAGCGACCAGGCACCGGCTCTCCAGGCAGGGCTGGCACCGTGACATGTCGGGAATAAATTAACTTTGCACAGCGCATCAGCTAATTAGCAACCTTGTTTACCCCACAAAATTTAATTTTGTCTCTTCTGAGCAGCCAACTGTTTTCCATTTGGTAGGATTTCAGGGAGAAAAATAACCATTTCATGCTCTGAAAATGAAGTGTTAGAAACAGTAAAAGAGGGGGAGGACAAACTCAGCCCCGAGCTCTGTACCTGCCATTCACCACAGCCAGCAGGAGAATGGTGGGTGAAACTCAGGGTGAGGGAGCTGTGCATGGCTGGGGCACCCCAAAACCTCCCCACTCAGCTCACTGGCACTGCTCTGTGCTGGCACCACCTGATGGGCACGGCCCTGCTGCTGCCCAGGGAAAATTTGTGCTGCACTTGTGTCTGCCTGGGAGAGCTGGGGGTGTCTGAGCCATGGCAGAGCTGAGCACCAGCACAGGGGACAGGGACTGATGCAGTGACCTGTGCACGTCTCCCCCGGAGCAGGGGCTGGCAGGGGAAGTCACACAGAGAATTTCAGCATCCTCTGGTGCCTCTCAGGCTTGGGCAGCCACCAAGGACGAGGAACACTGGGGAGCCTGAGGGAAAAACGTGTGGAGGACAGATGGAAATGGGAAAAAAGGTGGTGGGCAGCAGGCAAGAGCTGGAAGGCAAGAGGAGGGTGAGGAACCTACAGTGAGTCCCTGGCTCAAACTGGGGGTGTCTGCAGGGCTCCTGTCCTTGCTGTGGGGTGGCCAGAGAGGGAGGGTGAGGAGGACTAAACTTTGTGCTGGCAAATGCCCTCTGTGATTCTGCTGAGGCACTGGGGGCTTGAAGAGGTGGGAGGGTGTTGCCCTGGTTTTTCTCAGTTTTTTTAAAGCCTTCTACTTGTTCATAAGATGGAGTCAGTTCTTTAGTTTCTGTGCAATATTAAGGGTCAGTTTTTCACTTTCGCACACTTTGGAACATAAATGACCTTTCTTGTTTTTGTTCACTGTCCTTTGTTTACATATTTCTAGCCTGAAAATAGGGTTGGTTGACAGCAGGTCTGGCCAGTGGGGTGAAGGGGTAGTAACCCCAGAAGCCAATCCACTACCAGACCCACAAATGTATTAAAATGGAAGAAATAAACAGGCTGGGGGGCCTTTTTGAGGAGCAGTTTTTCAGTGCAGCCCTCCTGTCTCCGTGTTGTTGTTTTCTGTGCCATTCCAACAGGAGGGCAGGTCTGGAGCCCTCGTTAGAGCCCTGTCACTGTGCCTGGTTTGGTGGGGCACGGGTGCCCTGCTCAGGGGTGCTCTGAGGAGGGGGCTCAGGTGGGGCAGTGCCAGCCAGGAGGGTGCTTCTCTCTGCCCACCAGCTCTGCCCAGGGGCTCTGTGCTCAGCAGAGGGGCAGAGGGTGCTCCTTTGGCCCAGCAGCAGGGTCAGGAGGGGATGTGGCAGCACACAAGCCCCTCTTGCAGAGCTCTGAATCCCAGCTGATCCCATCACGCCCGCGGAGTTCAGCTTGGCGCGAACAGCCCGGCTCAATCCTGCTCTCCCCCGCCGCCTCCTCGGCTCTGTGCTCTGGAATTAGTGCTTTGTTTGTGAATCAGCTGAATCCATGGATCTCGATATAAACACGCCGGCTCCAGAGCAGCCATAAAGCACTATTAATTTTGGGAAGCGCTGTAGGGATTACATACATATTTAACAGCCGAAGCGCTGAGCATTAGGACGCCGCTCGCTTCAGTAATGTATCTCCAGGTCTCAAACATTTCCTAGGGGGTAATTCTGAACTCTGTGAACCACTTATTCACGGACTATTTCACAATTTATTACTGAAAATAGCCAGACATCCAATTCACAAGCTCTCTCAGTTTGCTAATCGATTTCTCAGTGAAGGTGCCCTCAATTTCATAACTTCACAGTTCCCATATTGCTTGGGGAGAGCGGCACTGGCTGCTGGGGTAATATTTCTCTTCCAACAAGTCACTGCAATATGAGCAAAAGGGGAAAAAAACAACCTTTCATGCTTTTTCTTTTAAAGGCTCCTCCTATGGCTCCTCTCTCGTCATTTACAGCAGTGCACAACTACAAAGGGGTGTTGCAAATGCAAATAACATCTCGGGTTGTATTTTATGTTTTAGTCTCCAGCATACGCAGTGAAATTGCTGCAGAGCTCAGGTCTGAGCACATTCCCTGCTCCCCTGGGCACAGGGATCCAGGACAGCCGTGGTTCTGAGGTGGAGACCCCGTGGCACGTGTGCAGGCCCATGGAGTGGCACAATTAATGGGAACTGATATCACCCTGTGCCTTATGTAATTGGTACGTGCTCGCAGAGCACGAGATGGAAACGTTGCCTGAAAAAACCCTGTCAAAGGCAGATGGCTGCCAGTCCCCTCCTGGCTCCATCCTTCTGCATTATGCCACGGCCTTTGAGGTGTGGTGGGTACCAGGGCCCGGACCCAGACAATTCCACAGCCATGGAAACAGTTCATGGGAAAAAATGTCATGTGCTGGATGGGAATTTCTTTAGGAGGAGTGGCTGATCTGCAAGGAAAGCTGCCACAGCATCTGTCTTTGGCTCATGTTCTGCTTCCACCCTGCTAACCCCTTGCTGAGGGATACAAGACCTTCAGTTCTGCCTGGGGCTCAGCAAGTGACAGCCCCCTGTGCTCTTTGGCATGCAGGGATCAGCAGGGAGAGTTCCCTGCCCATCCTTCCAGCTTGCAGGGATCAGCAGGGAGAGTTCCCTGCCCATCCTTCTGGTTTGCAGGGATCAACAGGGAGAGTTCCCTGCCCATCCTTCCAGCTTGCAGGGATCAGCAGGGAGAGTTCCCTGCCCATCCTTCCAGCTCGCAGGGATCAGCAGGGAGAGTTCCCTGCCCATCCTTCTGGTTTGCAGGGATCAACAGGGAGAGTTCCCTGCCCATCCTTCCAGCCTGCAGGGATCAGCAGGGCATGGGCCCTCTGGCATGCAGGGAAGGGCAGAGGAGGACTCTCCAGCATGCAGGGATGGACAAGGGACAGGGACCTGGCTGGGCAGAGGACGTAGAAGAGCTCAGCCAGGACGAGGAGCACCTTCCTGGGCAGGAGAAGCACCTGGAGGGGGACAGGGGCAGGGCTGGGCAGCTGAAGTGGAGGAGCTCAGCCAGGACCTGCACCCGTGGCTCCCACTCTCCTGTGCCAGCCTCGCTGGGGCTGGCAGCCTGCTCAGGGACAGTGGCACTGGGGACATTGCAGGTCACCTCTGTGCAGGGACACAGGCATTGGGTGCCCCATGAGCCCTGCCCATGTGCAGGGCCTCTTCCAGCAGATCTGCAGTTAAGTGCTGTGAGCTTTCAGAGCTATTGGGTATCTCTGGGGTATCCCTGGGGTTGGTGGGGAAGGACAAGGACAGGCTGGCATCTCCTACCAGCACCGTGGTGACAATCAGGGATCTGTTGCTCAGCGAGTCCGTGACGTTGGGCCCCCGTCCTTTGGAGATTTCTGTGATGTTCAAACCATCAGAAGGGCTCCATGCTCCAACCTGAAAGGAAGCAAAGTGACACAGTGAATCCCACACCCAATTCCTCAATCCCTACCTGCATCCCTTAATCCCCATCTTGCATTCCTCACTTGTTCTCAGCATTCTACTGGCCTGGAAAAAGGAACTTTCTTCTCTTGGCTGCAGCAAACAGCAGCAAAACTGGAATTACTGTCTATTAACAGCAGCAAAACTGGAATTACTGTCTATTAACAGCAGCAAAACTGGAGTTATCCATGTATTAACCCTTCAGCTGCAGGTCACTCTGGTGGCACATGTTCCACAGTCCCTGTGCTGCTGCAGTGGATGAAGACTGTGGGGACTGGAGTTTAGGGGCTGAATGAATAAATAATTTGTAAGGTCACCATGTACAGCAACAATCAAACCACACTAAAGAGTCAAATCTGGGCAAGGATAAAGCACAATAAAAGAAAAGTATCCACAAATCTGAGTGCATTTTCTTTCTTTTCCATTTCCCCACTGATTTGCTTTGGTGGGGAGGATTAAAAATGCCTGGACCAGCTCTGAGGATCCCTGATAGGGACTATTCCTGCTCTCTGAGCCGTGGCAAATGAGCTGGAGGTTCCTAACACATCTCTTGTGTGCCCTGGGCCCCCCTTTGGGAAATCCCTGCCATGGGGGGGTCTCAGTCCTGGCTGCAAACCTGGAGCAGGGGGTGGCAGCAGCCCTGCCTAGGCATGGCACAGGCACATCAGCTTTATTTCAGGTGCTCTGATTTCCCAAGCTGTCAAATTTATTAAATTATTAGACTTTAATGAAGTCTATTGATCCAGAAATGGCAAAACATGTCTCTATCTAAGGAAGTTGTCTGGGTGAGGCTAAGCCTGTTAACCTCATCTCCACGGTGCAGGGGAGGCTTTGGGACAAACTTTGAAGGCAGGAGTGGCTAAAGGACTGTGACAGTGAGATAAAATGTCAGGAAAGCTGGAGGAATATGGGAGTGCTGCCAGCAAATGGAGCAGGGTGGCCACAGAGACAGCCTGACAGTGAGAAAAAAACAAACCCCACCTGGAAATGGGAACAGAATGATCCATCTGTAGGGTCAAACTGCAAGGTGGGACTCGGAGAGAAGCCAAAGGCAGCCAGCTCAATCCACCAGGGAGCCAGCAGCTTCCCATCTTTTATTTATTGCTGTTTTTAAGATTCTTCAGCCTCTTCAGCAGTCCAAGGGGAGAACTTGGTTTTACTGCATCCCCAAAAAGAGACTTTGTAATGAGCAATGCTGCCTGGCAAAAAAAATTGTCATAAATTCTAGAAGAGTTTCCATGAACTTTGTGAAAGGTTTTAAATATTTCAGGTAAAACTGAAGCCATCCCCCATCTCTGCCTTGGATCACACAACAGCTGCAATGTCAAAAATTATTATTATTGTGGATAGGAAAAAAGCAAATCCAAGAGGCCCCAGTTTACTGCACTGCAGCCCCAAACACTTCTGCCTTGCTACGTTTTCTTTAAGAAAATTAAATGCATGGCCCTTAAGACCGAATTAATCAGTTTAAAATATTAAAAAAAGGAAGAAAAAGGAAAAAGTGCTTTAAGAGAACTGTGTGAGTCAGATAGTCAAACTATATGTAATTAGGATTTGGTAATACTCCTGTAATCCCTGGAACATCCAGGAGGTATGAGGATCAGGGGTTCAATCCTAAAGCTCAACAAACATAAGCTGTGATACATAATGCACAATCCAGCTGGGATTTGTTTGTAGTTTGGCGTTTTGTTAGCTCAGATTAACTATTGACAGAATTCCGGCTTCAACAGAGATTTGACATCGATACTTTAAAGCCCCTCTGGAGCTGACACGAAGCTTTCAGAAGAATAATGGTGGGAACTGTGAAATCTCTGAAATATTGGAGACAAAAGTTGATGGGGTGTGCAGGGGACACGTCGAGGTTTGGCAGCTTCCAGTGGGCTTGATGTGACAGAGAGCTGCAATAACTCCAGCTGGTGCCAGCTCTGCTCAGCACACCTGAGGGGTGCTGGTTTGACAGGTGATGCTGCAGCTGTGCTTAAACATCTGGATTCATGTGGGATCAAAGGCTGGCACGTTCTCTGTTACCTGCCCAACGCTGCTCTCCAGCAGTGCGTCGGTGCTGCTGGCCTTCAAAAAGATGTGTTGTTATTTTTGGGTTCTTCTCTATAAACAAAATGTGTTGTTAAAAAATAAGGCTGCGAGGGTCAGCTGCTGCTCAGTTCTTGCCAGGCACAGGGACCTTCCCCAGCTCTGTCTCAGCCACAGAGAGACTGAAGGTCACTGGGTTGATTTGAAATGTTTCCTTTTTTCTGTACTTGACACCAAAACCTCCCCGGCAGGAGAAGGCTGTGCTGACCTTGAGCTGTGTTACCTGAGGCACTGAGCTGCTGCTGTGCTGGGGAAGTGTGGCAGCCATTCCTTTCAAATCCCAGGAAAAGCAAACGGTGAGGAAGGAGGATGGGGCAAAGGCTGGCGGGTCCCGGGAGCCGCATGGCGCAGGATCCCCTCCAGAGGGAGGATTGATCCACGGCTGCCTCCAGCCCCGGGGCTGCCTCCCTGTGCCGAGTGATTAATTCCCTGGACAAGTCCCCTGTGCTCTCAGGCCGTGCCTGGGTAATTGAAATCCCTCCCTGCTGCCAAGCCCGGTGTCCCTCGGGCTCAGAACCTGTCACCCTGCCCAGGGGGACGGAGCCAGCGCCGTGCCCGGCTGCCACGGGCACCTGGTACCTGTCGGAAAGCAGACTCTGCTCTAGAAAGGGCCTTGCTGCCCTGCCAAATTCCTCCTGTACAGGTGATAGACACCTGTAGCAGAACAGGGACACGGAGCTGCTCACAGAGTGGTCAGAATCATGGAATTTCTTGGAAATCACAGCTCCCTGTGCTGCGGCCGCTCGCTGCTCTCTTTGTCATCAGCTGATCTCACCTTGAAACCTGCGCTCTAAGGGCTTTAAGGATGTGCATGTTGCCTTTTTATTTTAGGTTTGGTTTTTTTAAGTAATTGAAGGGAAGGAAATTAAGTCCCCAGGCATACCTGGGATCAGATTTGCACATCAGCACGGTTTTACTGTGCCCAGAGGAGATCTGCATTATTTTGGAGGACCCAAGGTTGCAGACTTCATGTCCTCGACCCTTATGACACCCCCAGCCAGCTAGGCAAGGCCACACTTCTGCTTTTTCCTTATTGTCTCTGAGATAATAAATAAAATACCCAGTGTATCCTCCTCTGAATTCCAGGCTGGGATAAACTGGGGCCATTCCAAAGCCGTGGGCAATTTCATAGTGGGAAATGACTCCAGATGATCAGAGCTACGGGCTCCTCGGAGGAGAATTGAGGGTTTGTGAGCCAGGCCAGCAAGAGGGAGTGGGACTGGCATAATTCATGTCTGCTTAGGGCAGGGAGGGGTTAATGGATGCTCAGAAAGTTTCTTTTGCCTTCACTATCCCAGGAAAGTGCCACAAGCACTTCTGCAATCTGTAATCCCACGCACTGGCTTCAGGGAGAGTGAGTCATGGTTGAGCACGGAAAAGGATCTGAGAAATCCCACAAAGTGAATATCCTTTTATATAAACCCCAGAAACCTGGAATCAATGCAGCACCAACCCTTCCTCTGTTGCTGAGCACCAGCGTTATCCTCAGCCACATGCAGCTAAAACAAACCCTGCCTACCTTTTCAAGGCCGTCTTCTTTGAGACTGATGATATCCAAATCAAAATCTGTCCGTAAACCACTGGTTTTATTGAAGACGATTCGTCCCGTTAATCCTTCCCATTGGGCCTGTGGAAGGGAGAAAAAGTAGCAGGGCCGTTACTTAGTATCATAAATAATCTTTTGCCCTCCACTGTATGTTCTTTTAATTAGTCCTTATGCTGGTTCTTTGTCCCTAAAGAGCCTGATTAATTAATAATCCCTCCGTCGCTGCTCAGACTGCAGACGGAGCTGGAGATTTCCTTAACTCTCTTGCAGTCCTTGCTGCAATTTCTGTTCGCACCTTTTGTGTTCACCAGCTGTTGCAGGACGTGATGACTCAGTAGAAAACCACTTGCATTTATCACGGCATCCTTGTGTGCTCGTTTATCCTTGTAGTGCTGATAAATGCCGGCTGCAGGGAGCCGGCTCTGGGACAGCTCCACTCAGAAGAAATCCCTTTGTGCACGAACCTGCTGGTGCTTCCAAGGTATGTGGGAGCTTAAATGTCTGGAATGCTTCCCTCTGTGCTTCCAGAGGGAAAGTGGAGCAGGAGAGGCCAAGAGCGTGTTAATGCAAGCAAGAGCTGAGGTTTGGAAACAGGCACAGGAGTCCAGGGGCACTGCTGGTGCCCTGCTTCAGTTTTTGGCAGTATAAGGACGGGGCAGGTGCTCATTGGGACTGGGGACATCCTGTCCCCTGAGATTTTTCAGAGGGACATCTTGTCCCCAGAGATTTTTCAGTGCTTGGCTGACTGAGGTCCTCAGCAGCCTGGTCTGAGGTCTGGGAACAGCAGCAGGAGCTTGAGGTAAAGATGCCTCAATTCAATTCCGCAAAAAACCCCTCCAAACCTGTAATTCAGTTTCTTTCCCACTGTTCACTTTGCAGCACCCCTAGAATGAATCTCTCTGATTTAGGAGGTGCTAGAACCCCCAGAGCCAGGTGCTCTGTGCCAGCAGAGCAGGAGCTGGGGGACAGTGAGGTGTCCAATGCATGGGGACAGTGCTGCATGTGCTGCAGCCTTGTCCTGAGGAGGATGCTCCCGCAGGAACACCAGGCTGCTGCCACACTTTGCTGCTCAGCAATCACATCCCAGCAGTGGGATCTGAGCCTCAGGCTCTCTCCCCTGAGCAGCTCCGTGCAGGCTGCTCACTGGGAAATGTGGTTCCTTTATGGGTGGGGGAACATGAAATATTCCAGTGCGATCAAGGTGGCATGATGCATTCTCGGGGGGAATAACTGGCGTTTCTCCCAGTAAATCCGCTCCTCTGGCTCTCCCTCATTAATTCCTGAGGAGCAGTGACAGCTCCCAGCCTCGCCACCCTGGAGTCCTGGGGAGCCTGGTGTTTGCTCACTTGGGCGTGCAGGTGGTTTGCCTGTGGGATGTGCAGCCCTTGGAGCCCCCCGGGAGCCGGGGAAAACACGGAATGTTTGACGTGCCCAGCTGGAGCAAACACAGCTGCGTGCTGAGCCCTGCAGCTCCCGCGGGGCTGCGGCGGCGACGCCTTTTTGGGCTACCCAAAAACAGAGGCCAGATGAAATTAAAGGAATAAAAAGCAGTTCTATTTATTGAAGGACCTTCAGGTACATCTCAGGCAGATGGGTGGTTTTCTGTAATTGGGTGAAAAGGGTCCGCATTGCAGGACTTGGGTGGTCATTATTGAGACAAAAGTATAAATAATATAGGTGTTATCTTATTAGTGGGTAATTAGTGCTTAAATAAGCTTGGAAAGAGTTAGAAGCACTCTATTCTACCTGCATTCTCTAACTTGCTAGTTAGAGCTCATGGTTTGTGAGTCGGTAAATAGATAAGAAATATAGAAATAAAAAGAAATAATAAAGAAAGAATAAAGAAAGAATAAAGAAAGAATAAAGAATAAAAGAATAATAAAGAAATAATAAAAATCCAAGTCCGAACACGAACCGCGACTCCTATGTATTCATCCCGACCTGAGGAGAAGCCAGAACCGTCACATACGGTCAAGAAAAAAAAAATTAAAAAATAAAATTGAAAAAAATAATAATAAAAATCAGGCTCCTACCTCTTTTATGAAGTTCATGAAGCGGCCGCCGAAGCGCCAGGCCTTGTGGCGGTGGCACTGCAGGGAGTTCACGGTCATCTGCGGCGCGCGCTGGTAGCACACGGACACCACGTGCACCGCGTCGTACAACAGGGCAGCATCTGTCTAAAGGGAACGGGGACAGCGTTGGTGGCCGTGGGCAGCCCTGGGAGGAGGGTGGGACCCCCCTGGGTTATCCCCCATCAGTGTGGGGTGCACTCCCATGTTTTGTTTGATTCTGTTTGAGGAAGAAGGTTTTGGTGGACCTTTGAATATGTAAGGAAGCTAAGCTAGAGTTCTCCATGCCCTTCTTATTGTAACTGGTCTGGTGGCAGCAAGGAGAGCTGGTTGGATCTTTGGGATGATTCTCAAAGCTGTTTCTATTGACACATTGCCAGTAAAACCCTCCTGGGTCATTCAGTACTTAAGGACAGGCACAAAGGATCTCAAGCACTTTTTGGGGTGTTTTAGGAAGGTGTCAGTGTCTTCTCTGACACCTGTGCTCAGCTTTTCCTTTTATTTCTGTATCATTTATTATTTTGTCTTTATTAAACCTTTTCCTTTACAAAACACACCTCAAGAGCCATCTAGCAAAATTATTTTAAGCCATTCTGAGAAGCACAGGACACCTCAGAGATGGATACATTTACACGCCAGCCCCAGGGTTTCTCTCTCTGTGTTCCCTGCTTGGTGGTTCCTCAGATTTTTAGACCGAAAGCTCAGGGGTTCTGTCTGAAATCAGCGATTCTGGAAGTGTCATTTGTCTGTGAGTGACTGTTCGGGTTGTTTCTTGCACATTTCCTGCTGTGGTGTCAAAGAGAGAGGCAACAACTTCTAAATGTAGAAGGTAGTAACAGAGTTTTCTTATTGAGTCTGTTTTGTCTGAGTGTAAAAAGAAAAAAACCCACCCTAAATGAGAACATATTTTCTGCACTATTTTCTACATGGGAAAATAAGAAACAGAGATGTTTGTGGGCACACAGTTTTCCAAAAATGACACAAGCTGTCACCAAAATCGGGACCTCATGGCTTTGTAACATATTCTAGCATTTCAGTCATCTGAACTAGGGAGAACTTTTTTTTTCCCCCGTATAATGTGATGATTTTAGATTCAATTTAAGATGCCCCGTCTCACATCCAAACACTGATCAAGAGAATTGGATTTATTTTTCACTCTGATGTGGTAAGACCTCCTAGTGAAAATACATTATTTGCTGGCTTCACAGAGCCACGAAACAGATGTGAGTGTAGCAGCAGCGTAATAAACCGCAATAAACCAAAATAATACAGCAAATAACTGAGCAAACATCTAACAGGACGTAGCCATGGAGAAAATCCTCCAGCCTTGGCAGCCATCCCTGTGACCTTCCCTTCTCTCAGCAGCCAAGCATGAAGAGCAGGAGCCCCACCTGCATCCGTGGGCGGGTATGGACCACAGCAGGGACAGGTTGGTGAGTTTGGGGCAGGGGAAAGGATATGTCCATGTAATTTCATGGTGAATTACAGACTGCAATGCCCAGCTGAGTCCAGGGCCCCACTGCATAGACACCTGGCAAACAGGAATCAAAGGCAGGATCCCCTGAGAAAGCCAAGAGAGGCTGGGAGGAGAGGCAGCCTTGGGGAGCTGCGCTGCAGGCACAGGAGGGCTCAGCTGTGGGCAGCCTGCAGGAGAGGGGGAATCTCTCCTCTAACAACAAACACAGCAGGAGGGATCTGAGGAGCCATTTCAAGGTGAAAGTCTGTGAGGCTTTGCCACTTTTGCAGGGCTGGTTCTGGCACATCTGAAGGGAGAGGGAAGGAGGGAGGCAGTCAGCAATTCCGGGGGTCGGAGGCAGCCTGGTGGGGAAGACAGATGGGCGAGCAGGTGCTGCACCTTCCGAGCAGTAACTCAGCAGAGCAGAGCTGCCATCAGACCCTAAAAGGAGTCATCAAATCTGCCCTAAAAGGAGTCATCAAAGCTGCAGCTCAGCCCGACTCTGGGCATTGTTTTGGCACTTTCCTCCTGCCTCAATCCATGCACATTGCCCGGCCCTGTGCTGTGCCCCCAACCCTGGGAGTGGTGTCCCGCTGCTCTCGGGGGCAGCTGGAGCCCTTTGGGACACGTCCTGGCTGCCTGCCTTGTCTGGTGGCAAATCTGCTGGCAGCTGGGGCTGAGCAGGAGCGTTTCCACAGCAGTGGGGTGTGGGCTGCACCCCACACTTTGAGGGACAATGTGACAACCCAGCTAGATGGGATGGATAATAGCTCAGCCCAGGTAATGCAGAAACCATAAACCTTAGACTGTGGTAGGTGGGATATGGAAATTGGGATGCTGATGGCATCATTCCAAAACAGGTCATGTCTCTGGTTCTGGTTCTCCTTTGGTTTGAGACCTCTGACATATAAAGTCATGCCTCTTTATCCTCCATTTGGGACTGGAACCCTGCCTCCAGATAAGCTTATATATTGTTAAGTTATCCATGCCACCGGGTCTTTGGATGTTGCTCTCTGGACCATGGGGTCTCTGCATTTGTTTTTTTACCACCATTAAAGTTCTGGTTTTGGCCACTCCATCGTTCCCACTCCTCTATTTTTCCTATGCTCTGCCCGGCGGGACCAGACCGGGAATCACAGTGTGCTTGGACAGTTGTTAAAGAATGCAAGAAATTACCTGGGGGCGGATACCTGGGATGAGTCGTTACCGGTACAAAAACCAACAAAAGCAACATTTAGGCCTTAATGACTGATCCATCCTTCCTTTAGCACCCTGCCGTGCCTCCCAGAGCCCTGTGCCCTGTGTGAACTGCCCGTACCATCATCACACCGTCCAGAAGCCCCAGCTGTGCCTTGGGCGCCGACTGCAGCCTCTCCATGGACCACTTCTCGATGATGGAGGAGACGTGCGGGTTCTCCACGTTGAGGATCCTGAAGCCGGTCAGGTTCACCCCGGAGTAGCGATAGGGTTCTAGGTCTAATGCATAAAGATCCTTAAAAGAGACAAACCGGGTTAAACGTTCTGCTTAGCTTTGTTTTGCTCTGAGTTTTCTGTGTCTGTGTTTGGAGACAGCAGGGCCCGCAGAAGGTGGGAGGGAGGAGGTGTCCCTGGGGAGTTCAGAGGGTTGTGCTGTCTGCTGCCGTCAGTCAGGGGTCTGTAGGTGTTGGTGGAATTTGGGTGCCGTATGTGCAGTTCCCCCACACGCAGCAGAAGGAAACTCCTACCAAAGAGCCGAAGAACTTCTCAGCATGAAAGAGGAGAGTGGATTGTGGGAAGAAAAACAGAATCACTGCCCGTGACCCCGAAAAAAGAGATTTGAGACCCAGGCAGGGGGGACAAGGCAGAGTTTCTGTGTCTGAAGCTCCCATGGGGCTTTCCACGGGGATTTGCTGGCACTGCAGAGACCCACAGGGTGCTGGGGATGACAGAGCCACTCAGAATGCAAAACACCAATTTGCAGACTATCAAAGAGGAACTGAGACGCATTCCTTGACATTCCGACCGGCCTACGCAGTCTGCAGATGAATGAGGGTGCCCTTTATGGGATGTGGAAACCAGAGCCAGGCAGTGCTCAGCTCTGCTGGCTGCTGGCCTGCCTGCACGGGGTGGCTGGCAGCGAGGGGCACTGGGGCAGCACTGCTGTGGTGCAGCTCTTGGCTCTCCACGTGTCTGAATATCAGCCCCAGTACTCAGGAAGGAGTTTGGGGTTAGGCAGAATGTCAGGAGCATGTGAAGGCTGATCTGCTCCCCAAAGCCAAGCAGCTCACCCAAGGGGGGAGTGAGTGGGGTGAGATGGCAGCCAGAGGTGGCTTGGTTGATGGGAACCAGTTTTTGGGTGGGATATATTCCACCAGCGTTTATCCTGAACAATTTCTGCCAGAGTTTCGTGGCAGGATAAATGTGGGGAGGCGGAAAAGCAGCACCACGAGTCCTCTGCAGTGAGCGTGGGGGTGAAGGTGTGACATTCCCTGCTCTCACAAGGGCTCACCAAGAAAGGTTCAATATGGGATGAAATGAGAGGCTGTGCTGGGGCTGCTCTGTGCTGTGTGATGGGGCTGCTACACTGTGGGGCCACCCAGCTACAGCACCCAGGGGTGCTGTAAAGTCCCACCAGTGCTGCCCCAAGCAAAGCAGAACAGCAGCAGCTCTTGCCAGCAGCTGAGGCATCATTCTCCATGAGGGAGGGAGGGTTCTTGTGGCTGTTTTGCTTTAATAAGCTTTGGGGGTTTGATCTTTTCTGTAAGCCTTGCCCCAGCCCCTGCAGCCCCAGGGCTCACTGCTGATGGATGCAGTGCTCAGACCTGCAGGTGCAGCAGGGACCAAACCATTAATCACCCTACAACAGCAGCCTGGACTTGGGTTTTTGGGTTGTTTTTTAACCCTGAAAAACTGCAAGTGGTTCTGTTAAAGGGCACTGTGAAAACCAGGCCACAATGTTGACTTTTCAATGACTTAAGGGAGCTAAGGGCAAGTGCAGTGGTTTGACCTCAGACAGGTGCCCGTGTCTCTGGCTGGGAGGGGGGACAGTTCTGTGCCCGACCTGCTGGAATGGGTCTGGTTTTCCAGGATTCATTTTTGATCAGACACTTCAGTTTGTATTCCAGAAATTGTTGTGAGGATAAAATTTTGGTTGCAAAAGCCAATGATATCCCCCTCAGAGTGTGACTGGATGTGACAAATGAGGTCCAGAGCTCCCCTGAGCTCCAGACCCCGTGGTCTCTGTTGCCCATCTGTCAAACCACCAGCCCTGGCCACCTCTCACATCCCACTGGTATCTTGGGTGCTGTCCCTGCCCTGCTGCTCCTCACTGACCCTTCCTTACACCAAGTTCCTATAGAAACCAACCTCCCATCAGCCCTGCCTTGGTTCCAGTTTATATCTCAGCTGCAGCCTGATTTATCACCCCCTGGAATCAGAGGATCATTCAGAATTCCAGCTGAGTGTCAGGACATGGGAGGTGTGGATGGGAATCATCAGATCAGTTTCTTGTGCATTTTCTGCTCCTGCACAGCCACAAATCGAAACATCTGGTTCTATTTTCCACCTCATCTACATTCCCTTTCACTCATTATTTTCTGTGCTGCGGATTAATTCTCCCCTACACCCTTAATTTTATTCTCAGTGTTCCTGTGACACTCTCCCCCTTCCTCAGTTGGGCTCCTTGGTGGTGGCAGCAATGCTGAGCACTGATCCTCTGTGCATCCTACATCCTCAGGGGAAGCTGCAGAGGTGGTCCAGGAGGGACATCCCTGTCTTCTGCTGCCCCTGGGTGAGGTGTCCCCACAGCTCTGCCCTGGGACCTGGCAGGGCTTGGCCGTGGCTGCAGAGCCCCATTTTACAGAGTGGAGTTCTGGGCTCCTCCCTGCAGGGGCTCAGGATGGAAAATCTGCGTGTGACAGAGACCAGGGCTGGTCAGAGATCCTCCTCCTGCTCCTCCTCCTCCTGCTCCTCCTCCTCCTGCTCCTCCTCCTCCTGCGGTGCAAAAGGCTGATGGGGCTCTCCGTGCTGGAGTCACTGAACTGTAGTCGTGCTGCCTAGCAAAATGTTGAAGCATTTCATGCCAAGTGTTGATACACTGTGCTCAGAATTGACTGGGGACCTTTTAGAAACATTCAGTATAACATAATAGACTAATTCATTAGCACCCCATGGGTCTCGTACTGGGGAAGCTGAAGCACAGGCATTGCAAGCTAGGAAAACATTGCCTTAAGGAATGACAGATTAAAATATCTTTCCCATGATATAACTGTTATTTCAGGAAAGTGGCATTAATTGTGATTGCTTATCTATTAATTTATTATAATTTCTCTTTTCCCACCTCCAGGCTGTACCTACACATGAAATGTACTCCAGGCTCAGCTGGGGCTGATTAATAGGAGGTTATCTGGGAAATGCTTAAAGCTGCCTGGAATAGATAATGGCAGCAGGGGTAATTAAAATGTCTTTTGCATTTGAAAAATAAATTTTGTAGTTTTTAAGGGTTAGTTTAGTCTGTTTCTTTCCTAAAGGCAAAAAGATAAATTGGATTTTCAAAATCACACAAAATTCAACAGTAGATTAGACAATAGCATCTTAAATGGAGACAAAAGTGACCCTGCCAGGAAAGCCAAATGCCTCCCAGAGTCAGAGAGGAACTGGCCCGTGTTTAATAGAGGGGAGTTAATGTCAGGCTGAGCTCTCCTCCTGCAAAAAACCCTGCAGGGCTGAAGCTTGGACCACATCAGGGCTGCTCCTGGCTCCAGAGGGGTCCTGGGTGCTCATCCCCAGCTCCTGCTGGATCAGGATCCCACCCCATCCTGGGGGCTGCAGCCTTGCACCCCCTGTGCTCATTGTCAGTACCAGAAACAAAATGACTGGGAGGGAAAATCAAACCAAACCCACATCCAAAGCAGTGACCTGTCCAAGGGCAGGGGAAGAAAGAACAGAAATCTCCCAGGCTGTGCTGCAGAGCAGAGGAGTTAGAGCCAGGTCAGGGTCTGACCCTGACCCACAGCCAGCTCTAGCCCTGTCCTCCCCTCCTGGCAGGGTCCCAGATCTCCCCTTTCCTTGAGTTTCCCACCCCATCCCAGTGCAGTGCACACCAGGATCAGACACCATCCCACCCTCCCAGTCCAGCTGACCCCTCACAACCCCCCTGCACCCCCAGTGAGTGTACAAGGTGTGTGCACACCAGATACTTTACCAGAGTGGTGAAGATGAAGTGGTAATATTCTGTCATCATCCCCATTGCCATGGCCTTAAGGAGAGCAGGGAAAAGGGGTTAGTAAAGGGATACAAGAGTATAACAACATAAAACTCAGAGCTCGTAGGTAAAAGTGGCAGGAGAGACCCAGAAATGGGGGGCTGAATTCAGGATTGGGGTCATGGAGCAGTTAAGCCACGCTCAGTCAGCAAGAGATGCAATCTCAAGTGCTGAGCTGAGTGGAGCTGTGGTCCTCAAACCATTCTGAAACCGTGGCAAAGCCTCAGTGTCCAGCTCCTGTGAGGGCTGGTGGCATTTCTGGGTGACACTGGGTGTCCCTGGGTGTGCCAGGGCACTGTGGCACTTTGCTCATGGGTACAGGATCCTCCAGGGGCATAGGCTGTGTTGACCCAGCTGTGGGAAAGGGGTTCACATTTCCTTCTCCAATCACAAACAACGAGCAGATTTCACATAAACCTGTGCAGATTGACCACAAATCCTCCTTCTTATAGTTACACATCTGAGTAGTGGCTGAGAAGCCAGCTGGAAGGGTTTTGAGTTCTGACACGTGTAATTCTGGGGCTCTGCATCCCCACCTTCAATCCCATTTGTGCAGTGAGCTCATGGAGCCTCTGTCCCTTCCTGAGCACAGATCCTAACTTAGGTCCTGGTTGGGAAGTGGGTCAGGGAAGGTGTAGGCACAAGGATGGGGGGTGGGAATATCTCCTGTCCCTCAGTTTTTGGAGATCACAGTCCTGAGGGCCCTTGGCCAGCACAGCTTGAGATTCCCTGCCAGCCCCTGCACGCAGGATGGCTCCTGCAGATTGCTGGGATTTGCATAACTGAGCACTGGAGAGAACAGGCTGTCCTGGAAGCCCTTTCAGAGGACAACTGAAGGGGCCTTGGCTGGATGACCATGTCCAAGCCCTTCACAGCACAGGGGAGCACATTCCAGTCCATGAGAAAGGTCACCTTGGGGCTGGTGGCTGGTGACAGGAAGACTCCCGTGGGTTTGGCTGGGATGCTGACTGTGTGAGCATGTTTTCTGGAGAGAACACATGCAGGAGCACTTTAAAATCCCCACTGATGGGAAAACGACTTCAAGTCCCCCCAGGAAATGTTTGCTTCCCTTGGTTTTTTTTGCTGAAATTACTAGGGCGGAATTTACCTCCGAGGAAGGAAGTGACAGTCTGAAAAGAAGTGAGATGTCAAAAAAAACAAGGGAAAAGGAAAGGATCTGGATTGCAAGCCTAGAGAGTGTGACTCTAAAGTGTGATTTCACCCCAGGTTTCCTGCTCTGAAGGTAGATTTTAGAAAGTCTGGGGCTGTCCCTGTGGCCATTCATGGTCCTGTCCCCCATTCCCTGCCTGGTCAGTGGATCCAGGGGTTGCAGTGCAGCTCTCTCCCTCCTGCACTCCCTGGTTCAAAGAGCTGAAGCGGGGAATGGCACCTCAGTGTGGGAAGCATCAGTGAGTGATGGGGAACCAATCTGGAGCAAATAATGAGATCCCAGTTCCTGTTCCACAGCTGGGTCATTGTGGTCATAGCTGGGGAGCCCAGACCCTCTGCCAGAAGGAAGCTCCAGTTTCCCAGCACTGGCAGCCTGGGGCAGGATGCATCTGGGTTTTTGGGGTAATGAATAAATGATATTGCTGGTGGATAAGCCACAGGCAGTGGGCAGGGTGAGAGCAGGAACTGTGTCAGAGCTGACAGCACAGCTGTGCCCTGCAGAGCACAGCGGCTGCTTGGGACAGCGTGGGAAACCTGGGACAGACCTGGGGTGACAACAGGGGACCAAAACTGAGGTGATAACAGGGGACCAGAACTGAGGGAGGCCAGAGAACCTGGGATAGAACAGGAAAGCGTCACAAACA
The DNA here is from genome assembly GCA_013400215.1 of Cisticola juncidis. Lineage (NCBI taxonomy): Eukaryota > Metazoa > Chordata > Aves > Passeriformes > Cisticolidae > Cisticola > Cisticola juncidis. Next base: position 46,120 of record VXBR01000389.1, read on the forward strand.
GGCTCACTTTCTGATAGGTTTCTACAATTCTTTGTTTTCCAAGAGGGCAAAATAATGGATGGTTTGATGTCTGGTCACTGCAAGGGACCCAGGCTGGAGCAGTAGGTGACAGTCTCATCTGGTGGTGTTACTCATGGATTACTCATCTGTGGGGATTTTTACTGCTCCTGCCCAGATGATCAGTGCTATGGGAGGATGGAACCTTGAGTTTCTGGGGAGAAAGACCCTGACTGGCTCTGTGGGGTGTGTGCACTGCTCAGTCAGAGCTGCCTCAGCCAGCACAGGCTGCAGGTGCCCAAACCTTCTGTGTTATCTGAAGATGTGCAATGAAAATCCCTGCCAAGGAGTGGAAATTTCAGCACAAGTCTTGTGAGAACCTTGTTGCCATCCATGAGGCTGCACTGGGGTGGCAGCAGGGCCAAGAGACTCCAGGGACTGTGTTCAGCCAAATGTCTGCAGAGCTGACTGGTATAGTGACCAAAATATTACAAAAGACATCTAATACCAATAAAATATTATTATTACTGATTCTGGCATAAACAGAATGCTGGGCCTTCCTCCCTGTTTGGTTTTTTTATTTTTTTATTTTTTATTTTTTTGCTTTTTGGGTTGGTTTGTTTGTTTGTTTTTATATATAGAGTCCATTATTTTTTCTGTGCATTGCTCTTCTATTACTGCAAAGGGAAGCAGAGTCCCCTCCTCCAGGAGATGACTTTTCCCAGCTCATACTTCCAGTGGAAAAGAGCTGTTTCACAAATAAGGATAGCACCTATTTTCTACCCTGCTACAGGTAGAAAAGTGAGGAAAAGATGAGGTTTTTAAGCCTCCTAATCTTCAGCAGGGTGACCTGTAGGTCGTGGTTCTCTGCTCCAAACCTGCCTAATGTTACACACCAGAGTGGCCAGGCATGCAGACACCAGTCAGGCTGTGGATTGGGTTTGTGCAACTCCCCAGACATTGAATTCAGTATTTCATGAGTAAAAATACACTGCCTTATATTGCTGAGCTGAAATCCGTGGCTTCAGGTCCTGACAAAACCCCAACACACACACACAAAGCCAGCCAGAAGGACTTAGAGAGATTTGTCTCCCCTGGTCCCCCCTCTCCTCCATCTTCCTCACTCTGCACCGGCGGTGATGAGCTGAGCAGATGGCACAATAAACTATAATAAACTGCATAATAACTGAGCAGCACCAAACACCACCAGCACGGGAAAATAACTGGCAGGAGACAATGAGCCCCTTCTATTGCTTCCCATAATAATCCCTCGCAGGCTTCCCAAGTTCTCCGAGCACTTCCCTTCATTTTGCATCAAGCAGGCTGCAGGAGAAGGCTCTTGCCTTGTGCTCACTTTCTCATCCCTTTGGGGATTTGTTTAATCTGTGTGGTGGTGTCGTGCTGGGCTGATAGGAGCAGCACTTCCACTGGCTGGTTTCAGCATCTCTGTGAGAGCCTTTTCCTCTGCCTCATATGGACCCTGAAAGCCAAAGGCACTCGGGGATGAGCTGGAGGTGGGGAGAGCAGGGAGAATGCCAGTGGAGGAACTTGTGGAGGAGGAAAGGAGGGAGCCCAAATGACTGGAAAATCACTGACATCTGTCTTAAAGTCCAAGAATTGCAGACAATGCTGGGGAAGGGACAGAGGATGCCATCCTTCCTGTCTGGGAGAGCCAGTCTGGATGGAGGGGGAAGGGGGAAGGGGGAAGAGGGAAGAGGGAAGAGGGAAGAGGGAAGAGGGAAGAGGGAAGAGGGAAGAGGGAAGAGGGAAGAGGGAAGAGGGAAGAGGGAAGAGGGAAGAAGGCTGGGGCTGCACAGCTGCAGGGAGAGCCACAGAATTGTCCTGCACCAGCCTGGGCCTGGCACTGCATTTGGCACAGCCCCTTCTCCTCCTGTAACCTTTGTTTGCTCTCACCTACAGACACTTTTTGGTATCTCCAATCTTTTCAGTGAAAGCAGCATTTTCTGCAGGAATCCAGCAGTGTCCTTGAAGGATGGACGTGCTGTAGCCCTTAGCATGGCTGTGGATTCTGAGAGCTGCACCCCAGGGCGGGGTCACTCCTCATCATGGCCACCCCACACCCATGGGCTCCTCGGTGGCCTCTTTGCTTTCCTGCTTGCCCCCTGCACTCACCTGCTTGAGGATCTGAGCTGCCATCAGGTGGCTGCAGTCAAAGATGATGCGGAATTCCCTGCCCCTCTTCATCTCCTTGAGCAGCGGCCGGGCGTCGTCGGTGTCCAGCGGGAGCTGGCGGATCTTCAGGCGGATGTTGTAGCGGGACGGGGCCATGATGAGCTCCTGCAGCCGTATGAGGCCTTGGGGGTCACACAGAGACAAAGCCATGGGGTCACACAGAGACAAAGCCACGGGGTTACAGGTCTGCCTTCCCCATGGGCTGGGCCACAGCTGCTCAGGGCTTCCCCTGTTCTCCATGGGAGGAGATCAGAAGCGACCTCCCGCCCTCGATCCATGCGTCAGTCCATCCATCCATCCATCCCTCCATCCCTCCATCCATCCATCCATCCCTCCATCCATCCCACATCCATCCATCCATCCATCCATCCCTCCATCCATCCCACATCCATCCATCCATCCATCCATCCCTCCCTCCCTCAAATCCCATTGCTGAAGGGCACTGTGGCCTTTTGCTCATGGGTGCAGGATCCTCCAGGTCCACAGGCTCTCTTGGCACAGCTGTGAGAAAAGGAGTCACCTTTCCTTTTCCAATACCAAACAATGAGCAACCCCACAGAAACCTGTGCAGATTGACCATAAATAGCCCATTTTCATAGTTACATGTCCGTGTAGGTTATCAAAGGGTATCAAAGGGTATCAAAGGGTATCAAAGCCAAGGTGCCCCATGTCAACCATTAACCCCAGAGGAGCTGTTCTAGGACAGGATGGCTTTTCCTGGTGGTTCCCTGCCACCACTGCAGCCACTAGAGCTGGATGGGGTCCCTGAACTGGGTAGGAAGGGGACAACAGCAGGTTGGTCCTAACCTCAGGCATCTCTGGGATCACAAAAAATTTTCTTAAGCAGATGTGCCCTTGAGAAAGGACAGGATGTGATAATGAGCTACACAACAAATTAAAATCTGCATATTTACCAAGCACAGCAGCAAAAGGAAAAAATGAACATGAGCTTGGATTTATGAGTCGCGTAGATCGTAACGGTCACTTAATCACAACTCGTAACTTCCTACTGCCCTCAGAATTCATTTCTGTTTCCTGCGCAGGGCAAGGAGCCATGGTGGATGCAGCTGAGCGGGGATTATTGGAACCTGGTGTTGCAAGGAGAATTTCAGCAGATGCCTATTGCAAGGGGGAAGAGAGGAGCGTGTCCCTCTGCGGAGAAGAAACACATTAGAATCTGCCACGGAGGGAACATACTGTGACCCACATTTGCAAAACAGCAATGTCAAACTGTGTTCTCATCAGCCCTCCCCTAAAGAAACCATTTGGTTTAGTGAAATTAGGTTGGACAGGCTATCCAATGTGGCTTTTGTTTTTTGGGGGGGCTTTATCTAAAGCTGTGCAGCGCTTTGCTTTGTGTAACCATCAACAGGAAGAACTTTGCCAGCTCAGTGTTACAGAATTATCCAGAAAACAAAGAACTTTCCAGAACTGCTTTTGGTTTTAGCTGGGAACTGCTCCCTCCACGGCAGCTGTGGACAGGGGATTTTCTGTTGCAGAGGGGACCACGGTGCCAAAAGAGCAGAGGCTGAGATGGTCACCCCATGTCAGTGAACACCCCCAGGACCCTTTGCCAGCTCACAGCCTCACTTGCTGAGACGTTTGTGAATGAAATGCTCAGAAAGCTCCCAGGGTCTCCCACAGCCCTGCCTAGAACCCCTGGGAACAGCCACTGCACAGGGCATTGTTGGCTCTCGAGAGGGTTCACTGGAAAAGCTCCCAAGGAGAGCCAGGACAGAAAATCTCCAGGATTCCTTCTCCAGCCCCTGCTCACCCACCTGTGCTGTCGTCGTACACCACCGTGGCTGACCTCCACTTCAGGTACTGCACCAGGTCCAGGATGGCGTGGCTCAGGGAAGCATAGTCAGGGTACAGGTTGACATAGAAAGTGTCCTTGTTATCCAGAGGGTGGTGCTTCCATCGGAGCTGTATGTGGGGAACTTCCAGGGCGTTGCAGATGGACTGGACAGCGTTGGTGCAGGAGCCTTGGGAAGGTCCGAATATTGCAACCACCCCCAGAGCCAGCTGGTCACAGGCTGCAGGGGAAGGGAGGGATGTCAGCAAAGCCTGGGGTGGGGTAAGCATGGGGCAGCCCTGGGCACAGCCCAGACACTTCTGGGCACTGACCCAGCACTGATATTGGGTAATTACAGCAGTGATGAGGCACAGAGAGAGGATGAGTTATGCCAGGTGGGTCTGGACTGATGGGTAGAGGCACAGAGGAGTGCAAAGCTCCTCTGAGAGAGCCTGCACCACAAAACCATCTGAGAGAAGGGACAGGGGGTCACTGGGCTGGCTGGGAGCAGGCAGCTCCCTCCTGGTGATGTCCCTCCTATAGCTGCCAGCTCAGTTTCCTTTCTCCCCAACCAGAATTAAACTCCACGAGCCCACAGGTCACCAGCTCACAGCCTTTGCTGTGCAGTCCCTCCCCTTCAGCCATTCAAGTGCTGCTGTTATCCAGTAATCAAAAGTGACTGCTATTAAGAGAGCAGAACATCCATGTGATGGATGTGAACACTGCCAGGGAGGCAGTGACACAAACACAGGCATGGCCTCCAGACCTCCGCTCAGGATCAGAGCAAATGCTGAAAGGAGTTTTGTGAGGTTTTCAGAGGGAAAAAAGGTAGTTGTTCCCCTTGTATTAAAATGCCTCTGGAAGGTCAGCTCCAGCAGGAGCTCTCACCCAGATCACCGGTGAGAGCAGCACTGAACAAGCTGCTGGTCTGCAAACCAGACCTTTCTTACGCAGAATAAACGGCCACAAAGCGGCTCAGAATTTTGCTCTGCTCTTACCTTTCTTAGTGGCTTCAAAGCTGTCGTGGAAGTGTATCCTCTGGATGTCATAGGTCAGGGTTGTGTTGGGCAGCAGCGTTCTGTTCCTGTTAATGATGTTGGCGGAGAATCGGAAGGCTTGTTCCTCAGCACTCATCACCTGCGTGTTGGGGCCATCTGCATACTCAAAGATTCCTCCTGCAAGACAAAAAAAAATCCACTTCTGAGCCACAGTTTTTCTCACAAGGATGAGAAACCTCTTGGGACATTTGCAGGTGAAGCAGGGCTCGTTTGAGGACCTGTCCTGTACTGAGATGGACATGTGAAGACTTGGGATGTTCTTATGTCCTGGCCTATGAGAATGTTCAGGGTAGGCAGCTTTGTTTTTAAACACAAAAACTTTCTGTTTAAAGTCTTGGGATATTTTTACAAGGCAGATAAGTGGCTTCCCATAAAATTTTAGGACCAGACCATGGGAAGTGGACAGAGTTATTGTTAATATGCAGGAGGCTCCAGGTCTGTGCTCTGAGGAGTTACTGGGTACAAAACTGGCACTGACCTCCTCCTGAAATCCTCCTGCCTCATCACCCACCTCTGGTCCTCACACAGCAGACAGGCAGGGCAGTGCTGCTGCTGGCTATTTCCAGTGCCATTTTCCATCCCATTCTCTTTTATCATTCCTCATGTTTACTCCTGCAAGTTCTTAATTCAGACCAGCAGAGACTTCTGGATTTGCCTCCCCTCCAGCTCCTCTGCTCAGTAATGCACATCTCGGATGCAGCTTTGCTGTGTTCAGAAGTTGTTAATGCCATTACACCTCCCCAAGGGCAACAAGCTCGTGTCACAGCATCGCTGGGATTCTTGGCTCTGTGTCTGTGAGCCTTGTCCTCAGCTCCCACTGACAGCCACTCTAATTGGAGTGACTTGGTGCAGGCATGGGTTATGTAATGCTGTGTCCTCGTCTCCAAGATGCAGGAGCCACCCTGCACCCCTCACAGAACCACAGAAGGACACAAACCTTGCTCCACCTCACTCAAAAGCAAACCAAAATAATTAATGGATGAGCGAAACGAGCAAGTACAATTGGTAACAGATGGTCTCAGGGTTCATTAGCAGAAGGGAAATCTTCCTCTTCAATGTAAGATAGTCCTCAAATGTTTTGTTGTAGACAACAGATGTCTGCTCAACCCTCCTGGCTTTCAGGCAATGCCATGAATCCTTCTCCAGCAGCCAAAGCACATTTTCTACGGTTTTGTGGCAGTTTGGTGTTAGCCAGGAGTTCCAGTTTGGCCAGAGCCAAGCTGATAATTTCACTGATGGCCACGCTCTGTGTGTCCTCCAGGAATGTGACCAGAGCCATGGACTGGGTGAAGCACAGGAGTGATGGTTGGAGATGTTCTCAGCAAGAGACTTGAAAAAGGCCTCTGACTTTCTGCTCCCCTTGACTGTGACAAGTCCCTTTCCTCCTCTTCCTCTGCAGTCTTTGTGCATCCCTGTCCCCAGTTGTGAGGCAAGTGTGGGAATTAATTTACATTCACAGGCATGAAAAGGGTTTGAGCTGTTCCCTGCATATCTCTGCTAGAAAAAACCACTGAACTCAGTGCTAATTTTGGTAATAAGCAGAAGAATGAAGAAAAAAGAGGCTGAATGCTCATTCTGGAGCGTCATTTCAGTCTCACGTGATTTCCAGCCAGTCACTCACGGGCAGGTTTTCAATCCAGAACGCTGAGTAGCGTGGGCAGCAGTGTAGCAGAATTGTCCACGTGCCTCACTCTGACTGGATTATACCAAAACATTTGGGCTTTGACTGGTGCAAAGAAAAGTATTCATCCACATCAAAGTTTGCATATGCCTGCAGCTCAATTTAAGTTTCTTAGGGCAGAAGAAAGTTCATCTAAATACTACATGAGACACGATAAACAAAACTAAAATGAGTGTGAGATTCACCCCATCTTTCTGTTCAAAGCTTCACTGTCCAGACTGTTTAGCCTGGGATTTTTTGTGTTCTGGCCTCGTGCTGAAGTGATAACTGGTTAGTGTTACATTGATTATCCACTCGCTGGCATTAGGCTTTCTCCCAGCCCAGCACTTTCAGGGTTGCACTGGAGCATGTCTCACTATGAGATAATATAAAAGGGCTGAGTATGTGGATTATTGGTGTTTGATCCTAAATAAATTCCCCTTGCAGACATCCAGCAGGATATAATAGGCTTTTTGACAGGAAAGAACTTTATGTGCAACCAGCCAGTGCCTTGAGTTCAGGGCCAGGCGATGAGAGAGCTGACAGGCAGCAGGGATGAGTTTCATGCATTTCCCATCACTGGGAATATTCTGAGACTTTGGGAATCTCCCACAGCTGCCAAGGTGCTGAGGGCAGCCACCAGACAGCCCAGCCTGGTGTTTGTTCAGGAACTGGGCAGACTGGGGTGTCTATCTCTGTGCAGGGATGCACGGCACACCCCCTTGGATCCTCACATCCCTCCTGGCTCTGCGCCGCTCCTCCAGAGACATTCATTCCCATCATTATTTAAAGAGCCTAATAACTGCCTTGAAACAGCTGATTAATGCATAATCTTCATCATGATTACACAGCATAACCGGCATTAATTTGCAAAGCCAGCTAATTATGAAAATAATTGTTGCAGTTCTTCCATTTGAGGAAAATGGAGGCGCTCAGCCCGTGGCACTGAGAGCAGGAGGGGTGTGACATCAGCTGGGTGCTGGCTGGGCTGGGGGAACCCAGGGGAATCTGCAAATCTCAGCAGGAGAGATGAAGGAGCAGGGCTGGGCAATCTGCTGCCGAGGGCTGGAGAGCTGTGGGCAGCTCCAGTGTGAGGGATCCTTTGCATTTCCCTGGGAAATGGTTTCTGTAGACTCCTGGACCTGTAACCACACAGTTTAACCCTTCCTCTCCTTTTTGATACTGTTGGCTGTGTTCCAATTATCTCTCCTTAGCAGAAGCCCTGATAAGGCCCTCTTCTTCCTCACTCATCCTCTTTCCCCTCTGGAAGCCACCTGGAATAAATGTCTTGAACTGCAGCTGGGGGTTAGAGCCTCTTTTAGATCCTTTGTCCTGTCCATGAAATATTCCTCCAAAGCCTTCTAGGATCTGAGCTAGCACAGGAACTTTGGGGGGCTGCAGGGGGGATATTTCAGAATCCCACACGGACCTTGGACAGAAACCTCATCCAGCTTCACTCTCACAGATGAGAGTCAATGGATGTGAAAAGTCCACAACAAAGCAGTCCCCGCTTTTATACACCACATATTGACAAATCCCACCTGTGAGAGCAAAACTGAAACTCCTTGAGTGTTGCTGTGCCTCTCTAAATCTCTGCCCTGTTTTGAAGGGCAATGTTCCAATGTCTTGGAGATCACTGGGTGCTCTGTGGTGCTGTTTCCTGCTGTTTTTCACTCCTTCTCCCTTCCCCTCCCATGGCTTGGCAGAGAGATAAAAGATGTCCATGGCAAGGTCTGCCACGCTTTGTGACATCCTCCTGAGGTTCAGGAGAGGATTTGCTGCCTGATTTATCTGTGCTGTTCTTGACCAGTCAATAGAGCCTGAGGACTCCCCACGGCAGCACCACGTTCTGTTCAACACATGCTGAAGTTTAGCAGTTCAGGTTGACTTTGTTTATAAAATATCTATATGAATAAATATACAATGTTCAGACTTTGTTTATAAAATATCTTTATATTTTTCCCTGGAAACCTTCTTTTTATGGCATGTTTGGGGGGCCTTTGGTGCAGTGGGATCTGGGACTGGGAGTCAGCCTTGTAGGAGATGCCTCACACAAGCTGTTGATGAAGGCTTTCAACCCTTATCACTTATTTTACATATTTTTGATGAAGTCATCCATTATTGTATCTGACTTCTTGGATTTTAAAATCAATCCCAAGCAAGTTAAATAATTATTCAGTTGTCTTTTACTCTTAAAGCAGACTAATTGCTCTCTGGAGACTGTCAGCCAGCGTATGGGAAAACACACTAATTACAATCAACTTCACGTCTGACTGTTTTATGTGATTTTATTTGATGACCTCGACATTGCTGCTAAGGTGAGGAGATTTAAAAATCTGAAATGAGATTCCAGAGCAAATGCCTGAAACTCCCTTTGGGTCTAAACAAGGGGAGCAACAGTGGGGCAGGGCAGGCAGAAGGAGCCTGGCCTGGCACAAGGGGAAATTTGGCTGCAAACCACAGAGGGTTTCACTCGGAGGAGCAGAACTTGAGCCCCTCTTTGGGGTCAAATCTGGATCCCACAGAACACCTAAAATTCCATTTATGGTGACCAGAACAGGCCCAGGTGTGTCTGCATCCAGCAAAACTGCACTGAGTTCTTCTGTCCCCAGGGAAGGTTCTGGAAGACTTTGGGAATGGCCCCAGGATGGAGCTGGAAAAAGACCTGGACAAAGGGCTGGGAATGCTCCTCTGCTGCTCCAGTGATCCCAGGACACGGCTGCATGGCCTCAGTGCCAGTGCTGTTATTTTTAGCTTTGTCAAGAGCTACGTCAAGAAAGTCAAAGTATTTTAGGTTTTCATTTCTCCCCTCTTTTGCTTTTTTACCAAAACAAACAGCTTCATTCTCAGAGAGAAAATTCCAGCAGCCCTCAGCGTGCGCTGCGATCTCTTATCTTCTTCTACCCCTTATAAATCACGGAGTTATTTAGCTTTGAAGAACAACTATTTCTGATAACACTTTTCTCTCCCCCGCTGACAGTGTTGTTCACACATTTAGACAGCTCTGACAGCCTCTTTCCTGTGACATCCGGGAAGAAATACCTGGTTTGAGACAGCTCTTACCGAGGATGGAGCCAGCGGAGCTCCTCGGGGACACGGGAGCTCCCTTCCCTCTCACAGCCCTTCCATGCTCAGAGCTGCTTTTTTTGTGGGTTTTTTTTCCCTCTGAGGTTATAAAATGTTTTTGCTGTTGCCTTCTGAGGCATGGGATTTGCCCTCTTCTGAGGACAAATCGCTCTGTTTTGTGGGCAGTGTTAGCAAATGGGCCGATGAGGACAGGTACACAGAATTTAGTGCTTTTTCCTGCAGGATGCTGCTCCACAGGTCCCTGAGGCAGAGAATGGAGAGTCTGTGGAGAGTCTTCCTCACAGAGAAGGCTTGGAAAACCTGACACTTCTGCTTGGCTGACGAGTCCAGTGGGGAGAACCTCACTGTCATGGCCCAGGTCCCCTGGGAGCTGCTGTTTATACAGCAGCATTATGTAGAAAAATGAGATAACACTGCTGGGAAGTGAAAGTTCCCTGAAGCACGAGGTTGTGGCTGGGAATGGGGCTTCACCTCCCAGAGCCTGCCTATTCTGGGGGGCTGTGGCAGTCTCAGGTACAATAATAAGGATGCAGAGAGAGCAGGGAGGCCCAGAAGGCAATAAATATCAGGAAAACAAAAAGGGAAAGCAACGACAGATTTATTCACAGGAAATCTCTCCTTGTACCTTCCCCCAAGGAGCTGCTACTGTGAAATGCTCCACGAGTGTGCTTCAAGGAGCTGGTCCTGTGCTCAGCCTGTCATGGAGCAGAGCCCCAGGTCTGGTCCCCAAACAGAAACAAACCCACCCTATTGCTGGAAAAACCCAACTCACTGAAAAACTCAGCACACCTTATTTCAGAGTTTACACACAGATGTACAAGTCTGTGTGAGGCTTTCAGAATCCTCTGCAAATCTGTTTTTCACACTTTACAAACTGATGAGTGAGGAAAGCAGCTCCAGGAGCTCTGAGGGCTCCCACCCTTCCAGAGCCCTTGTTACTCCTGGGAAATCCTTGCTGCAGGAGAGGTGCCCCAGCCCTCCACAGGCTCCCACCTATTGATGATGATTGAGAGACAGGAAGACTGATTCAGTGATCCGAATTCGATTTTACTCAGGTTTCCCAAAAGCTTATATACCATTTCAAACAGGTTAATAATTTCTACTACAATAATCATGTTAAAAACCACACAGAAAACTCATGCATTTTACAACAGCTCTTTCCTTGCAGAAGTTGATTGAATCTTCTCTCTTCCCATAAGCAGGTGTAATCCCATCTCCTGTAATTTTCACAGCTCTGTTTGTTCCTGCCATGGCATCTTGGTTATCAAACCAGCTAATCAAGTCTGTTTGACTCTGTCTTGTGTATTCCCATACCCACCCAGCCCCGTGTGTCAGATGGCAGCATCCTGGTGATGCCCTGGATGCCAAGGCAGTGAGCACCGAGGCAGTGAGCACAACTTGCGAACTGATTGAAACAAACCTTCTGGGAAGGAACTGAAAATAATTCCCGTGGTCTGTCATTGCCTTCTTGGTCCTGACAGAGCAGAAGGATGTGAGTCCCTGTCCCCTTCAACTGCTGCTGATCATGCACTGGCCCTGTCACTTCAGCGTGGCGCTGCTTAATGTGATGCAGCACAGCCACGGATCCAAAGCAATTTCAGGCTTCATCAACGCTCACTACGGAGAGAGCCCCTGTGCAAGGGGCCCGGGGGCTGAGCTGGCCCTGCCCACGGGAGCTCCTCACCCTGGATGCTGATTGCTAAAAACCCAGGAGCAGGATCTGCCTGGAGAGGATTAACCTCGGAGCCGGTGTGTCTGGATGGCTCACGCTCACACGCTGCTGCCTTCACTGTGTGTGTCTCTTTTGTACGAATTAAAAAGGCACCAGCCTGTCCCTGAGCTGCTCCTGCTCTGGCAGCTTTCCTAGCTCTCAGGTCCAAGGCATTTCCACCTGCTTTTGCTGAGGACTCCTGTTCCATGGGGCTGGTGAAGTTCCATGACTTTCCTGCCCACCCAGGAGCTTTCCCTGTGTCCACAAATCCCTACAGAGAGATGGAGCCGAGCAGGGGCTGAGCACAGCCCCTCTGGGCTGGGGTTTGGTGTTCCTGAGCTCCCCAGCACACCTGACTGCATTTGCTGCCCAGCATCCTTGGGAAGAGGCAGGACACAGAGCTTGAATCCCCCATGAAATCAAAGGAGAGACAGGCACAGTGGGGTGGATATGGAACCCCACAGTGTCCAGGAGCTCGTTGTCCCCAAACACCCTCTAAAGTGACCAGGGACATTTCTATTTCTATTTCTATTTCAGTAAGAGAAATTTCTGCTGCATCACAGAGCCAAACCTGAGTGGGAACAGTCCTGCTGTCACCTCCCTGTCACAGCCCCCTCGCTGGTCACTCTGGGGGTGTCTGGGACCCCACGGTGGCTGGCAGAGGAACTGATGGACAGAGCTACATTCCCAGGGCCTCTGATTCCACCACATGGTGCAGCAGGAGGCAGAGCCAGGTCCTTGCTGAGTAATGCCAAGAAAATGAATTCAAGCAGAAAATCAGACACACAAAGTGCGAGTGTGTCGCACGAGGAGGGATTCCCCGCCTGCCAGGACAGGAATCCCATCACAGCAGGTTGATCCATTCCCAGGAGACGGTGTCTCCTTCTTTTCTCATTTTGGTACTGAATATGCAAAATCCTATTTCATTTGCTCTGAATTAGGCACTTCATGTCACAGGGGGTGACATTCTTCTATGTATAAGCTGCTTAACAGATGAGCAGTCAAGTGGCAAAGCAATACATTATTAATGCTTCTGGTTAAATTAACTGATTAAAACCACTGGAGCTAAAATGTATGTATCAGCACTTTACTCGCACTAAATGAGGAATTAATGGAACATGGCAGGTTGTGTTTTTAATGAACAGCAGCTCGGGAAGGTCTGGAAAGGTTTGTCACAGCTCCTAGGGATGACCTGTTGCGTCCTCGGCCGGACGCCGGCGCTGCTGGTCCCCAGGGCTGGGGCACAACCAGAGCACAGCAGAACAGGCTGAGACTCCTAGAAACAAACTTCTCCTCATTGCAAACCCTCCTCGTTTGGCCTAATTGGCAGCGTTTCCTGTGCCATGCTCTGAACAAGCTGTTGTGGTGTTGCACGTTTGACATCTGAGGAGGAGCGTAACCCCGACCAAGGGAGTGGATCAAAGAGCTAATCTGAGATCAAAAGCCTTCAGTGGTGCTACAGCAGAAATAAATTAAGTTAGCAACAGATTTCTTAATGATATTTAAATTTCTGATTTGCATAATACATGATTAAAATAAAATGGACTCTTTTTTTTTTTTTTCTAAGCGGGCTCAATTAATTAAAAAGAAAGAAAGCAGCATCATAATCTCAGAGGAAGAGATTCCCATCAAGATAAAGGCGAGGAAAATGCCATGAATCTTTTAATTTACCCAATATTCAGCTCATAGGAAATGCAGATCTCCCAAAGGGACCCTGGGGTTGCAGCCTGAGAACTCCCCTAGGGGCTGATCTCCCAGTGACACCCAGTCCCACTGTTTCCCTCAGCACTGGCGGGGAAAGGCTGCCACAGGCTCTCAGTGGTTTATTTTTCTCAAAAGGGAGATCTGGCAGCTTTGAGCTACTTGTGCTTGTCTTGTTCTCGCCATGGGACACCTCACCAGGTATCTGAGCTCCCTGGGATTATTCACCAGTCCCCATTTGTGCATGGAATGAAACCACAGTGCCAACTCCAGCCTCCACTCTCTGCCACCCCACTGCCAGGGAGGGGCAGCTGGGCTGGACTGTGCCCCCTATGCCCATCCCTGCCCTCCTGCTCTGAGTGATGGGCCCCCCTCCCCAAAACCTCACTGAAACTGTCTAAACTCAGCAGAGTCCTGGGAATGGCCTGGATAAATCAAGCACACTCAAATGTCGCTTTTACAGCTGTGCTTTGGGCTGATACTCTAATATATGGGGGAGAAAAAGCGTTTGAAATGTCAAATTATTGCAGATGTGCAATACAGGATCGAGGTGGTGCAGCTGGGAGTGAATTTTCTGTGCTGTTTTATTGTCCTGGGGTGTCCAGCAAGGCACAGCTCAGGTGAGGCACAGAGCAAGGGGTGAGGCCACACTGAAACATAAATCCCACCCCCTGCCAGGACTGACCAGGTTTTTAACAAAGCCTGCAGGGTGATAAAATACTTTGGATTTCTCTTTACTTCATGCTGGAGGGCTGAGGGCTGGCCCTGTGTCCCCCTGCCCAGCCTGGGCTCCTCACCCAGCAGAGCTTCCACTGATTGTTCTTCCCATTCATCCCAGGGCAAACTGGGTCCCACTGGTTCATCTGTGAAAATTCACTGGAAACTGAATACAGGGTGCTGGAAACCAAACCCCCTCTTTTGGGGAAGAAAATTGTCTTCCCAGGTAAAGTTGATTTTGGAAATCTTTGAGCCCTGCCCTGGGAGAGCCCATTGGCTGCACACAGACCTGCCAAGCTGAATTAAAATGCCAATTATTGCATGTTAATTAAATTCTTCTCCAATATTCACTGCTAAGACGCAGCTAATAAATGTTAATACCCACCTGGCATGTAGCATATATTAGACTTAAGAAACCTACATTAAATCCTGTTTTCCTTTCACAGTGTAGCCAAACAGCAACAGTCAACTTGTTTCTCACTCTTGCATTGATGCTTCCAAAAAATGGGGCCTTGACTAAGACGAGGCATTGAATGGCAAATGCAGTTCTGCAAATATTATGACATATTGTTTGTCATCTGCCCTAAATATTTAACAGTTCTATTTTACAAGATTTTTGTGCCACATGCTGAGTATTTGCTCCTGATAGATGCTAAATTTGACTGATGGAATGGATTCCATTCAGGAGCTGACAGGAAAAAACCTTGTGAGGATCTTTGCTGTTGGCATCTTCTGTTTAAAAGAAAGCAGAGAAGGGGGGAAAAAAACCCACCAAGTGCCCTGGGAAAATTGTTTTTGCTTAGTCCCATCTCCTCTCCTCAGAAAATCCTTTTTGCAGGAAGAGATCAAAGGTCTGTTATGGATTTCAACAGGTCTCCAGGAAGTGTGGGATGCAGAGGGAATGTGGGGCTCTGCAGGATTGACCTGCCCCTGCTGCTGGTGCTCAGGGCAGCCAAAGGTGTAGAGACTGATTTTGCCTTTTTCTCTTCCTATTTTAATGTTTTAGTGTTGTTAAGCAGAGGGAAAAACCAGACTTTGCCAGGATGTGGCTCTTGCTGGCCATGGGGGATGGGGGCAGCACAGGGGCCCACACTGGGACCTGTGAGAATAAAAGGTCACAATTTTTACTAATTCCTTCCCAATCTACCTTGACTGAAATATTTTGTGGTGGGAAATATCTGCCAGGGGAGGGCATTTTTGAAACCTACAATCTTCAACACTTTATGAATGGCTATTTTCCCTCCCTTTGTTTTAACCCTCCCCCTCCCATTTCTTAATTTTCAGTTCTGAATGTCCAGGGTAATTACAGCTGAAAGATTTGCTGGCTTAAAAGCAGCACTTTATTCCAAGGAACGAAAGGAAAAAAAAGGGATGACAAAAGGATCTGCTCTGAAAAATGCTTTCATTATTTTCCTGTCATCTGTACTCTCAGTTTACAAACACCACACACAGAGCAGGGGATGCAAAGGGACGTGCTGGACCTGCCTGGCAGCAGGGCTCCAAAGGAATTCCACATTCCCTAAGGGATCCAAACCAGATTTAAAGACCTGTTCTGTCTCACAGGGGAGGAACAGCTGCACATGGAGGAGCTGGTGTGGGGCTGTGCTGGTGCCATGGCCTGAGTGTGTCACTGCCCTGGGCTCGGGGAGGGTGGCCAGGGGTCCCTGTCACCCTGGTGGGCTCCCAGCCATGCTGCCAGGCTGCCCTGGGAGTGGGTTTATCCTGCCCTGGGAGTGGGTTTATCCTGCCCTGGGAGTGGGTTTATCCTGCCCTGGGAGTGGGTTTATCCTGCCTTGGGTGGGGGTTTATCCTGCCCTGGGAGTGGGTTTATCCTGCCTTGGGTTTGGGTTTATCCTGCCCTGGGAGGAGGTTTATCCTGCCCCAGGAGTGGGTTTATCCTGCCCTGGGAGTGGGTTTATCCTGCCCCAGGAGTGGATTTATACCACCCTGGGAGTGGGTTTATCCTGCCCTGGGAGTGGGTTTATCCCACCGTGGGAGCGGGGTTATCCCACCCTGGGGGGGGGTTTATCCTGCCCTGGGAGTGGGTTTATCCTGCCCTGGGAGTGGGTTTATCCTNTGGGTGTGGGTTTATCCTCCCCGGGGAGGTGGTTTATCCTGCCCTGGGAGTGGGTTTATCCCACCCTGGGAGTGGGTTTATCCTGCCCTGGGAGTGGGTTTATCCTGCTCCTGCCTCTCTGCCAGGCTGGCAGTGCCCTTGCAGAGCTGGGTGCTCACAGCAGAACGGGCTCCTGATGCCCTCTGTGAGCTCTGCTCCCCTGGGAAAAGGGCTCTGGGTTGTGCCATGGGAGGGAACCAGACCCAAACACCCAAACACGGCTGCAGCTTCCCCGTGCTGAGCTCCGGGGAGGGCAGGACCCCACTGTGGGCACCCTGCTCCAGAGAGGGGTGAGCAGCAAATGCCATGGGCACCACATCGGTGCCACCATGTCAGTGCCATGGGCACCATGTCAGTGACACCAGCACCGTGTCAGTGCCATCAGCACCAAGTCAGTGCCACCAACATTGTGTCAGTGCCATCAGCAGAGTCAGTGCCACCAACACCATGTCAGTGCTATGGGAACTGTGTCAGTGACACCAACATCATGTCAATGCCATCAGCACCATGTCAGTGCCATCAACAGTGCATCGGTGCTATGGGCACCATGTCAGTGACATCAGCACCCCATGTCAGTTCCATGGGCACGGTGTCAGTGCCACGGGCACCCTGTCAGTGACACCAACACTGTGTCAGTGCCATCAGCCCCGTGTCAGTGCCATTGGCACCACATCAGTGCCATGGGTACTGTGCCAGTGCCATGGGCACCACATCAGTGCCCTCAGCAGAGTGTCAGTGCCATCAGCACCACGTTGGTGTCACAAGAATCACAACAGTGCCATGGGCACCACGTCAGTGCCATCAGCACCACATTCCTGCACAGAGCTGGGGCCATTGCTCCAGAGGGAGATCCCACTGTCACAGGGATCCAATGTCAATGTTCCCAGTGCCAGGGGGATCCACTGCCAGTGATCCCAGTGCCAGAGGGATCCACTGCCAGTGACCCCACTGCCAGGGGGATCCACTGCCAATGATCCCAGTGCCAGAGGGATCCACTGCCAGTGACCCCACTGCCAGAGGGATCCACTGCCAGTGATCCCAGTGCCAGAGGGATCCACTGCCAGTGACCCCACTGCCAGGGGGATCCACTGCCAATGATCCCAGTGCCAGAGGGTGCTGCCACACTGGCAGAGCTGAATGTCTCAGTAGGAACTGAACCAAGTGTCTGCTAATAAAGCTGAATATTCATTATTATTACTAAACACAACGAATCACAAATTAAAATGGGTAAATTATTAGTTGGTAGATCAGAAAAGAGGGAATTAGAAAAACATTCCAATTCTAGAGGCAGTGGAAGAGGAAAGGTTTATTAGGAGACCCAAATCCAGTTAAAACTGAGTGTTGGTCACTGTGCAGTGCCTCACACAGCCCTCTGTCACTGGTGACAGTGGATGTCACTGGTGACACTGGATGTCACTGGCAGCTCAGCACTGACCTGACCCTGTAACTGCTCACACCAACCCTGGAGCCTTGATGCCTCAGGAATTCTGAGATTCATCATCATGATCACTGTTTATTTAACGCTGAGGACTTTGTTTCCTCTACTCCAGTGTTATGAATTACCAAAGATTATGTGTTCAGTGGCTTCCATTGATTCATGCAGAGCTAATTAATGGGATACATCAACCTATCATAAACATGAGCAATAACTCATGCCTCGTTAGCACCAATGAGCAAACTGCTCCAGGGAGCAGGCAGGTCTCTGGAAGGGTTAATGGATCTACTGATTGAAGTGAAATGTCTTTTTTTTCTAGAACAGTTTTTTTTTTCTGCCAATTTCTTACATTTTAGGTGTATCAGTATTTCCTTTGTAATGGTAGCAGTAAACTGGGAGTAGCATGAATTCAGTGGGAAAATGGTTTGAAGAAGCTCGAGGAAAAGGGATACTGGTGAGTGGGAGCTGCAAAAGGAGCTGAGCTTGCAGTTGAGCTGAATTTGACTTTAATTAAAAAGCATATTGAAGGAAGAGATTTCTGACAGGAAAACCGAGGAGTGAAGGGTTCCTGTTTCCCACCCTATTTATAAATCAGTGAACACAAGCTGGCATCCTCCTCTCACAAGGGCTGTACAGTAAGCAGATTGTCTGGGGGGAAACCACATGAAATTGGGCAAAACAATCCTCTTCCCCTTCCTCCTGGGATGAGGAGGTGGGGAAGAGCCCCATGGGGGTCACTGCTCCGTGCCTGGACCACAGACTGGAATCAGGAGCAGTGTCCCTGAATTTCCTTTCATTCTCAGGTAACTGCTGCAGAACTTGAGTGATATCTTCAGTTGCAGAGTTAAGTGACAAAAACCAAGATGAATAAGCAGAGCTGTCCATGTGCAAGCAAATGTGGAAGGATGCTGCAGACACTGCAGCGCCGCTGCCTCACGCTGCACTTTGCTCTTCAGGCATGTAATACATTTAAAGTGTAATATATATGAGTGTAATACATTTAAAGTGTAATATATATGAGTGTAATATATTTAAAGTGTAATATATATGAGTGTAATATATTTAAAGGCTGTTTGGAAAAGATGCTTCCAGCATCTCCTGGCCCAGCAGTGAGTGGGGCTGTGCTGGGCAGCAGCACGTGAATCTGATGAGCTGAAGTGTCGGGTCACTGCCACTTGTCCTCTGTGATATCCAGAATTAAGCTGCTGCAAATGTTTGAGTCCCAGGAAAATCCCAGCAAGAGGACACAGGGTTTTCAGTTTGCATCCTTGTGGCCTGATCTGTGCTCTCCTAATATTGACCTCAAGCTACTGACCTTGGCTACTCTGCCAGGGTGAGTGTGTGCAGTTCCCCTGCTTTGTGGGATTCCCTCAGCTAAAATCCACTGGTAACACCTTGCAGCTGTAATAATGCCTTAAGATTTTAGCTTTTATATTTTTCAAACCCTGTATTGCAGTAGTGTATAACTCTAAACTCCATATACAATGTTAGTTGCTGTCTTCACATTTTGGTCAGATAAAGCAATTCCTCCAGGCCTGAGATCCAAGGTCACCCCACAGACTCAAGCCCCAAAAAGTATTAAAAAAAGTGAATTTTGGGGGAGAGAAAACTGGGGGTATGTGACTTCATTACCTGAAGCTGTAATTGGAGGATTAATTTCTGATATGTAAATGGACCAAACTTATATCTGTCTGAAAAACTCACTACCATCTTCCATTTTAAGTGTAGTCCCTGATGGGACATTGTCTGCCCTTAATGTACATGAAGGCCCTTCATTAAATATAACTGCTTTTTATTATCTTAATTTTTTCTGGCCTCTGTTTCTAGGTAAGCCCAAAAAGCACCAATAATAATGAGGATAAATGAGGCAGCACTGGGAACCAGTGGTGTACTCCAGCTCCTGTGGTGGGCCTTGCTGCTGAAATATGGCAACAATGCAGAAATGATATGAAAATAAATAATGAAGTGAGGTGGCTCTGTCCTTGCACCCCTCCCTGCTGCCCTGGCCTTTGGAGCAGGTGAGCAGGGGTGTCCCAGCCCTGAAGGGGACCCTGCCTTCCCCAGGAAATGGAGCACTGGGGCTCTCCATGCTTTGCTCTGGTCCCTCCCAGCCAAATCCCTGCAAGGAACAGGGTGTGAGTTAATTCACTTCTTAAATGCTGCTCGTGGAAATACCTCAAGGCCTGACCTAAGCTGTGTCTCACCAGACAATGGTTGGGATAACCCAGCCTGCTCAGTGCTGTGCTCAGCTTTGTAGCAGGAAGAGAATCCTCCAGCTTTATAGGGCAGAGAAAACCCAGACAGCAGCAGGAGGGCCAGGGGAGAAGGGATGTGACTTTTGGAGCTTGCAGGCAGTAGGATTAAGGCCCAGGAAGATGATTCTCTGCTCAAGACCAGCAGTAATCTTGGATACCCTGGCTCAATGTGGATCCTCTCCCTCCTGCCAGGTATGAGGGAGCCAGTGCTGGAGTGATCCTTTCCCATCTTGCAGTAATAAAATGCTCCTACCCCAACAAACAGGAGTTAATTTCAGTGCATGCAAGCTCTTTGTTCAGTTTTGTGGATTTGGGAGGTTCTTCCCAAAGCATTCATGCTGAACTAACAAATTTTTATTAATGCTTTCAAATGGAGATGAAAATGATACGTTATCTCAGAGATGTCAGGCTTGATGAAACCAAAAATCCCACAGCTTCAACCTCTGCTCCTCCTGCTTTGTTTAGCTGAGCCTTAATGCAGTAATGATCCCACAGTCCCCTCGGGATGAAGACAGAAACCCTGACTGGATTAGAATGTGGAACTGCTTATTCCAGCTGGGCTTCCTTTGCTCACAGGAGCTGCTCTGAACCTCATTCATTAACGTGCTGGTAAATAACTGAGTGGGTTTCAGATGTTTCATCTTTCCCTTCTCCCCTCTCCCAAGGAAACCCACAACTCTGCATTTCCTGCAGCAGAGTAACCCAGACACAAATCCCAGGGGAAGCCAGGTTAATCTCTTTGGCAATGAAGCTGGTCAGTAGAATTTTCTGAAAGTGTGAATTCTGGAGCTGGTCAGAGATAATCCCACCTCATTCCTTTGTCCCTCAGTGAAGGGATGGCAGCACCCACAGCTCATCCTGACAGCTTGGGGGTTTGGGGACAGGTGGCTTTGGCTGCCAAGGGTGCCACAGCTCCTGTGTCACCCACCTGGCTTTGGCTGCCAAGGGTGCCACAGCTCCTGTGTCACCCACCTGGCTTTGTCTGCCAAGGGTGCCACAGCTGCTGTGTCACCCACCTGGCTTTGTCTGCCAAGGGTGCCACAGCTGCTGTGTCACCCACCTGGCTTTGGCTGCTGAGGGTGCCACAGCTCCTGTGTCACCCACCAAGGACGTTGTGGCTCTCCTGTCCCACTCATGGCCCCACTGGGGACACCAAGATGTGTCCCCATGGGTGGTGGCTCTGCTCAGAGGGGTGGCAGTCACAGAGGTGGCTGAGCTGAGGGAGGACAATGCAGCCCTGTGTGACCTGAGGTGTTGCTCTGTCATTTGCAGATTTTACTGTTAATAATGTCATTTTCAGCTTTCCTTCCCAGAACTCATCCAAGCAGGGATTATTCAGCTTGCTCAAGTGTATTTTTGAAACATATTCTTCCAGGGTATATTAAAAACTTATTTTATTTTCCCTGGTTGTTCTTCAAATAATCCCTGCTTTGAAATGCTAAAACAAGGACACACAAAGGTCTGGCTCTGCAGGACAAGTGCAAGTGAAAGGTCACAGAGGAACACGGGGGTTGTCTGTGGAGCTAAAGGGATAAACAAAAATGCCTTTCTGAACTTTCCTCCTCCTCTTGCTGCTCACCCACCCCCACTGGAAACACTTTTCCAGAGGAAGCAGCGAGACTTCTCTCTCTTCTGAATCTTTCTGCAAATTTTCATTTTTAAAGTGGAATCAGATAGTAATAACTGTGCCTTTTCCTGGCTTAATACAAGGAATCTTCCCAGTGTCAAAGCAGTATTAGAACCGATGGGGCCAATTCACTCCCTGGGTTTTCCTGTGACCTTTCAAGTCTGCACAGAGCTACACTTTGTATAAATAGACTGAAATAATAGTGAAGGATGTGGGTTGGTTCTTTAGTTTAGAAGCAAAAAAGGCTTTGCTTAGATAAACACAGCAATAAAGGTCAGAAACTGAGCCCCTGTGCAGGGCTGGGAATTAAAACCTGAATTACCCCTTGGAATCACCACATCACACCAGCCCTGGGGGGTATTTTGGCCAGAACCCAACATTTGCCACTTTTTGGGGCTCTTGGGGCCCAGGCAGGGCAGTTGAGCTCTCCAGGTGTGCAGAGCAGGTACTTGAGGTCTCCACTCCTTTTTTTTTTGGGGGTGTCCAAGCCAGGAGACCCCTCTGCCCAGGCACAGCTGTGTCCTACTCGTGTCCCTGCTGCCTATTAATGAGGAGGTATTTTAGGGCAGAGCACCAGGGAATTGGTTTAATTAGCAGGTCACAGGGTATTTGTGCTTAAATTAACTTTGGCTCCGTTTCCCTTCCATTGCACAAACTCAGTTAAAACACCAGGTACTGCTGCAGCCTCCAGACATGGGCAAGAGGCTGTGATGTGACTTTCTCCACGGGTGTATAAAAATAAACACGTGCAAGGGCCTTTCAGCAATTCTGTGCAGGGTTTGGGCAAGGGGACAGAACATAAACACGGCCATAAAATCACTGTAACATCACTGCTCAATGACAATATCTTGTCTAATTATGGGGAGCTCAGAGACCTCCTCAAGAAGATATAAAATGGAAATGTAGGTGTGTGGATGGATCCAGGATGAATCCTGAGGAGACTGTGTAAAAGAAGTGGGTATTAATAGAGTAGTGCAGAAACAAGGACTTGAGGAAATTCAACCATAAAAAGGTAGGGAAAAGGGATTGTCTGCATAACTAGGAAACAGCTAAAACAACAGACCAAAAGGGAGACATAAAGCTGGAAATTGGGTAATAAATCTCTGCCCTCATCAAAGAAGAGACAGTTCTATTGGAAAATAAAAATAACATTCTGGAACACAACAAAGTGGAATTTATAGTCCAATTAAAAATGCACGACTGAAAAAAAAGAACCCAAAAAACCACCAAACCTCAAATACTTTTCTTCCTACTTTAGGTAGAATGCAGTGAGAGCAGAGCATATGGAGGGGGCTGATCCCAGGATGGAAGGAAAGGAGAGAATAGCCTGGATGTGAAATGATTCAGGACTTCTCTGCCTGGAGGTGGTTTGCAAATCCCAGGCTGTCCCAGAGCTGCTGCCTCCCCCAGTCTGGGAATTGCTTTGCTCTGCACCAGCTCAGTGTCTGGCTCTGCTCCTCCAACCTGCCAGGTCAGCCAGGGTCTCACAAACAGGGTGGGAACTCTGTCTAGTTGCAGATTTAACATTTATTATCTGTCTGTATCATACAAGCAATGAGCAGGAGACACAGGAAAATGAAAAATCCAGGCAAGACTAGATCAGAGACAAGACCACAGCTGATGCAGAGCCTTTTTCTAGATATTTTCTCAACCAATAGTTTACAAAAAGAAGTTTAGAGTCATATTATTTTAGCAAATCAGAGAAAGACCCACGCGGGTTTAATAGTAACAATAAGACTTCTGTAAACCTAAGAAACAACACACAATAATTCATAATTCAAGATTGAAACTTTCTCTATCTTTGCAAAGCACATATCTAAAACCTTTTACATCCTGAACCAGCAATCAGTCCTTGTTCTTGTTCCTCATGATAGATATAAATGTATTCACTTGCTTCCTAATTTCTTAGCTTCCCATGGGAAAGTTTTGGGATTCCCAGCCTTTCTCAGATTTTTGTCTGCGTTCTCGGGCCTTTCTGCACCTTCTGTAGCCTTTTGTTTTTCAGATTCCCACACCAGCCTGAGACAGAGAGAGCGTGGAAGTGGAGCCCGGGGAAGGGTTTGTAGGAATGGCTGTATGAGAATCTTGTAGGTTTAATCCTGATGCCTTTGGATTTGTGGGAGATGCAAATGGGGGACAGGGTGGTGGAGGTTTGTACCTGAAGTGGTGTTGTCACCTCATCCCCCAGGGAAATGCTGTGCCAGAGCATTTCCCTGCCTATAAACCCATTGGAACAGCCTGGTGACAGCAGATTGTCTCATTACTGAGCCCACAAAAACATCTTTAAGCATCATAAAAAGCAGAAGTGCAGCTGAGGACGAGCCTCTGACTCCCAAATAACGTGGAAAAGGGGGAGGACCACAAATGTGCTGCACAGGGCAACACATCCCTCGTGTGCAGTGCTGGTGGTGACAGCAGGGAGGACAGAGGGGCCCCAGGAGGGTTTCAGTGGGGAGAAAATCCCCACTGAGTGTGAGACTGGGGAGGGAGAGAGGAAAACAAACACTCCTGTCACCACAAACGCTCCCAAAAACTCAGGGGCAGCTTTTGCATGAGCAACAAAAGCCACACTGGCCACACAAACCATCTGGAGCTCCCTGTGGGGATTCAATAAACTCCTGCAAATTGCTTCAGACATTTTCCACTCTCTCCACTCATTTTGTGTGCAGAGTTCAGCGAGACACTGTTTCCCATTCAAACAACACTTGTCACTTACATTTGGGTCGTTTTTCTTCTCTCTGGCAGGACTTTGCTTTTCTGGCTCTTTGGTTTCCTGTGTGGCCTCAGTGTGGAGGGGCCGTGAGCCCTGGCACGGCTCAGGGCAGTGTAGGGGAAGCCTTTTCCTTGGTCCTAAAATTCAGGCATGGCTAAGGGATAAAGGGCTTTTATCTTGGTATTTAATAAGGATTTTTAGGATGCACCATTTTGCTAAGGTGTGTTGTGCAGAAATGTACACACACAGGATAGATTGTGTGTATAATTTTATGGACCTTGCAAATCAGCACATCTAACTAGGATACCCCAATGAGAGGCTTGAATAAATAGCATTACATCCTCCTGCTTCAACGTATCCCTCCCTAGATGGGTCTAATCCCAGTTTAAAGGGTGTATTTTAGAGGGGACCTTGGTTTTTTGAGAGAGTGTAGATATTTCCTTCCTCCAGCTGCGAGGCCTTTAGCATTTTGGGTCTTCTGGCCTAACAGAATATTAGCACTATGCTAAATTATTGGACTTAAGGCATTAAAAGTGTGCCTGTTAAGGGCATTGAGAATAGGTATACAAAAGAAAAGGCAATTGTGGGGTGCAGAGTTGTGGGGTGCAGCAGTGTGGGGTGCAGCATTGTGGGGTGCATGCAGCAGTGTGGGGTGCATGAGGCTGGGGGGGGTGCAGCAGGGTGGGGTGC
>VXBR01000392.1:11852-26682 GCA_013400215.1 Cisticola juncidis
ATGCCCTGAGCCCTCCATGCCCTGGGGATGTCCTGGGACCTCCCTGTCCTGGGAATGCCCTGAGCCCTGCATGCCCTGGGAATGCCCTGAGCCCTCCATGCCCTGGGGATGCCCTGAGCCCTCCATGCCCTGGGAATGCCCTGAGCCCTCCATGCCCCCTCTGTGCCCTGAGCCCTCCATCCCCTGGCTGTGTCCTTGTCCCGAGCCAGACCCTGCTCCCAGAGCACGAGTCCTGCATCCCCTGCTGCCCCTGGCACCGCCTGCATTCCCTGCACTCGGCTGTTGCTCTTCTGTCTGACAATAAACCCTGTTTGTGCTGCATAAAATCCTCTCTGGTTCTCATTTGTCCTTAATTTTATTTATTTTCTCCGGCAGCAGAATTCCCCAGCGTGCTGAGGGTTCCTTTTCACGGGATCTGCCCTGCTCGGTGCCTTTAAAAGGTGCAATGGGAGTTTAATTGGGGTATTTAGCACCGTGTCCAGGAATGTTTGCTTAGTAATTTGTCCGTCATTATCCTCCCCGAGGTTCTGAGTAATTGTTCTTGCTCTGAGGATTCCTGGTGACAGCCGAAAGGCCCCTCAATCATCGCCCCGTTTAGCAAGTAATTAAGACGTAATTGCAGCGTTTCTAAGCTAGCAGGGCAACAAAGGCAGAACGAGACCTAAGTTTTCGTTTTGTTTGTTGGGTTTTAAATGCTCTGCCTGCGTTTGGTTCAGTCTGAGGTCGGGGTGACCTGATTTCACCTCCCAGTGTGTGAAGGAGCAGAGAAAAATACGGAAAGAAATTATTTCCAAAGGTGTGGATAGACAGGGCGAGAGGAAATGGGTTCGAATTTATGGGGAGGAGGTTTAGGTGGGATATTGGGAATAAATTAAATAAAGTTTTGTCTGTAAAGCAGCTTCAGCTTTCCCACCTCTTTCCCCCCGTTTACTGTCAGCCAGGAATGATTATTTCAAATTGTTCTTCCAGAAATAAGACAAAGGGAAAATATTCAAATATTCCCTACCAAAAAAAAAAAAAAAAAAAAAAAAAAAAAAAAAAAAAAGGATATTACTCATTGTTTATATTTATCTATGATTACCTCCTCACTAATTAGCGTGGTATAACTTAAATGCAGATTTGCCTGGAACTCACAATTCATGTACAGGCAAATTTCTCCCAGAGAAGGCTCCAGAGGGGAAGAGAGGGAGGAGGAACATTGCAAACTACAAATTGGGATGCTCCATCTATTTAATGAGCAAGAAGTGGAATTAAAAAAAAACCAAAAATATGGGAATATACAAGACAGAGTCAAACAGACTTAATTAGCAGAGCTGGTTTGATAACCAAGATGCCCTGGCAGGAACAAATAGAACTGTAAAAATCACAGAGGATGGGATTAAATCCGCTTATGGAAGAGAGAAGATTCAATCAACTTCTGCAAGCAAAGAGTTGTTGTAAAATGCATTTTACAGAGTTTTCTGTGTGGTTTTTAACCTGATTATTGCAGTAGAAATTATTAACCTGTCTGAAATAGTATATAAGCTTTTGGAAAACCTGAGTAAAATCGAATTCTGGTCACTGAACCAGTCTTCCCGTCTCTCAGTCATTGCCAATTTAAAAAAAAAAAAAAAAACCCACAGCATAAAAAAATACCATGAAAAAACAAAAACAAAAAACCAAAAAAAAACCAAACAAAAAAAAAACCAACAAAACAAACAAACAAAAAACCCAAAAAACCCTCACAAAACCAAAGGAAATAAAATTGTTAGAAAGCATTGAGAGCTGATTCCACTCCACCACTCTCAAAGGTACTGGGAATGGATTATTTAAAGGAAGAGATTTTATTTTCTTGACTCGGCAGAGAGCATGGAAGAGGATCAGCATTTGATCTATTCCTTTATTATTAAACCACCACGCTCCCCTAATGGAATCTGAGACAATTTGGGAGCTGAGTGTCCAAGTCCTTCATCTCAGGAGTTTTCAGGCTGGGCTTTCTCCCTACATCAAACTCCAGGACGGAGACTGAGGTCAGCTGGAGGATGCCTGGGAATTTGGGGCTGCTCAAAGTTCCTTTTTGGGGTCATCAAAGACGCCAAACCCTTTTACATCTGCCCCCAAATTATTGCTTTCCCCTGCCTTGCACCATTATGCAAAATTGTTCCCCAAATTAACAGCACTTATTTCGAGTCCCTTATAATGTTCCTGTTCCTTTTTTTTAATTCCTCTTTGAAAGCCAATTCTGCCTTCCACTTGGCACGTCTCAAAGAGCGTGCAGCAATTCCAGTTCCTTTTCAAAGGCAATTTCCAGATTAAGAAGTAATTGCTGGCAGTGCAGGAAGGCTGAGCCTTCCGACCTCTCCTCGCGTTTCATCTCCGAGGCAGAGACAGGCAAATCAGGGAGTATCTGCCCCGCATCTCCTGGGAAATAAACGCTGGGTGGAGACTCTGAAGGGCTTCAAAGTTCCCCAAACATTTCCCCGGACCACTCAGACATGCAAATGGGGGCTGGGAAGGACCCTTTGAACATGACCAGGGGTTCAAAGGTCCGAGATTCCTGATGGGTTCCTCAAACTTCCCCAGCAGCTCCGATCCTTCCACCTCGTCCTTGACGTGCAAATCAGAATTTCCACGATTCCAGCCGTGATGTCCCCACTTTGGGATGACCCCCACCAGTGACACGAGGGATGGGAACTCTCCTGTCCCTCAAGAATGAACCAGATTTCCCCAAAATTCTCACTGCACACACAGAAATGTTGAAAAGTTGGTGGTCCAGAGAAGCTGTGGAAATCCCTGGAAGTGTCCAAGGCCGGGTTGGAGCAGCCTGGGACAGTGGGAGGTGTCTCTGCCCAGGGTTTAGATGATTTTTGAGGCCTCTTCCCACCCAAAACCATTCCGTGATTCCCTGACCCTCCTTTATAACAATAATCATTATAAATTATTATAAATTATTATAAATTATAATTATTATCACCTCTAAGAGCAGCTTGTGGTTTGAAAGCCAACCCATCAAAAGCTACAGAGACCCAAAAATGGCCCAAATTCCACTTCTAAAGGCGATCCTGAGCCCAGCTTATCTGTCTGCCTCCTTTCTCCTCCCAGGGATGAGCAGCGATCTGAAATCTCCTGGGCGCTTATCGAGGCTGGGATTGCTCACACTCCGATTAAAACTCCCAGGTGTGTGCCCCAAAATGCCAGAAGCCCTAAATAAATCAGATTTTGACTCATCCCCACTCGGGAAGGTGGAGTCGGGAATATTTAATGGATGCAAACCGAGGCGGGTTTCATTCGCGGCCAGGATAAACCCTGAATAAACATAAATAGAAAACAAACCAATTTCCCTGCTGGGAACGGGGCCAAAGGCAAAGCAAACCCACAATTCCTGCAGGGATGGGTAACAAAAGGTGCAGGAATGTCTGGGATCCTCCAGGCAGCCCCAGAGAGCCGCGAAAGCTCTGCAGAGCCTCCCTGCCTCTTCCCTTCTCCATAAACCCAGCAGATGCTGCAGCTCCGGCTTCAGCTTCGCAGAATTTGGTGCTGAAACGGGATTTTTTCAGTGACAAACCAAGATTTCTGCAAAAACACCTCTTGGATTTTTTATTTGTTTTTGCAGGTCTTCAGAAGAAATCCTTCCCTGTGACAAACGTTCTGCCTAACACGATATTCCATTTTCTGCAGCAGTGAATAAATCAATTTCTACCTGATTGCAAACCCACACAGATTTCCTTTTTTTCCTCAGAATTGGGCTTTATTTGTTGCCACACCGAGTTTTAACCCAAAAAAGCCGTTTGGGACAGGGATGAAAGGAGGGGAAGTGATGCTTGAGGGTCATCTTTTATTTTATTTTGAGAAGTTTGACCCTTCTGAATGCTTGGAGGAAACATCCCAACTTTGAGGGGAGTTTTAGTGCAATCTGGGAAGGGGTTTGGTTCAGTTAATGAGAAGGGAATTTCAAGAATAAAGAAATTAATTTTATCCCCAGGGATATTCACCTGAACCTGTCCAAGGCACCTTCTCAGCAGTGCCTCAGCCACAGTCTTTTGGAGTTTTTGGAATTCATCACCTTTGATCAGGGAATAACTTCAGTTGAGATGGCAAAAAACATTAAATTAAACATTGAATCCAGACCTAGCTTCTCCTGTAATAGAACATCAAACTTTCCACTGTCTTCTGGTGTTTATTAAGAAAACCTCCTCCTTGAAATTATTAATTCTTTCATTTACCTCCTTTAATTTCAGTCCACTAATGACTGCAGTCGGTCCGACCTCATCAGCATCTTTAATTACAGCTCAGCCTCATTCTGGCCAGGCAGACAAAGACTCCAAGCCAGACTTTTCAGGGATATCAGGACTTTTAGGGCTGACAGGAGGTTGAATCATCTGGAGACTTCAGGGAAAGCTTTCCAAACCTCCTTCCTTCAGGGAGAAAAGCTCCAGAGTCTAAACAGCACCTTAGTCCCAGGGGGAACAAAGCAGAGCCTAACAAAGCTCAGCTCTGCTGAGACACAACAGCTTCAGACAGCCTAAGAAAGGGTCGGAACTAAAAATCCTTTAAATTTTAGCTCTTTAANATCCTCCAGGCAGCCCCAGAGAGCCGCGAAAGCTCTGCAGAGCCTCCCTGCCTCTTCCCTTCTCCATAAACCCAGCAGATGCTGCAGCTCCGGCTTCAGCTTCGCAGAATTTGGTGCTGAAACGGGATTTTTTCAGTGACAAACCAAGATTTCTGCAAAAACACCTCTTGGATTTTTTATTTGTTTTTGCAGGTCTTCAGAAGAAATCCTTCCCTGTGACAAACGTTCTGCCTAACACGATATTCCATTTTCTGCAGCAGTGAATAAATCAATTTCTACCTGATTGCAAACCCACACAGATTTCCTTTTTTTCCTCAGAATTGGGCTTTATTTGTTGCCACACCGAGTTTTAACCCAAAAAAGCCGTTTGGGACAGGGATGAAAGGAGGGGAAGTGATGCTTGAGGGTCATCTTTTATTTTATTTTGAGAAGTTTGACCCTTCTGAATGCTTGGAGGAAACATCCCAACTTTGAGGGGAGTTTTAGTGCAATCTGGGAAGGGGTTTGGTTCAGTTAATGAGAAGGGAATTTCAAGAATAAAGAAATTAATTTTATCCCCAGGGATATTCACCTGAACCTGTCCAAGGCACCTTCTCAGCAGTGCCTCAGCCACAACCCTTTGGACTTTTTGGAATTCATCACCTTTGATCAGGGAATAACTTCAGTTGAGATGGCAAAAAACATTAAATTAAACATTGAATCCAGACCTAGCTTCTCCTGTAATAGAACATCAAACTTTCCACTGTCTTCTGGTGTTTATTAAGAAAACCTCCTCCTTGAAATTATTAATTCTTTCATTTACCTCCTTTAATTTCAGTCCACTAATGACTGCAGTCGGTCCGACCTCATCAGCATCTTTAATTACAGCTCAGCCTCATTCTGGCCAGGCAGACAAAGACTCCAAGCCAGACTTTTCAGGGATATCAGGACTTTTAGGGCTGACAGGAGGTTGAATCATCTGGAGACTTCAGGGAAAGCTTTCCAAACCTCCTTCCTTCAGGGAGAAAAGCTCCAGAGTCTAAACAGCACCTTAGTCCCAGGGGGAACAAAGCAGAGCCTAACAAAGCTCAGCTCTGCTGAGACACAACAGCTTCAGACAGCCTAAGAAAGGGTCGGAACTAAAAATCCTTTAAATTTTAGCTCTTTAATCTCTTTGTCCCAGACTTGCTTCCCAGCCCAGCAAATTCCAGAGGGGGAAACACTTCCCATCCTTCCGTGCCTCCCCTCCCGGGCTCAGCAGGGCTGGGCTGGGCTCAGCTGCACCCAAACAGCTCCAGACTGCGCCCAAAACCTGCCCCGGTGCTGCTGCTCTCCCTCCACGTTCCCCTGAGGAATCTCAGCTGAGCTCCCTTCTTTTCAAAGGCTTTAAAAATTCCCTGTCTGTGTCCCAGGAGGAGGCACCCACTGAAGGGTCCCTTCCTGCCTTTGACGAGGGGTCTGGGTTTAAAAGTTTGGTGTTAAAAGTTTGGTTTTAAAAGTTTTCCACCAGTGGAATCTGACTCGTTGTCTCTGAAATAATTTGTGCGGTGTTTTCAGGGAGTGGGGACTTCCAAAGGGGCTGGGAGAGCAAAGAAGGCCAGGCAGACTCGGAGGGTGATGCAGCACGAATTTAATGGGTTGAGGAAGGGAAGGAAGCAGGGTAAAAATCAGGATTACATTTCCAGGTCCGGTAAGGACAGAACCCACTCATCCCCCTGGCAGGAACGCACTCAGCAAGTGGAGATTTTCTCTCCTCATTGGTGAACGAGCTGTGCTAATCCAGCCACGCAGAACAATTAACGTTTTGCCTGTTATCAAATACAAATACAAAAAAAACCCCAAACAAACGAAAAGGCAGGACAAGACATTTGATCAGAAATACGGAGTAAAGCACAACAAAGGACGAGCAAAGGCTTGGTTGGGGGAGATGCCAAACTCCCGCAGCTCCATCAACTCCAGGCTGGGGGTTTCTCCCAAAAACCAAAATCGTGAGCTCAGTCCTGCTGCAGGGATGGCTCAGGGCTCATCCTCCCTGCTCTGCTCTGTCCCCTCAGCCTCAGCAGGGCNAGGGGCCGGAGAAAATTCTGGAATACAGGAGGAGCTGGGTTACAGCCACGTTTATCAGGGTTCCCTTCAGGATGAGAGGGAAATCGGGATTTTAGGGTTCTTGGGGTTGTGGCTTTAGGTGAATTCTCCGCTTGGTGGGACGCGGTCATGAGACTCTGAACGGGCCCAAGAATTCACTGCTGATATTCAAATGCACAACCTTAAAATTTCCTTGGATCCCAAAATTAGTAATAATAATATAATAATAATCCCTAAATAACCCATTCGATAAATAACCCATTTAATAAATTAACCATTTAATAAATAACCCATTTAATACATAACCCATTCAATAAATAATCCATTTAATACATAACCGATTCAATAAATAACCCATCTAATACATAACCCATCTAATAAATAACCCATTGCCATTTATCTAACGTAGCTAATTAATGATTTTTATAACTCGCCACCAAGACAAAATTCCCTTTTTGGTGTAAAACCCGTGAGGGGATAAAGTGCAAGATCAAGGCAAAAGTTTGTTGTATAAAGAGAATAAAAAGGTTCAAACTCACCCGATTCACGGCGGCAAAGGAGGGAAGAGAAATGGCTGGGAGAGCTGGAGCTGCTCAGGTTTTTATACCGAGTTTTGAGTTGCCCAACGACTCGGGCCACTCTTTGTGATTTATGGGCCACGACTGATTACAGAGTTTTTTACCCGAGTATTTTTGTTTTTTACTGCTTCACTTCCTTGTGGTTTGCCTATCTGACCACAAGGTTCTTTCATCTTAAAATATTCGGGGCCGGGTTCGTTCCTGGGATTAATTCAGCAGGATTTATTCAGCCTCCAAACCCCTTTGGGATCTGCTGGGTGTCATTAAAGGAGACGAGGCCTCCTTTGCATAATGCAGCGCCCTCCTCTGCAAGGGAAATCCTGGAGGAAATTCAGGAGAATTGCACATTTTGGAAATCAAGCCCTGAGTGAAAGTTTTGAGCTGCTTTTCATGGGATCCTTGAGGTTGGAAAAGACCTCCAGGATCATCAAGTCCAAGCTGCTCCCAATCCCAGCGTTGTCTCCAGCCCCAAATCCTCTCATTCCTTGGACTCCTCCAGGCACAGAGAGGCTCCCCAGGAGAAGAAGAAGGAATTTTTCCATGGAAGGAGCTGCCCAGGGAGGTTTGGAGCCCTCAAGGTGGGGGTCAGGTTGGGGTTGATGATCCTGGGGCTCTTTTCCAACCCCAAATCTATGAGCATTTTTGGGTACAGGGATTAACCCCGAGGTTCTTGCTCTCCTGGCACATCCACTCCCGAGACATGAAAATCACATTTAAATCAAACCCCATTTAAATCAGGGCTGTCTCCGTGGGGATTCCCCTGGGAACAGAGACTCGCTTGGCTTGGGCAGGGCTTCCTGAGGACTTCAAAGTTTATCAGAGGCTTTATTTGAGTTCCACCATGCAAATGTCCCATCCTGGGCACATTGCAGATCCCTGACCTAGATCTGAATTCTGCTATTTTATTTAATAACACCTTACGAAGATTTGGGGGTGCAGGGCGGTAATTGGGCTGTGAAATTGATGTCATTGTTTGTATCTGCAGGAATTACAGCTGATTTATTTTAAATCGAGAATAAAAGTTCGAGGTTTGGTTTGAACCCTCTCATATTTCAGGAGGATTCCCAAAAAAAATTCCTTGGCTGATTTTAGTTGTGCTATCCTCACTATTTCTCCATTTTTAAGGAATTAGCAGCTATTTTTAAAAATGTTTCCTCTCTAGGACCTAGCTGAGGAATTAATTTGCATAACACCATCCACAGTTTATTTCCATCTTTTTCTAAATTTTCCTCATTCTTTTTATTCCTCCTTCATCCAAGTTTTGCTTGGAAAACAAAAAACACATTTAAAATCCAGTCGTGAATTTAAAAAGAGAGCTGGCAACATTTTTGGAGCTCTTTGGAGCCTTCCTCGTAAATAATTACAATAAATATTGTTCTAACTCCAACCTTTATTTTATTGTACACTCTGAATGACTTAATGGCCTGATTTTGAGATGAATTAAAGTGCAAATTAGAAGTTCACAGATTTTTGTCATCAAGGCCAGACCTAAATATTCAGATTGTAATTCAGACTTCTTGCATAATGTGAGAACCTCCTCCTGAGACACCTGTGAGTGACTGAATGTCTGAAAAAAGAGATTTTTAATCAAAATGGAGCTGGGAGGTTACTCACAGCCATCCCTGGGTAAAGTCTCCAGGCACAGAAGTGACCCCAAAATCCATGGAGAAGCAGAGGGAATTTCCCTGGCCAGAGTGGCACCTGCAATTTGTTTTGAATTGTAATTAATTAGCTCATTATGAAGAACGAGTTCCTCAAAGGCTCAGAGCCTCTGTAGCCTTCTCAAAGCTCCTGAGTTCTCTCCTCTGCTCAGTTTTGCTTTTCTCTCAGTAATTCTGGACTGAGCTCGTGTGGATTTCATGGAGCCATTTGAGGTTCCCACCATGATCCAGGACAATTCCAGAACTGGATACTGTTCCAGAATGGGACATGATTGCAGAACTGGACACGATTCCAGATCTGCACACAATTCCAGAGAAGGAAACAATTCCAGAGGACACAATTCCAGAATGGGACACAATTCCAGAGAAGAACTGGACACAATTCTGGAACTGGACACTATTCCAGAGCTGGACACAATTCTAGAATGGGACATGATTCCAGAGCTGGACAAAATTCCAGAGGGTACAATTCTAGAACTGGACATTATTCTAGAGCTGGACACAATTCCAGAACTGGACACAATTCTGGAACTGGACACAATTCCAGAACTGGACACAATTCTGGAACTGGACACAATTCTGGTGGAATCTCCCCAGAGCAGAGCCAAGGGGTGAATCCCTCCCTGGATTCCTGGGATGGCCCCGACCTGGATTTGGGACTTTGCCCTTGAGGTTGCCCCCGTTCCACCTCTCCAGCCTGTCCAGATCCCCCTGGATTGGGAATTGTTTGAACCTGAAGGAGTTCCTGTGGTTTGAGGTGTTTCATTCAGCCCCTCTGGCTGTGTCTGCCTGGAATTTGGGTTTTTTACAGCCACTCCTCTTTCCTGGCTGGAATTTGCTGCCCAGCCCAGGCAGACAAAGTTGTGGATGTGAGATCTGAGATGGTTTTGGGGTAGGCAGAGCCTGGGACTTCATCTCCGTAAAATCCTTTAAATCCTTTTATTTTCTCCACAGGAAAAATCTCTTGTTTTTTTAAGGTCTTTCCTACAAAAAGGATTTTCTACAAAAGGTTTTTCTATAAAAGGAGAATCTTTCTCCTCCCTCTCCTCAAAATCTCTACAACCCAACAGCCCTTAACCTTTTTTAGATAAATTACAAAATTCATTCCCTCTAGTAGGAATCCTCAAGAAAATTTTGCTTCCCTTTCATCTGTAAAACTGAGATAACCCAGGAATGCTTCCTCCTCTTCCTCCTCCTCCTCCTCCTCCTCCTCCTCCCCTCCAGGCACAGAAAGTGCTGCTCTTGGAGGGGAGATCCCATTTTGGGAACAGCCTCATTAACAGCCTGGCAGAGTTTCTAATTCCTAATTAACACCCGGATAGAGAACCAGAACACAAGTCCTGTTCGTGGGGTTTCACACTTTTCTCGCTCAATTAACACCTTTGGAGCTCCCGGGACAGGTGAGGCACCAAAGAGCCGACAAATTAGGCGTGAATTGAAATTTGTAGCGTTGGAGCCCTGGGTGTGATGGAACAAAGGGTTGAAAGGAACCCCAGGTCCCCGGAGATGAAAGGAGCTTTGAGGGAGGTTTTTCATCTCACGCCAGGCTGGTGCATAAACCATGAGCAGTTTAATTCCTGGGGACAACCCGACCTGCTGCAGACATTATTTGTATAATTGAGTTATTGAAATGCCCCAAACCTTCCCAACAAGAGAATTTCTTCCATTTTTTCCCTCCCAAAATTGAGTGATTTGGTGCCCTCAGTGACTGTTGGAAATCTAAATCAGATGCTGGAGATGCTCTGAGTTCTCCACACTCCAGGCTGAACATTCCAAATTTTCCCAACTCCCACAGGCTATTGGTGACCTCCTCAGCGATCAACTTCACCAAGAAATGTTTCAAATAAGGACAGAGAGGGGAGGGATAAAAAACCAGCAGGAGACTCGGGAGATCACAATAAAAGCATTATTTTATTCACCCCAATGAGGGGATTAAACCCTGCAAAGCACCAGGGGTTGGTGTGGGGAAAGGCTCAGCTGAGGGGGACGTGTTCCACAGGCAGAGCTCTTCTCCCACCCTCAGAACCACGTCCCACCTCCAAAATCAGAGATTTTACACCAGCTAGTACCAAATACACCGAGCAGCAGAGCGACAAAACCGCGTCAGAAACGTCTGGGAGTGAAACAGGAGCAGAGACCTCGCTCTGGGGTCTGACTGACCCCGTCCAGGTGGAGCAGTGGGGGGTTCTGGACACGGTGGGCTCAGTCCTGCTGCAGGGATGGGTCAGGGCTCATCCTCCCTGCTCTGCTCTGTCCCCTCAGCCTCAGCAGGGCCCGTAGAAGCCGCCACGGGAGGGGTTGTAGCGCCGGTAGGGCCGGCTGTAGCCACTGCCCAGCCCGGGGTAGCCCAAAGCCCCCAAACCCAAGGAGCTGCCCGAGCTGATGGGGACGCCCCCGGCGCTCAGAGCGCTCCCGACGGCAGCAGAGGCCGAGGAGCCCACGGCGGTGTTCTGGGGGAAGGAGCTGAGGATGGGTCCGGGCAGGGTGACCACCACGGGCGAGGGCTGGATGAGCACGGTGGAGTCCGGGCACTGCCGCACGCAGGGCTCGCTGCAGGAGTTGGCCAGCGGGGTGGGGCCGCAGGACACCGGGGGACATCGCTCATAGCAGGACATGGCTCGGGGTGAGGTCTGGAATAGAGGAACACACCTGAGGGCAAGGCAGGAGTGTCACACCCACTCTGTTATCAGCGACTTCCCGAGGAGCTGAGGAGGAAACCAAACTCTGAAATAAAGAGAGACAGAGGCTGGAACATCCTCTGGGCTGTCGGTGATCTGGGGAAGGACTGGCAGCAGAGCAAAAGGAACAAACCCCAATTAAATTAAATTAAATTAATTGTAGGATTTTGATGGCGCGTCTGGAGAGACACAGCCCCGCTCCGCAGGGGCAGCAATTAGGGAGAGAGAAACCCGACCACAAATGTTCCTGTGGAGAGAGTTCCACAGGCAGCTGGAAAAATGAAAGGGAGGGTTCATTTCCAGGCCCCAACAAATTTCAATGTCATTAAGCAGCCTGGAGGGCTTTGAAATCCTTCCCAGACAACTCCTCCATGGATGTGAGGAGAGGCAGGAATTCCCTGCACGCTCCCACCAAGGCAGTAAATCCCAAATTCTCTGATTTCTAGGGGGTGCTCAGCTCTGCTCCGTTTTTTTTCCTTCTTTCCACAATCTCTGATCCCACTTCCCAACA
This sequence comes from Cisticola juncidis, assembly GCA_013400215.1. Taxonomy (NCBI): domain Eukaryota; kingdom Metazoa; phylum Chordata; class Aves; order Passeriformes; family Cisticolidae; genus Cisticola; species Cisticola juncidis. The sequence continues at coordinate 23,894 of VXBR01000392.1, forward strand.
TCCCAGGAGATGTCACTGCACTCTGGACTCAAAATTTCCACACCCAGCTGACATTCCAGGATGGAAAAGACCCTCCAAGATATAAAATGCTGCTGAAATACAACTGAAATATAACTCCTGGATTTTCTGTTTTAATAAGGAGTTGGAGTTCAAAAGGACCTTTAAAGATCCCAGAGTTCCAACCCCTTGCACAGTTATCCCACCCACTCCATTAGTCTTTATTAGTTCCAATATTTTCTATGTCATTTAACATGTCTGAAATTTAATAAATTCCTATCACCAATTCAAGGATCTCTATAGCCAAGTCAGGAGTCCAAAAATTCCACAATTCCAACAGCAAACCCCAACTTTTCAAACAGAAAAAATTTTCCCCCCTGCCCCCCAAAGAATCCAGCAACCAGCAGAACACTGTGAGGAGAAAAAAATTGATTATTAAAAGGCAAGAACTCAGCAAGCAGAGAAAGAGAAGTGGATTTGAACTAACCTTGCTCACAAAAGAGGAAAGAGGGAAGAGAAGTGGCAGGAGTTGGGTTGAGTTGGTTTTTATACCTCAGCCCTGATGGCCTGGGGAGCACAGACAGCCTTTGTACCTGGAATTAATTCCCAACGAGTATGTCCTGAATGTCAAATGATTAAATGTCTTCTCCCCAGTGCTTATTTACTTTGTTTTTATTTCCTTATCTTCTGACAGACAGATTCTGTCCTGCAGGTTTCTCTCATCTCGGGGAATCAGGGACCAAATTTATTCCAGGGCCACCTTTCAGTCACAACAAAATCCAGACTCCGGCGTGTGTTTGACTTTAGTCATAAAGAAAAATACTGAGAATGTCCATAATACATAATTCATCATTCCAAGGCGTTCTTTTATTAAGGGTATGAGTGTAAATCCTAAATAAATTCCTGCTCTGCCTCCAGCCGGGCGTCGGGACAGTCTCAGCTCTGGGTTTGGGGATGAGCCTGACCCTGGGATCCCACAGAACCCAGAATTGGGGAACTCAGAGACAAATTCCCAGTTTATCACATCCCACTCCGATGGTTTTGTGGTGTTAAATTTGGGTAATGCAGTTTGAGGCACAGCTGCAGAAACAAGGGGACATTTAATTCTGATTTATCACTTCTTTTGCAAAGGGAACCCCTAAACCCCTTCTGTACCACCTCAGCTCACAAATTCTACTCAGAATTGTGGAATTATGGAATGGTTTGGGTGGGAAGGGGCCTTAAAGCTCATCCTGCTCCAATCCATGTGCAGGGAAACCTCTCAGGCGTCTCCAAGCCTGGTCCAGCCTGGCCTGGGTCACTTCCAGGGATGGGAAATCCATGGAATCCCCTGTGCCAGGGGCTCACCACCCCCACAGGGCAGAATTCCTTCCCAAATCCAACCTAAACTTCCCCTCTTCCAGTATTCCCCCTTTTCCCCCTGTTCTGTCCCTTGGAAATTCTCTCCCTGTTTTTCTTCAGGTCCTCCAGGTCCTGGAAGGCCAAAATTAGGTCACCCCAAAGCTTCTCCAAGCTTGGAAAGGTCCTCCAAGATTTTTTTTTTTTTTTTGGAGATGTGAACATTCTAATTGACAGTTGTTTGTAACTGGGTCAGACTGGGAATGGCACACAAAGAGTTTTGGCTCCTCTTGGATTTGATCTTGGATCCCAGGGCAGCCACAAGTGAGCAAATTGCTGAGGAGCTGGGAAAAAAAATGTCTTTATTAGACTGTGCTTGAAGTAATTTCACGTTGACATTATGAGAGTCAGTCTAAAACTACCAGAAATTAAAAGTACCAGAAATTAAAAGAACTCCTGAATTGGGAAGATGAAAGAATTTTTAATGGGTGGATGATGCTTCTCATGCAATGCCAGTTTAAACCTAGACTGGAAAACAAAAACAGGACAATTCCTTTATCAAGAAAAGGTTCCACTTGCAAAAATACATGTGGGAACTAATTAATGCAAAAAAAAAAAAAAAAAGCTTCAATAGCCCCATAAAGTCAAGAATACCTGCAGAGTTATCACACAAATTTCTCCACCTGAACATCCAAATAATTCTTCAGAAATTGCCTCTCCAACGCTTTCAGGCATTCCAGGTGATGGATCAAACCCTTAAAGGTACAAAATTCTGCTTGAAATGGAACTGAGCCTCTCCATTTAATAAAAACTTCATCATCCTGCACAGTCCCCCTGCCATGCTGGGCTGGGAATGTTCCAGAACACGGCTTTTTCCCCTTTTTTCCTATTTAGATCAGCAAGGGTAAATTTTGGGGTTTATTTCCCCTCACTCAGACTCTTCAGTCTCCCAAATTCCCCTCCCTCACCCCTTGTGAGCTGAGTTCATTTACATGGCGGGATTAATAGATAAAATTGATAAAATGAATAAAATGGACAAAATTGATCAATAGATAAAATGGATAAAATAGATAATGGCAAGTGTTGTTTCTCTCATATTAATATTAATTAAGATTTTCAAGGGTTTCAAAGATGCTGAATAGGGGACAAGATCTAAAATCTGTCAAGCTTAAACACCACAATTGTACTTTTAAATACTGAGGTGGGATAAAAAAATGGGGAAAAAATCCTAGGAAGTGAAATATATTTGTGAACCTGTTCAGTGTTTCTCAAGAGTGTAAAAACCAATGAAATTATATTTATCACATGTGTTGTGTGACTTCTGGATGCACATTTTCCTCTGTGAAATCCTTCCATAGAGGATTTTATATCTTATTATATTATATATTTATTATTATGTTTTTTATTATTTATTAATAATTTAAATAATTAATTTATATTATTATGTTATTATA
>VXBR01000396.1:0-40257 GCA_013400215.1 Cisticola juncidis
GTTTAGGTGTAGGAAATTCATTATCTACACTTAATAACCATGTCTGTGTGGCACTCTGTGGGAATTTGCACAATAAAGTGTTAAAATGGTGGTTGGTAAACTGTACAGGGGATGATTTAGGAGACTGTACTTGGAAGGAAGGAATTGGTCTGTTCATAAGATCCTCAGGGTTTGTGTTGAGACTGTTCTTCAGGATGAATGAGATGCTGTGACACAGGTTTAAGAGATTTTGGTGNCAGGCTTAAGAGATTTTGGTGGGATGGAGGACTAGATAATTATTGGAAGAACTGGATGGTCACAAGAGCCTGCAATGTAAGGTAGGGCATAATTCAGTAACATGGAGCGAAGTTCATGAGCTAGTGAGAATCATTGTGAAGGAGAAGCTCCTAAAAAAGCCCCATCCAACAACCGGCTGGGAAAACATCGGGTCACAGCAGGCTGGCCATAAGCAAGAAATGTGTTTGGGCTGTGGAAAAGGTTTGGTTTTAGTGGAAAGGAAAACTGAGCTGTTTTAGGATGGAGAGCTGACAACACTGCAGGCCACAAGTCACGTGTGGTTTTGGCAAGAAAATGCCAGGTTTGACTTATGCCTATTGATGGCATACACTAACTGGAACTGTATTCTTTTTCTCAATTTTTTAGCTTCTAGAAGGTTCTGGAAAAGACGTCCAGTATTACTGTGTCTAAAGACTTGTTAGTTTCTGTTCAAGAAAATATTTCTAGCAGTTCTGAAAAGAAGTAGTTTTCTTTTATTCTGGTTCATAAATTTCAGCATCACAAACACGGCAATGACAAGAAAATGGATCGAAGCTGAGAAACAACATAGAGTCTTATTCTGAAGCAGGGATGTCATGATGCAGAGAGATCATCTGCAATGTGTTACTTAGAACATCATGGAGGCATAAATCCACTTAGTGGAGGCATTTACCATGAATTATGTCACTTGTAGATCTTTCCATTTAAATATGGTGTGTGGAAGACTTTCTGAAATTAGTGCTTTCTCGTAGTTGTGGAATCCAGTGTAGGAGTCTTTCCAAGAAAAGTAGATTATTGATGTAGTTAAGGACTCTCTGGCAGCCATTTAACAAAGATGCATTGAAGACTTCTCTGAAGTGTGTCAGAAGTTAGGCTGTCTACCTGCTTCTTCTTGTTTGCATTTGTCTAGAGTTTCCATTTGGGGTGGGGAAGGCATTAGTCTGGCACCTGTTTTCACAACTGTTATAGAAGAGACAAGAACTTTTAATTTTTCTCTGATCCTGGTATGTATAAAATGGGCTAGGAGGCTGTGCTTGTCTTATATAGCTGCATTCCTTTTCCTGTACACCTTTCATTTTGAAATCTGGATGGTTCAAACTCATTTTCTCCTGTTTCATTGTATTTATCATTATCTCCTGCTTCATTGGCATGTATTGGGGAAAATATTAACACAAGTGATTTTTATCTAAAAGAAAAAAAAGTGAAAAAAGTATTGTTAAATCAAGATGATGTCTAAAGAAAAAATATTCTCTTCCTTTGAGTATATTTGTCATTGCTTTGGACAGAAGACTGAAAGTATGAGAAAGGGACAGCAATTTTAATTCCAAGATAGGTTGTNATAAAGCAGTATAAGCTCATCCTTACACAGATCTTCTTACAGTACTAAAAATACCAAGCCCAGATCTTCCATGTTTTCAGTTATTTATTTTTCTCTGATTTCTATCACTTTGTGTGATTCAATGCTTATCTCATCTTATTAGCCCAAATTCCTCTGCATGAAGTATGTAATGCTGCTCTATTAACAGCAAATGCCCAGTGGTTGGTTGTTCCCTTGGGGACCTTGTACTGGAGGTGAGCTCCCAGCACGTGGCAGGGATCTGATGATCCGAGTGCGGTCTGGCCGAGGTGCTGGGCTCTCTCAGGCCCTCCTCCCCAGCTCCATGGGGATAGCTCTGTTTGCCTGCTGTGCCTGTTCGTATGTCCTCGCTGTGACAGGCATCAGGGGAATCACAGAAGCGGCAGATGGTCTGTGCGCAGTTCCCTCAAGCATAAAACAACATTTCTGTACTTGTTGTCAGGACCTTAAATTGCACACTGTTCTGTTTGATTATTTTCAAACCCTGTATTGGCCATAGGGGCTCAGATGAGAAATATTTGCATATCACAAAGTGGGAGCAAGGGCTGAATTAAAGTGGCATGCAACTGGATTGAAACTAAATTCTAAGTGGAAATTGTATGTGCTCATTTTTAACAAGGGTTTATTTTGTTATTTTTCATGAAAGCAATGACCTCTACTAGAACTGAGCAAGAAACAGGTTGTGTACAGTGTGTTTATGGGATTTTTTGCTGTTTCCCATCACCAAATCCACTGGAGTTTTTAATTTTTGAATGAAAAACTAAAAACAAAAGCAAAACCTAGACTGAAAAAACCCCTGTAATGCTGTAACATGTACACCTAAAATGTATATTCAAATGTAGGCTAAGGAACATAAGTTCCAAATGAGCTTATTATCCTTAATGTTATTCTCCTGCAGTTCAAGTAAATATAATGTATTAGTTGCTCACTGAGTGCAGTACCACTTCTAAAAATTCAATTTGCTGTGCAGGATTTTTCCCAAGATACATGAGATAATGTCAAGTTTGAATTTGTATGTGAGTCTACAGAGATCACCATGCAGATGGAGCTGTGGAAAACCAAAAGATTTTCATAAGCACACTGGGCTTAAACAAATCTGTTTAATTTGTTTTCCTCCCAGCCCCTGTTTTCAACAACTTGAATTCCTCAGATATTCAGGGTTATTCTGGAAGTGTTTAACATAGAGAAACTGGAAATGAAGCCTGAAAAAAATGATTGGTTTTTTAAGGGAGGAATATTTTACAAGTGATGGGAACAAACAGAGGTACAAATTCATTATCACATGAATTTATTCTCAGACTAAATTATTTTCTTCTGTGTCCATGCTAGGGCAAAGTGATTGCTTCCCCCAGTTCATCCTCTCCTTGCTGCCTGAGGAAATTCCAGTAACAAATTACAGAGTCTTGTGCATCTTCATTTGTTTTGGTACATAATGGCAGTTTAAACACTGTGCTCTCTATAATTTTGTCAGCAGATGGGATAGGGAAAAAAATCTGGTTCAGAGGATTCCCAGATATTTTTATTAGCTCAGGACTGTAATATCGGCCACTGGTGAGTGGTGATTGGTGTAAGAGGAAATTTCTTGAGTTTAACAGTACCCCTAGATTAGTGTACAGAGGATACTGAGAAAATGCTTGGGCTGAGGTTGGCCAGAGTCTCGTGGTCAGCCATTAGCTATTTCTAAGGGATTCTGAGCTCCTGTTGCTCTCTGGGGGTTGTCCCATTACCACAATGCAAGGAATTAATTGATAATCAGTCAGGATAATAAACTGCCAAGATTAGCAGTGCTTTGGTAGATAGATATACAACATGCATTTTATCTGTCCAAGCACTGATGAAAAGCAGGACCCGAGTTGATACTTTGCTAGTGTGTTTGGCAAAGATACTTTCTTAAGGCATTAAAAAAAAAGCTCAAATTTGTCTCTTCAACAGACTTTAGTGAAATTACATGGTAGCAAATGCATCAACAAATATTAACTTTAGTTATTTTTTGAAATGGCCCTTTAAAAAATCTCAAATCTTGCTGATTCATTGGAGCCTTCCTTAGTTATTTGGCATTTCATTGTGTAGGCAGTAGAGTATGTGAGCAGTTGTAAACATGTTCATGCAGTCAGTTTTGCAAATATGTGTATAAACTTGTTTATGGGAGAATCACACCCCCTTGTGCTTACAACCTGAGACTGGTACAGGGAGTAAAAACAAGCTGGAATACTTGTAGGAACAACAAAAACCAAGCAAACCTTGAGAAATATTTGGAATGAAAATTGCTAAGTGTTTATGGCCAATGCAGTGCTAACAGAGGCAGGACGTGGTGTGTTGATGTTTGGGTTTGGGTTTTTAATGTCCACTTAAAATTAGTGACGTGGCTCAGACCTTTTCAATACACATCTCTTAGGTACTGGAGGTAGTTAACTGTGTCTTGCTAAACACTCTTGGAGCTGAAAACGTTGCTTTTTGAGAGTATTTATATATTCTGAAACTCAGCTGTGCATGCTTTTTCTTCACCACTGAAATACTGTAACTACAATTGAATTGAAATTGTTTGGTTCAAAGGAACTGATACAATTTTATATGTTTACTCAGCTGTAACTCACAACAAGAAGTAGGCACAAAGTCTGGACCGAGGGATGTTTCACTAATGTGTTTGAAAGTTAGGTATCATGAGAAAACCTCGTAAACAGAGATGAAATTCATCATATAAAGTTACTTGTCGTGTTTTCTTTTGTGGCCTTGTGTGAATTGTCTTGCAGATCAAACTCCTAAATCCTTCTATGTGAGTTGATTTGCATAAGGAATGAGTGGCAAAGTCCATACTGTTGTTAGGAATTTGGATGCAGGGCAAATCTACCTTTTCACCCTGTTGGTTGGCCTCTCTTCTTACCATTGCTGTAATCATCAAAGATTGAGGAAATTGCAGAAAATCCCCAAGAGCTTTTTGTGGTTGTGATGCAATCACATTTGCCATTTTGTGTGTTTGTACATAAATATGTATTAAATGGTACCAAATGATCTTAGCTGAGATTATAGCTTGTGTGTTAGGATTGTGGATCACAAGAATCAGTCAATTACCTCAGTTATAAAACACCAATCTGGTTGCACTTAGTCTGCTCTGCTCTCCTCTCATCTGGAATCTCTGCCGTACAAGCAACTACAAAACCTTGGTTTATAAATTCACTGGAAATAGTGTAAATCTCATACTGATGTAAGACTGCTCCTCCAAGGAAAGGTTTATTAAACAAACAAATCTTACAGGAGAGGACTGCAGATAAGGGATGCATTTTGCCATACTTGTAGGACAGAACCTATGGGGACGATACAAACTCTGAATCTTTTCTTCCAGCCCCTGTGTTGGAGGAATGGTAAGGTTGGAACCCTGCAGTTTGCTGACAAAGTGTCTTGGAAGAGAGAGGAATGAGTGCCAGACTGAGCCTTCCTTTAGGAGAGAAACCTCAGGTCTTGAGGTGGATGTTTGCAATGAGTTTTAGTAGTGTTACTAAACAGAATATGTTATTTTTTAAAACAAATATAACTGTGTTCCAATGGGTTCTCTGTATAATACTTCCCAGGTGTTGATGGTATGGTTCATAATCTAGACATGTTCAACTCTGGTTGCTTTTCTTGACAGTCTGAGTTCCAGTTCTCTATTACTGGCGTTTATAGCAACTAGAGAGAGCCAAGTGGCAGAGCGGTTCACTGTGGATGGATGCTGAAAATGTCTGAGTTGCTAGTTGTGTTTGAGTTGGTTGGTGGGTTTTTTTTTTTTTTTTTAATTCTGTAAAAACTGTCTCCTTTGAGAAATGCAGCTGGATGAGTAGAGTTGCTCCATAGTGAGCTGGCCTGGGCTTTGGCTGGGGGTCACTGCTTGTATACCTGCTCCAGCTGCTCTGAGCACAGAGGATAATTTAGGGTTCAGGTTGGCAGCACACATGTCTTGCAGGGAGGGCTGGAGTAAGATTTCTGGTATTTTCTGATCTTCTGCCTGATAGCTGGAGTATTGGGTTTTCAGGCCTCTCTGCTGGAAATATGAACTTGGAGCATAAAATATTGTTAAGTAGAGGACTCCACAGCCATCGTGCTTGTCTGCTTCTCTGCTTTATTGCAGTGAGCAAATACAGCTGTTATTTACAGATGGCTTTGCTACTACCGTTCATATTAGGCCATGATCTGTTCATTCATTGGCATTGATAGACGTTTGGCTGCAAGTGAGTTTGAGAATGGTTACTACCCCCAAGTACAGATGAGAAACAAAATAATAAATTCTCCCACAAAAGTTTTGTGGGTGATAAGATCATCTGTGCCTCTACTAACATAACAGTAAACTGCTAGTGCTGCTCACTCAGTGACTTGTGTGAAAGCTGGATGCTGGCTCTTGGGGCACGGTCTTATTCAAGGTGTAGTGGGAGTTACGGGAAAATTCTTGGGGGCTAAATGTGGAAAATTTTTTATTTGTTTGTTTTTCAGTAAGGGTGATTTTAGTCTTTGTTGGATCTGGGAACCTTAAGTTGTCAGGTGCATTTAACTCTCTCAGGCTGGAACAATTAGGCACTGAGAATCCCAAATGGTGAATGGTGTTGGTTGTGTACTTCTAAAGTACTCATAATACTACTTCAGGTCCACAGTCAGGAAATCGAGGAAATACAAAGTTTGAAGATTTCATTCTTCTCTGTCCATTGCTGATGATTTTGCAGATTTGACAGTGTTTTGAAGAGGCCAGAAAGGTGAACATGCACACCCTCCTCACTGTGTTTGGTTGTGTTTCATTATAAAATTAGATATTGAAGTCATTATTTGGATTGCTAGTTGTTTAGACAGGAGCAGAACCCTTAAATATACAAATTTTATTTTTTGTGTAAATGTTCTACTATAGGTGTTTGCTGGAGAAATATTGCTTGTGTTTTATTTTAATTAGGATGAAACTATGGAATCAAATTTAGAAGAAAGAAGATTATTTGCTCAAAATAGCCCCATTTTCTTCTTAAAATGGTACTTGGGCATTATTTGTGATGATATTTTTCAAGTACTTTTTGGATAAAACGTGCTTGTACGGAAGCAGCATGGGACTCTCTGAGCAGTGTCTCAAACTTAGGAAAAATCTATGCTTAAGGGAAAGAGATAGGAAACAATAGGCAGGCTGAGATCAAAAGTTATTGATCCCTTTGATCTCACCAAAATCGGTGGGGGTTTTGGATTGTGTGTTACTAGTAGCAGGAATTGACTTATCTAAATAAAATTAACTCTTCTTTGGGTAAAAAACCCCAAAGCTGGCAATGGTGAAAACTGGTAAAATGAAGAAAACAGTGTAAGTTATTCTGGCTTAAAAAAAACAGGGCTTGTGGTCAGAGGGAACAATGAAATAACCTTCACTTTTTCCTTTTGAGAAGTGCCTTTTTCATTACTAGTGCAAGTGCTTTACCTTGAGATATGACCTTTGTGGTGAGCAGTTTTCTGAAACATCTTTCATGTGATGTGCCCAGTGGCACTGGCAATGAAAATGCAGTGTATTTTTACTCTTAAAATAGAAATTGCTAAACTACTTCTTTGAAAGCATCTTACCTTCAGTTCACCAGAAATTACCAATTTGAGCAGTCAGTTGTACTGTGTTTCTGTTTCTGCTTAGTGTTTTTAGTTCTCAGAACTGAAATTCCATTTGAGGGAATTGTGTGTTGCTCAGTAATGTTAGTGTTGTTCAAATGTCATAATCTCTGTGTAGAAGGCAAGAAATGTCTCAACTTGTAGATAACTTGTCTAATAGACAACAGAAGATCAGCCTCCCTGAGTCAGTATGTGCCTTTTGCATATTTGGCTTATTTTTGTTCCTATTGTGCAGCCACTGTATTAAGTTGTGCCAGGCTGCTGTGGTCAAACTCCTTTTTGTTTAGGGTTCACCTGGTTACTTGACATCAAAGCAATTTCATTCCAGGATGTTGGCTGTTGGTTTTTTAGGTGTATGGAATACCAAGCTCTGCATGAGCTGCAGAAGTGAGCTGCTTTGGAGCAGAGCACTGAATCCCAATCGTGAAGATGTGCAAGTGCACTCACAATTTCAGCTCCTCTGGTTCAGAAATATTGATTCTGTGGACAGTTCCGCCAAGTGTTCTGATACTTAGAGTACCTGTGTGGAAAACTCTAAGGAACCCTGGTTATTCAGTTTTCCTCTAGGTGTTGCTGCACTGCTGCTTGAAGAGCTGGCTGTGTTAGAAATGATGCCCTGTAATGGCACAAAAGTGATCAATAACACAAGTAACCCTTTGAGAAAATGTGATAAAGGGAAATACTGAATTTTTGTGCTCAAGATTATCCAATTTTAGAGTTTGGTAGAGCTCTTGCATCTGCAGTGCTGATTTATAGACATCATCTGTGGTGAAAGGCAAAGTCATCACGGACATTAAGTGCAGCATATGGTTCCGTATAATAAAATTCATTTTGCACTCTCCCCTTTAGCCTCTACCATATGGTTTTGACTTAATTCGTAGCCATTTGTCATGCCAGATAAGTATAAGAAAAAGTTATACGGTGATTTATTATTTGAAGTGCAAGAAAACCTCCCTTTTTCCTACGCTGTCGTGATGAACTTTGGTCAAATATTTCTGATACATTCTACAGAACAAAGTTGTTTGGGTTTACCTACTAGCTATTAAACAGTTCTGTTAAAGGTGATAGTGCAAATAAGCATATAGTTTATCTAGTAAGAGACAATCTGATATAGAAAACTTTGTGATTCTTGTGACAGAGTGAAAGGGTAACAGAGTTTGTTTGGTAATAAAAGTATTTTTAGAATAACTGTATGGGGGTTAAGTGTGTGTGTAAATACTTATACATGTCTACTCTGAGAAATGAAGGGTCAGACCTGTCTCTCCAGGGCTTTGGACATAATTCAGGTAATAGTTCCATGTTGTACCCCATCTTAATTTGAATGCATAGGTCAAAGTGAATCTTTCCGTTCTGTAATGTAAACACTGATATTTGAGTATTTTTCTTAACTCTCATACATTTAAATATAGTAGTGAAGAAGTAAGAGTTGCTTCATTATGCGCGTTGAAATATGGGAGTCCATTGGTCTAGCAAAATTTTCTGTTTCTCCTATTAGCAAGAGGTTCTGTTAGTGATTCTTTCATGGATCTTTAGGGGAGTGCATGTAGTCCTGGCTGCTCTGCTTTCTGACAAATTAATTTGGTGTGCTTTACCTTTGGTGGAAGATTAAAGTGGAAAATATGCTGGTATATTGGATTTTCCTTGGAGACAACTTGTGACTTAGTAATTTGGAACAAATGCTTTCCACGTGGAATAGGCAGTAAATAGCTCCTTCTGTAACTGTGAGTGATAGTGAAGGAGTGCTTGTCACCTGATGCTTTGTTGCTTTAAGCACTGTGCATTTAGAGTATTTTATGTTATGTGTAAGTGTTTACAGAAATGGTTTAAGAGCAACAAGTTTGAGCTGACATGAGCCTAAAAGAAAAGTCCTTACCTGGTGTGAATTTGATGTTAGTGGCTCTAATGTAACACAGTTAGATGTGATGCAGTACAGGACAAACATACTTTCACAGATGCTGGTTACATTCTACTTATTTCATTTAGAATCTTCCTGACTGACAAGACAGGATTTATTCACTATGGCTTTTTACTTAGCATTTAATTACATATTGACTGACACTTTTCACTTAAAACGGCAGTGTTAGCTGGCTCCTTGTAACTGTATGAACATCACAAATGTGAAGAGTTGAATCCCGTGCTTTGAACACATAACCAGAGCACCGAGTGCCAGAGGTTGTGCTAGTGTGGGCAATGACTTCCCGTGTGCCTGAAGCCAAATTTTATCTTTATACTTTCTATAGGGATTTATAAAATGTGATTGAGCAGTGTTTTGCTTGATTTGATGCATTTTGAAGGCAGTTTTTCTCCTGGGCACGTCCACGTGTATTATTTTTGGAATTTTAAGACATCTGCCCTGGTGGGAAGTCAGTAATAAGCATAATTAAAAAAAAAAAACAACCCAAACCCTGTTCTTCAAATTAATTCACATGCCCACTGGAACTCCTTGAGCTTGATGGAAAAGTGACATTAGTCAACAAAAATGACATTCCAGTCTCACAGCTCATGTATTTTTTGGCACACTGCCATGTGCATCCTGCCTGCTGCACAGCAATATTGGGAACATCTGGAAATAAATTTGTGGGTAAAAGTGAGAATGCATTATGTGCCTACTCATCTCCATGTGCAGTAAACGATGATATGGAAGTAGTCTCTCTGTTAAATGCAAGGCAGGTATGGGATTAAGTAAAGACAAAATTCAAGGAAATTAAGTGTTTTGGTACTACCAAGGAGTTTGAGCTCCAAGACTTGCTAGTCCTGGGAAAGAATAAACATCAGCAGAGGGGCTGCTCCAGTGCATAGGTGCTTACCAGGAGGAGAAATACTGAAAATTGTACTTGGAACCTTGAAAGGGAATATCAACCTGATGCGAGTTCTCTTCTTTGTTTGTAGATTAATGTGCCTGAGTAGTCCAAGGGGTGAATAAAATTGGATGATTGATGAGGTTGCATGGGGGAGCTGCTGGAATAACATTCAAATGCCATGGTTAGCTGTGCCTTGTGTTTAGCTGTATTTGCTTCCTTCACCATCTTGAAATACCAAATATTCCCTGTGGTCTAATGAAATGCTTCTGTCCTGACTTCCCTATGTTTGCTGTTGAGTAATATTTTCATTCTCATAATTTCAACAAAAAAAGATGTAAAGACAAAGAACAGCCCTCAAAATGAACAGTGTGAGCTTTCTTTATATTAAGTTCATGTTGTGCACTTGATGTTATTCATTCTGTATCCTCCAACTGTGCTTGTAATATTGTGTGATAGTGAAGTATTACACATGAGACTATTGTAGTGTGAGAGGACGAGCTCTCCTGGGACCAGATCAGGGTGTGGTGTTTCTGGTGGCTTCTTGTTTGGGTTTTTATTTTTTTCATATGTGGGATTTCAGAGAAGTTCTCGGTGACTTTTTTGAGCTCTAGCTGAAGAGGGAATATCTGGCTTCGCTTCCAAGACAAGCAATAAGCTGGAAATGTGTATGTGTACTTTGTTAACAACACCTATTGAAATTTCCCCGAGTGCTTTGATTGAACATCATGTGCAGCAAACCACAAAAACAGAATGATTAATTACTTTTATTGCTTTTGACTAAAAAGGGGAGATAGCAAAGGGTATATTTTTTTCATTAATCATTGAGAATTATATTGGCATGGGTAGAACCATTTTTAATCTTTTGTCTCTGTTCCTTTATTTTGCAACAGCTGCAGTCATTTGAAGTAAATTGTCCATTAAAGCACTCTTTTGGCTTTTGACAAATTGCATCAAACTGCTTCCTTCAGGGAGACACGGCCCTGAGAAGTTGTGCAAGTTTATTCTTCCTGTCAGAGGCATAAATTGCCTGAATTTCAGGACTTGCATGCACTGAGGGCAGCAGGAATAAGCAAAGGGAAGCAGTATTTCTGGTCAAATGCAAGTAGAGACGTAAGAAGCTTGTCTTTGTTTCTTTTGATGGCACAAAATTGCATTTTCACTCACATTTATTTCAAACACTTGTCAATCTGTAATAGTTTGAATAACTGTTAGAACTATGGAAATATTCTTGGATGAGTATCAGTCCCGTGCTTGTGTGTCTCACCCCTGGGATAGTCCCCCTTACCTTGAAAATGAGGGACTCAAAAAGGTGCAGCACTGGGAGGAAAGTTGAGATGAGATGGCTGAGAAATTTAGGGGCAGAACAGAGGCAGTCAGTTCTTTAAGCTGACAGTTATCAAAAGTTACTGCTGACTTTCAAGTCTGAGTCTTGGACACCTACTATCGAGTAATGAAAAATATTCACATTGTTCAAGCAATTAATTTACTGTAAAATGGATATGTCTTATAAGCTCAGAATGTAACCTTAATTAGCACAGGAAATTTAATCATAATGTTCTATTCTTATGAAAATTTCATTGCCTGATCTCATTAGTCTGTTTTGTCTCATTTATATGCTCATTTAATGGATTGGAAGTCTGTGTTTTCCCTAAATATGCTTTTAGGAGAAGCAGTATCAGTTCAGCTCTTGTTCCTCCTGCAGTTTATGCATGGACAGGGACATTGACCAGGGCATCTCGGCTTTGCAGAATGACTGAGTAGAAATTTCATGGGTGTTGGTAGGTAGTCAGTGTACAGGAGGTCACCTGCAATTCAGGCTGTGAGGAAAAAAGGCAGAGGGGAGGAAAGACAACTTGGACATGTGGCATAGGTAGAGTTTGAGCTGAGAACAGACTGCCAAATGAACGAGCCAGAATGAGTAAAAGTGTAGGTTTTGGAGGAGAGCAGATTGTTGTCTGTACTTTGTGTGGTTAGCAGTCATTGCTGTTAGCAGGACTTTGGCTGCCATAAAACAGTGGGTATTCTTTCAAGAAAAGTATCTTTCTTTGATATTTAAATTGTTTTGTGCTCGGGAAAGAAGGTTGCTCCACCTTTTTGGAGGTAGTACCTTGTGTGCAGGTGTGTGACCAAAGCAATAGGAACAGGCTGAGTAACCCTTTTAGGAGTTAGAGATGCTAACAGAGCTTGACAAAGTGATGTGCCTCAGGCTTTCTTAGCAAAGAAAAACTCCCTCAGGGGTCTCTAAGGGCAAGGAACAGAAAAAAAACCCCAACAAACTCAACAAAATAATAATAAAAAAAACCCAGATGTAATGCATTCTCAAAACAAATATTTACAAAATAGTTAGCCTTGAAAAAGTGGTTAGACAGTGGAATGCTTTCTTATTTATGTTCCCTGAATTGCATGCAGAAGAGAAAAAGCCTTACTGGACCTTAACAGACTTCCTTAAGAAATATTTGATCACGTTGTTCAATTTGAAGAACTGCTGTATGAAACAAGATGTGGCAGTCTGATTTTTGCTGGACTTTTGTGTGAAATAGAAAATCCATGGGGTTTTTTAAGTGGACTGTAGTGAAAAAGTGTACTATTGTCCACAGTGTCTGTCCAAAAGCTAAAGGCAGCTGCATCATTGGGGTGGTTGTGGTTGGAAGGCACTTGTGGGGGTGGTTGAGTCCAACTGCTCTGTTTGGAGCAAGTTAACTGGAGTGGGTTTCTCAATGCTGAATGTCCAGTTGGGTTTTGAATAGATCCAAGTTTGGGGCCTGATAATTGTCCTGATGCTTAAGGAAGTTCTTTGCTACAGTCTGTCTGATCACTTCTCCAGCCTGGAAAAGTTGTCTAGCACCGCCATCTGTTCTATCAACCAATCTTCTTGGTATCTCCAAAGGGATGAAGGCCTGTGTGAGCCCATCATCAAGGTGGTTAATGAAGGACAGCAATATTTGCCCTGGTGTTGGCCCCTTGGCTGTGCCACTGCTGGCCTTTGTGCTGCTAACAGCAAGCCTTAGAACCCAGCAGTTCACTCGGTTTTCAATCCGACTTACCCAGTCTGAACTTCAGCAATTTGTTTGTCACCTTTGCACATTTTACCTTGGCAGTAGAGATTTTTGTTGTGTAACTTCACTGTCAGCATCAAATTATAGAGGTTGAAATGCATCCTCTACTTTTGGCAAGTTAGGGGTAGGTGCCATTGTATAACAGGATTTCTTCAACCCCACTGGAAAGGAATTTTAATTAATGCTTTAGGTGATATTTAAAGAGTGTGAATTTTGGCAACTTCTTGAACGTTTTCAAGTGGTTTAAACACATCCATACTGACTTGTGTTTTCGAAACTCACACTTTAAGTGTACTAAAATATAACAATCTGAGAAGCACAAGTTGAAGATCAATAGTGATGAAATAATTTTAATAGGCAGGAGTATTTATTTAGCAGCAAACCTAGGGGCTGAGCAGTTACACTAATGTGTAGTGAAAAACCTCCGTTCTTAAAATATCAGATGATGTTCAGAAGTTGACTGTCCTGAAACCATTTCTTAAACGCAGAAGCACCGAGCTGCTGAATACTCTCTTGTTCACATAGAAGATACAGCCTTTAAAGTTTACAGTAGTCACAAACGTTGCTTTAAAGGACTTTTCTTCATAGTTTTCAAGAAATATTATCTCAATTGACTTGAAATTGCAACTGAAGAGCAAAGGGCTTGTGATGGGGATTTAGGAGGCTGGGAAATAGAGGCACAACTTTTCAAGTCTTTATTTTTTTTCTTTCTTTCAGTCACTTTTTAAGCATTAGTCGATAGCTTCATAACTGTTTTACACAATGAAATGCATAATCTTTCCATTTATTAGCAGCAGTATTTTTTAGGCCAAGGAACAAGTTAAATAAAGATGAAATGCTCAGCTAGAGGGCTTGAGTTGGGCAGCTGAAAGCTATTGGATAGGATGGTTGTTTGGTTGTTCATTTTCTGGAACAGAATTGGATTAAGGAAGGCTTGATGATTCAGTGCATTGAATTTCCATGAAGGAGCAAAGGTAGGGAAGATCTAAAACAAGGACAATTATGCACAGGAAGGAAGGGGATAAATCAAGGTAGTTTAATTGGTACTTCAGTGTTGGTTGTTCTCTGTCTATTAGCAGAAGCATGGGTGGATTTTCCAGTTGACTTGCTTTGATTGATTGCAAGCCAGTCACACTGTGGCTAAGTGACACCACGGGTTTTAGATGGGCCTGTAGTTCTTGAAGGAGTGAGGAGTGTTGCACTCAAGTCAGGGTTGTCACTTGCCTATAACTCATTTTTAAATGTTCTTGCTAGTAGCAAAGAGCAAAAATGGGGAACAGAAGGCTGGTGAAGTATTTTCAAGACATTCAAGTGCTCAGTCTAACACAGACTAGCATTGATTTGGCCTCTGTCCTTTTAGTTTGGGCTGTTGCTTTTGGGTTTTGTTTTGCTTCTCCTGTGATCAAGTGAAA
This sequence comes from Cisticola juncidis, assembly GCA_013400215.1. Lineage (NCBI taxonomy): Eukaryota > Metazoa > Chordata > Aves > Passeriformes > Cisticolidae > Cisticola > Cisticola juncidis. The sequence continues at coordinate 14,474 of VXBR01000396.1, forward strand.
AAATACCATCTCTGCTAGTAAACACTTTCCCCTGTCCCCATTAGACTTCATGTAAATTGATTTCAAAACTGCAGTGCTGTATTTCAGTCTTCTCACTTAAAAGTTAAGGTTATTGTCATAGAACTATTTTATTCCTGACGGGTTCTGGAGTTAAGGGTTTTTTTGCAAAATTCTTCCCTTTAGTAAGCATTGATAATGACAGTATGTAAAACGAAGCAGATATTGTTTCATGTGGGCCCAGTAGTATTTTTGTAACCCTTAGCTGTATGATTGGCGTAAAAGCACCTTCACCCTTCTCAAGTTAGGTTCCATGCATGGGATGCACACAGCCATGCTGTGCATGGTGAATCTATCCATTATACCTGGGTGGGACAAACTCTTCCAAGTCCACTCTGGCTAAAAATTATTATTAGTGAGTCTGCAGTGTTTAAGAACACAAGGAAAAATTTAAGATTTCTGGAAGAAACAGAAATCTACATTTTTGAACAAGTTGAGGTAAATATTAAGATCAGTTTTTGAAGTCTTTCAAATTATAATGATTAGTCCAAGAACATCTTCTTTCTTGTGTTCTTGAATTATATTCTTACTCTGAGTAGAATTCAAATCATATTCTTAATTTGGCAAAGGCAGGCATGGCAGAGACAGTAACTGGCTGCTGGACTAGTAGAGAGAATACATACAGTAGAATTGTTTCTCTGACAAGAGGGTTGCTGTATTAAACCATTTCTTAAATATCTCCTTTAATTAAAATTGTTTTAGCAGAGTGTTTATTTAGATTTGGTATCTAATTATGCTGTAATTGGCCGTTTATATGAAAACTTTGAAACAGCTTGTTTAAATCTGACCAAATAAAACTCTTGTAATTATTCTTACATAACCAACAGCTAATGATGATCTTAACTTCCAAAGATGGGATCATAAGCCTAATGGGCTGCAGTTTGTTTGGTTCAATCCTTGTCTTCTTTTGTATTTAACACTAGGGCACAGGAAAAAGACTAAAGACACAGAAATAATTCCATGCAGTTGTGCTTTCCTGAATGTAGTGATGTGCTGCTTATTCAGAGAGTGGAAGGTCAAGACAGATGTGGGTATCTCGTGTCTGGGTTGTTTGTGCAAATATCTAGAATGGCATTTGTTGAAGTGCCACCATCAAGGTTCAGAGAAATTCTGCACTTGAAATAAGCCATTTGTTTGGTGTCATAATACCTGGCTTAAAAACCCCATAGAAATAGTTAATATAAAAACTTAAGGTTCTATATGTGATAACTTGAAAACCACCTGCCATCTATATAACTAGGACAAGAAACTGTAATGCTTCCTTTTCATGGTCATAGTTACAAACCAGGTAGAGAATGCACAGTCACCACCCTTTTTGGTCAAGAATGCTAATTTCAGGCTTATTGATGTATTCTGTAACAGCTTCAAGAGAATTATTTTTAAAAAGGCAGTTACAGCCAAGTTGATGGTGAATATTCAGGAACCAGTATTCTCCTTTATTCATACTGCTTTTATTAGGCACCATGGTCAAAGTTTTTTCATTTGTTTTCATCCTCAGTTTGGGAAATCGTTCAATTGCCCAAACTTCCAAGGAGCTGAAATCTATGTTGGGATGAAAGGTACTTTCTGAAAGTCACAAAATGTATAAACCGGATATTTTGGACATGGAGTATGAAATGGAAACCTTGGGGCATCTGCCTTCCCCTTTACTGATTGCTGTTAAGGCTTTTTTGGGGTATTAGTGTCAGGGTAGGGAAGCTGCAGCTGACTGTAAATAGCACGGATCCACTGGTTTTAAATTGGAGCTTTCACGAGATTAATTTGTTAATTTATATCCTCTGTGGGTATCCAGTAGCGTTGAGCTGAGGTCAGAGAGTCAGCACTGGTGGCTCTGGTCCTTATTAGTTCTTAGCCTGTGAGATCAAAGCCATGAAGTTTGGTAGCACTTTTGCAAGAGAAGTTTGAGATGAAATAGTTGTTTTCAGCTTGTGCATGAAGAGCTGGTCCTGTGCATCCCCCTGATGCTCACTGTGAAAGTAAACGCGATGCAGTGGAAGAACATTTTTTTCAGAGTGCTGAGTTGGAAATACTTCTGAAAGATGTTTTCTGAGCTAAGAGTTGAAGCAGGGTTTTACTTATTGGACTATTCATTAGTGCTCAGTTATATCATCATGAAATAGAGAGTGATGCTGCCATGCAGGGCAGAGCTCTTCCACTACTTTGATAGGAGTAGTATTTAGCAGGTGAATGTGTTGTGAATTTCTGAACATGAAAATCTGTTTTCATGTTCAGAACCACCCCAAAAGTTCCCACCAAACCAACCAACCAAAACCAAAAAACCCCCCAAAATTTCCCCAAACAAATCAACCAACAAAAACAACCAAAAAAAAAAGCCCCCAAACCAACCAACCAAAAAATCATCCAACCCAAATTCCTAGAACAAGCAAACAAAACAAAACAAAAAATCCACTAAACCAACTAACCAAAAAACAACCAAAAAGAATTACCAAACCAACCAACCAAAAACCAACCAAAAAAAAAATCCCCCAAACTATCCAGCCAAAAAACCAACTAACCAACCACAATCCTCAAAACAACGAGACAAAAACCCCAAACAACCACAATCTCTAAGTCAACCAAACAAACAACAAACAAAAAAATTTCTTCAAGCCAACCAGCCCTAAAACCAAGAAACAAAAACCCAATGAAATAAAATCCACAAACCAAAAAACTCCCCAATCAAAATCCCCAAAACATCCAAATGAAAAACCAACCAAAGAAAATCTCAAACCAGCTAAACAAAATTCCAACCATACAAAAAACCAACCAAAAAAATCCCCCCAAAAAACCAAATAATATGAAAAAATGCAATTAAGAAATTACCTTAAGGGATGAAGACTTTTCTGTTAGCTCATCTTCCTTTATGTAGTATTCCTCAAATAGATAATTTGTAGTGAATTAGAAAGGTGGTGCTTGACCCTCCCTTTTTTGACTGAGCTGAGAATATTCATGCATTTACATTTTTCTTCATTAGAACTAAACTAGCAATAAGGCACATCACTGCTTGATGAGAAATCCATGTTAAGAGTGAGCATTGGATGAGACACTAGTGGTGGAACTGGATCTTATAATGTGTTTAGGCCTTCAGCCTGGGTATCTGGAGATGGATCTCAGTGCTTTTTCTAGTTTGTAAAGGCTGGTACCCTGAAAAAGGCTTTCAAGGAAGGAGAAGTTATACTTATAAAATGCCTAATCAATTAAAGCCCCAAAGGCCTTGTGGCAATTTGCATGCAGAGAAGAACAGATTTTACTTTGATAAAAATGATATTGCTAATGAACAGTAATCTATGAATACAGCGAAGATTAGTCCCTTTTATACAACCAGATAAACATTGGAACTGGGCACTCCCAGACGCAGTTGAGATATGAGTGGCTCTCCTGTATCTTGCTGTCATCTCATTTGAAAAGGCAATTTGTAGCTTTCACGGAAGATGGATTTGAGGATCTCAAAAGGAGCTGATAGGAAATTCATGTCTATTGTTTATTGCAAATATAATTTCAATGCATGTATCACCCGTTGTACTTAATGCTGGTGCATGATGCCCTGTGGTTATTCCCTAGTGGATTCCTCTGCTGATACTAAGGTTTAAAGAAAATATTCCAGCAATTTTGTAGTCCCCTGCCAGCTTATTAATTTAAGGACTGAGCTTCCTGAGGTCACTGTAGGAGAGGAGTTGTCTTATTTCTTCCAAAACTAACCAAATAACTATCTGCCTAGTAGTCTATTTGTGTCTTTGGCAGCTCAGTTTTTTAATTGCAAGGGTTTGTTCAGCTCTTATTTAAGATGATCTTCAAGAGTGAGGGGATTGTTTAGTTAATTTCATCATATTGTGGATGGAGACTTTGCAACACAGCTGTCTCAGTTTGAGAACAGATAAAAGCTTCTCAATAATGAGGAGGAATAACAAGACTCAGTATGCTGAAGTGCCTGAGATCAATGGCAGCTGATGTATTATTAAACAATTTACCTTCTGTAATGTCTCTGGAGGGCCATGTTGTACTGTGACTGACAACTGAGGCCTCTTGGTGAAGCTTTCAAAGAATGCCCTGGATAGGGTAGGACTTTTGTCTCCTGTGAAGAGAAACCCAGTAAGAGAAATGATTTATTTGTTCTAGTGGAAGTACCATCTTCCCTCTGACCTCAGTGCATTTTGCATTGAACAGAAGGATTTTTCTGGGGGAGCTGGAGCTGATTGCTTTATATGAGGTTTGGAATGAACCTTTGCCAGTACTATGTAGCTTGTTATGGCTGCATCTGTGACCTTGGAAAGGCTGGGGAAGGGAAAGGGAGAGAAGTGGTTTTGAGTCTATAAAATGTGTATTTTACCGTTTTTCTAAGAAAGAGTTGTGAAGTTGTTAGTGAATCATTGTTACAGCATTTGTACAGTGTGCTTCCCCTGACATGCTGTGTTTTCTGTAGCAGAATAACAAGAGTCCTAAATATATTCAATGACAAAATTACATTTATTATCAAGACAACACTGTAAATTATATTCTGCAGCCCTAGAGCAAAAAAGAAAAAAAACACCAAACCCAAGCATGAACAAGGATGTTATTCAAAAAGGCTGCTAAATAGAGAGATAAGAGTAATTAAATAGTTAAGTATTAAACAGATAGGTATTTAAATAAATGCATTGGTGTTTTACTTGGAGGGGGGAAAACAAACATGAGGAACTTTAAAATTGAGTTAGAGGCGACATCTAAGACATAAAGATCCTTGGAAATTTGGAACACAATTTGGTAAATAGCATAAGTTATGTACATTTAAGAGTGAGAAGAAAGTTAAAAGGTCACATATAGCCATGACTTCCAACTTCATTCATGGTTAAACTTTGCCAATTTTATGTACTTGGTAAAAGCAGGGGTTGAATGACAGTCTGCAGAAATAGCCTGGGAGATCGGAGTGGGCAACTGCCCCATACTGATATCATGTGGAAAGAAACACCTGGATTTTCTGTCTAGATCAGTCTCAAACAATTCTGTTTCATGTCAGTGTTGATGGAGGAGGTGAAGAATCTGGTTCTGGTCCTCTGGACTGACACTAAATTAATTTTTGATTTGCTTGTCCTAGCTTTCAATGTAAATGTAAGGTTTTTGAATATTTATGAGCAACTTATCAAGTTTGTGTTATGGAAGATGCTGTAAAAACTCTATTATTGTCTTATCAAATCATTAAACTATTTGCAGGTAGAGATTAACTGACTGATTAGCTTATCCCTGTTTTACAGACACAGCACCTAATATTTACTTGATTTTTTTCCTTAAATCAAGAACCAAAATATGAGGGGAGGGAGGAGAAAAAAAATAATCCCTGCTTGATCCTTTGCAGTCAGTAATTACATGTTCATTTTTCAGCTCTGATTTCTTTCCCCCACCCCATTATTTGGTTCATTGTTTTAGTGTATCCTATTTCCTTATATTTTCTCCTCAATGCAAACTGACAGGCTGAAATAATAACTAGGAAGTAGATTACACTGAAAAAATATTCTCATTACAAGATCTTGGTTAACTCCCAACCACAGTTCACATCACAGAAACATCACCAATAACAGGAATTAATTCAGCCTCTGGAACAAACCATCATATAAAATGCCAGGGGCTTTTCTCAGCCTACAGAGTAAAGCAGAAAGAATGCAGAGACAGAACTGATTTGTCTGGAGTGTTTAGAATGTTGGAAACAGTTCAAACAGGCCAAAGAGAAATTAGGGTGTGGGTTTTTTTTATTACTGGTCACCTTTTCCTCACACTTATGATGTGCAATTTTGGTTCTTGTCCGCTAAAAGACAGTGCATGGTTTGGTGTTCTGAGTACTGGGATATGTGTATGGACTAAAACTAAGTATTATGAGGCTTACCTGCCTTTGCTCTCTCTGGGGTTTGCCTGGGGGATAGTTTCTATTGCCTTTCTAGCCAAATTTCCTGTCTCTGGAATGTTTTATTTTACTGAGAGTTTGTTAATAATACTCGGCTATAAGAATTTGACCATGTAAGTGGCACTATCAGGGCTGGCAAAAGCAAATTTGGTCTAGGGCACAAATAAGCTGAGTTTCATTTGGATACTGTTAGTGTAAAAGTAGTTTTCTTGTCCCCAACTTCCCCTTTACATGGTATGTTCAAAGCACTTGGTACCTCTGTGGACCAAAGGGGTATTTTACCCACACCTTCCATGTCAGTGTTGTTGTGCTTCAACTCCTGTGCAAGTGTAAATATGTATTTTAATGTGTGATAACTACATAAGTGCATTTTAGTAGAAGTGGGGAGAGAGGCAAGGGAAGCGAAAGTTGTAGCAAAAGCTTGTGTCATGCTGGTATTTGTCCTTGGTTTGAGGAGGAAGCTGGGGAATAATGTGTTTCAAAGGAGCTTGGACACAAAATATTGGGTAGTTCACAGGTGAAGGGTCTTGGGTGTTGTCATGCTTTTCACTTATCCTTATGGCTTTTTCTAAGTTTGACTTAGCTAAACTGAATTTGGGATTGGGAAAAATACACCCCCACCCCCCAAAAAAGGCATCTTTAACCAGCTGAGAACTAGACTGTAGATTTCTGTATATAAGTATAGCAGAATTGTATTTGCTGTCATACATAACAATTTATAATCATGGCTCTTGCTGTGAGGGTAAAGGAGTCTTCACCTTTCAGGGATGAACTGGTCTATGTGCAGGTGGGGAAATGAATACCTGGAAATATCAGAAGTGATCTATGAAAATTTGAACCTCTAAGCTTAAAGCTCATTCATTTGCTTGAAGATGAAAAGAAAAAAGGTTTTTATTTCAGTTCAGTGGAAACATTGAGTTTTGTGGAATTTGGGACTCAGAATTGCTTGGTTCACTTATTTTTTGTTATATTTGGTATTCGTGTTAGCAGCTACTCTTGTGATGTTAGGAATAAGACATAATTTTTATTATGCACTGGAAATGTTCTTTGAAATATATCTGTAGTGAAAATTGTTGCTGAAATCGAGAATGAATAAGCAACTTATTGCATCTGTCTGAAATTAATTCTTGCCTGTTGTAATTATGCAGATTAATAGATATGTTTGAGAGTATTATGAGAACATAATGAACCTAAGATCCCAGTAGTAATAAAACAGTAGTTCTGTTTAAAGAATAATTTCATAGTTTATAGAGATAGCCTGTTAATTCGAAAGATTGCATTTAGCTGTGTTCATTTCCCTGTTGGCTGAATCCAAACCGTGAGCATTAATTAGTCATCAATGTTTTGAAAGGGAAGAGTAATACTTAGTTTATTACTAAATGCTATTGCGTATAGAATTAAATCTTCAAGCAGAGTGCCAAATTTTCAATCTAATATGAAGTTAGTACTTGTAAAATCATACTTCGAAATAAACTTGAGGAGCTTTGTTAACTGCCACAGGCTACACCAGGGCACCAGGTTTTCCTGACTGAACGTTCCCACAGGACTGAGGACTACCTCTGTGGGATTTAGAGATCTGATGAATATTTATTTCCATGTCCATCCTTACGTGTCTGTGAACCATTCTCTCATTGCATTGGTTTGAAAAACTGGAGAATATAGCAGTAAGGTGTTGAAGGTGAATGAAATCAAATTTTAATAACTCCACTAAAAATCTTTTTCTTTCAATAACCAGTGTGTTGACTGGCTTTGCACAGTGGAAAAATGTTTTCATTTTTTGCTCATAGATATTTTTTCATGTCACTAATTACCCTGCCCACAAGCATCTAGACTAATATTCAATTACTGCTGTACTTATCTGGTGCTAGAATATTCAGTGTTCTGTAGCCTACAGGAAAATGTCATAGAGAACCAGAAAAACACTGAATTAACTTAAAAATAACATGATGACTCATTAAATAGATTAGAGCTGTTTATATTCACAATTATGGAGCTTCAAAATAAAATAGGAATGGTTGAGATAAAAATGAAAGAGTGTAAAAGGGTCAAATTAAGATGCAATAACTTATTTTATTGAATCAAAAAAGTAGTTTTGTAGCTGACAGCTGGAAGCAGTTTAAAAACCTGTGATTTCAGCATACTAAGCCATAGCCTACAAATACTGGAAAGATATTTCCAAAGATTTTGAAATACATCTCATTCCTGCTTAAAACATTGAAGAAAACTTGTGTGGTCTCAGGAATAAGTCTTGATCTCCCGTGTCAGTGCCAACAGAGGTTTTCATGCTTACATGATCCATCAGAGTTTCAGGTGCCTTTGAAACAGGTTTGTAACAACCCTGGTGTGTCAGGATGCCGTGAGCCCTTCCTGTTCCAGGGACAGCTTTGCTTCTGCAGCTCACAGGAAAATGTGTTTGGCTGAAGGAGACACTGGTTCTGTGTTTACTTATGAGTGCCCAAGTGTGTGGGGATGAAATTAATGGTAATGTGGGTATTGATATACTTAATATGTGTAATCAGTTTCTCACTTAAAGTATGTGAAATGACTGCCATATGGTAGAAATTAACTTTCTAGAGTATAGTAACATTTCCAGCATATAAACCTTAGCAGGACAAGATTCAACAGAATCTGATTTTCTTTTCCGAACAAAAGCAGTGTATCAGGATTTCCAGGACCTCTGTTGGTCCTGCTCAGTGTAACATTGAGTCACGTGGATGTGGTGACCAACTGGACAGATGCTCTTTGCTGCTGTGCTGGCCTCTGGTCTCTGCTTTGAGGCATGAGACTGAGGGTGGTAGAATTAACTGAGTGCCAGAAGTTTATTTTGCATTTCTGATAACAGGTTTTTTTGAAATTTAGGGAAATTGCCTGGACTTGAATTGTATCAGTGATTTTAGATTTAAGTATAGATGACTTGTAGCTACTGGGACCAAGTGCTGTTTCCTGTCTGAAGCAATTTTCCTTTAATTACACTTTCATACGCTCTCTAAATAGAACCTATCTTCTTTCTAATCCATATTTGGTTTAAGGCTTATATGATGAAAATGTTTGACATAAAATACTGATGTATGAAAATACCAAAACACAATTAATGCATGCCTTCCTATGCCAAAAAAAAAAAAAAAAAAAAAAAAAAAAAAAAAAAAAAAATTTAAAAGAATAACCCTCCACTAAAACAAAAAAAAAAAAAAAAAAAAAAAAAAAAAAAAAAAAAAAAAAAAAAAAAGTCTAACACGTTAGTGTTAAATTCAAAAGTTTATTGGAGTTTTATCTGATAATATGTTAGTAACTATTGTATTAACATATATTTTGTAAAAGCTGGTGCTGGCTATGTGGTATGCATGGGCTTTCCCATGGGCCTTTTCTAAATGTTTAGGTTTTGCAATGACTTTTCAAAACTTTATTCCTATTGCAATTTCATTAATTGCATAATATTGGTGGTGAAAAACACCAATAAGGTCAGTAAGGTTCCAGAGATAGAGGGGAAAATACGAAAGCTGCAGCTACCAAAGGATTTCTGTATCCAACAGTTAATGTGGTTACAGTGTTACACCCAGACTTGTGCTCCACTTGCCACATGCAGCTGTCTGCCTTTGAAAGGGAAATGTTCTGTCAGGTTTTTCCTTTATATTGAGTTAAGCTACTCTCTGATCTTCTGCACAAAACAATTTTCTTATGAACCCTACTGAAAAGTCCAGTAAATCAGACCTGTAACTTGATATCTTTTTTCTCTTGTTCTCCTAATTCCCCCTGTGGGCCATTATAGGATTCTTAATGCCTATGGAAGAATTTCTTGTTTAATGATGGCTATCATCCTGCAGCTGGCACTGGCACCCTTTTAACTTGATCTGACTTTGATGTTTTTTATTGTTCAAGCATTTTGCTTCAGCTCTGCAGTGCCTGTTGCTTGGAGCCTGTGATGTGGCTTGTGATGGTTGTACAGAGGGGCCAGTGGGAGTGACATAGATGCTTCTATAAAGGAAGAGGCAGAATTCTGGATATGTTGGAGTAGCTGAGACTTTTCTAGTTTGTAATGAACTGTTAATCACGTTTTCTGCAATGAGAAAAGCAGTCAAGGTCCTTTTCTTGATAACCCTCATGCCACAAGCCATGTCAGCCATGCATTAGATACAAGTACAGTAGTATGATGCCTTTGCTCTAGTTTGGTTAATCTGTCTTCAGCTAGAATCTGCCAGAAATGTCATCTGCTTAATGTAACTCAGGTCAAACATTGAAAATGGCAGTAGTGGCACCTGGGCTCTGAATCCAGCTCTGATATTGTGCAAAGCACTTGTGACGGGCTTCTCTGAAGGCAGCTGTGTCCCTTGGTGCTGCACATTGCAATTCCATTAGCTCTCCTGAGAAGTTTTTTTCCCCTCTGTAACAGGAGGTATCTCTGGTGAGTATTTATAACTGATTTTAGGAGGTTAACTGGAGTGTTGGGATTCTCCTGACGTGGATGTCCACTTCTGTCTTTAACTGTGTTATATACTACATTGGCTCCCAATTTTATTCAGGCTGAATGATGCCTAAATTAATGAACCAGCTTGGGACCCTGGGGGCAGTGGAATGTCACGTGTTAATAAAGTTGTCCATCATTTTTCTCCAAGTCCATTAAAAACATGGCAGAAGCAGACCCTGTTTCTGTCAAATGTGTTGGCTCAGTTGTCTGGGATGATGAACTAGAGTATACCCCATGGAACAGAGGAAAGGCATGGGCTGTCAAGGTGCTAGGAGAATGGGAATTGAGATTTAGGAATGATATGTGACTGCTGTCCTGACAGGGATCAAGTAGTCCAAGGAGCAGCATAGTAATGCTCGAATGATGCTCCACTTGTCCATCTTATAGATCCATTTTGCTGTGCGTGTTAGCCCAGGGGTCTGCTGGCCTGATTTGGAAGGGTGTGTTCTGTTTTGGGAAATAACCAACTGATACAATGACCAAAGAGTCACAGTTACAATAACATGTTAACTGTTGGGGAATGCTTGCTTTCTATGTAATTTAGACTTAAATACATTGTTTAAATACTTCTTAAATACTTTTAGAATGATTTAGTGTTTTGTTTAGTTACTGAAATGCTGGAAAACTATTTTGTATTGTAACTAAAGAAGCATTTACTTGTTTGCACAATCTAAATGAATTCAGTGCTGAAGGCCTTGTAAACAGAAGGCTGGAAAAGGCCCTCAGTGATAAGACCATGTAACAGAACACATGTGCAGTCGCTCACCTGCAGTCGCAGGTCTGCAGTCAGGCAGTAGGAGGGCTTTTCAAGTTATCTGGGTGAAACCATTGTTGCTCTGCAAAAATCCTGGGTTTTGCAGCCTCAGTTAGTACTTTTCAACATCAGTTTCAGTTCTGATCGATGTGCTTTGCATCTTGCCGCTCGTGTTCCTCTAGCTGTCCAAATCCAGTGCCATAATGCTGCTGCTGTCTCTACAGTGTGGTGCTCTGGTTCCATCTCTAAGGTGTGTGATGTGTCCAGCTGGCAGTGCTGACTGTCAGCTGGAGTCAGTAGAGGCATGGGTTAGTTACTCTCGATTCAATTGCAAGGAATTCCTCTGCTGCAGTCAGGTGTCGGAGGCAATAACTGTCCTGTGCTGCTGATGCACTGGCTTCTCCAGGTTATTTAGTGATCTGTCAAAAAAAATTATAATTTCACTGATTTGAAAAGCAACACACTGAACAGATCGTTCAAGGTAGGAGGCTATTTCACATTTGGGAGAATAAATGTTCTTTTGGTTTTGCAGTTCTGAGGAAACTAAATATAAACATGTTTTCTCCTAGCTAGAAGGAATGTCACTCTCTATTTTCATATAGTTAATAATAGGTTGGAAAATAATTTAGTTTCCTAACATTCAAGGAATGCCAGAAATTTGGCAGGATTTTCTGTGCCTTTTCATGATCATTTCTAGTGTAATTTGAATGTATTCTAGAATTACACGTGGATGTAATTCAGGCCAACACTGATATGACTGGATTTTGTTGGCAGGTCTGTATATAGATTTTCCACATGTTTATGTACACCTTTTTAAAGAAGGGAGTTGTATTTTCTGTGACTGTGCATAAATTCATAAATAGGAGATTCTGTAGAGCTGAAATGACAGTCTGGGGAACAAAACTCTCTGAACCTCATGGCTTAGACTAAATTTGCCATTAATCCTTCTGCTGACCCTGTCTTAGTGCCATGTCCTCTGCTTGCTGCAGGTTTGTCACAGCTCTTCATGGTCATGATGGCCTCCATGAGAGGAGTAATGCTGTATTGCTCATGCCCTGCTTACCTCTGCTCAGTATTTACTAGTTCAACTGTTATTAACAGAAATTAAAATCAGTATCAGTAAAAAAGTATTAAAAATCAGTGTTTTCATCTTCTGATGGGGTTAAATGGAACTAAGGGCCTGATGGTACACTTAGATTCTTAATGAAAACGAATACCTGATATCAATATGGTAAATGTTAGTATTGCTTCTTTCATATTGCCTCTTGGTTTTGTAGGTTTTCTGTTGTTTAAATGACTTCTGCCCTTCAAGATTATCAAGATAGATTAAAGTGTTTTCAAAATTTGTTCCCTCCATTCTTGTTTCTGTATCTTTAATATATTATACACAACATATATACATTGTTAAAACATTACATAGTTCCTTAAAAATGCAGCTTTTAATTTCCCATTTTTCCTAAGCAACCATTAGGGTTTCCTGAATACAATTTTGAAGTCTACTTCATGTTAATATTTCCAGTTATTCTTCCCCTTGCTGTATTTTCATTTTGATTTGTTTGCTGTGTCACCTAATTTACAAGAGCATTCAATGTCCATAATTTTTGTGCCAGTTTTGTGCTTATTAAATTGCACAGTTAACCTAAGAGAGAGAGACAAATATTGCATATATGCCTGGCAGGCTAAAATTTTGTTGTACGTTTGTATCCATTTGTTTGCCATAGTTTTTTGCATTTAAAATATTCCGTCTATGCATTTAAATATTCTTTTAATGCGAGTTTAAAGGGTTTAAATAGAAGGACTAAACCGAGATCACTGTGCAATTTTGATGCTGAAAAAAGTCCTTTTCAGTCTAAATAATATAAGTGTGTAATATAAATTATACTTTCTTAGGAAGTTGTGAAAAATAGCAGATAAATAATTCCTTTTAATGATGGAGTTCTTAAAAGCAGAATCTGCAATATTGCTTACTGTGTGCTTTCCTTAAAAGGCCTTTACATGAGGTAGCAGGAATAGACATCCAGCTTCTGGAATGTAAATTTGTTTGATGTGTTTTGAAATATTTTGTGGAGTGGGTTTCTGTTGTCTTTCATGTATTTGGGAGCATATGAAAACTTGTACACCCTTGCTAATAGAGGGTAAAAAATAAGGGTAGTTTTTTAGTGGCCTGTCTCCATGGTGTTGTCACAAGGTGCAGCAATCTCTACCTCAGGGATGTGCTGAGGAACAAAAACATTATATTGAGAGTATACAGTCATTTAAATGTTCTTCTCTCTGAATTATCATGTCAGCTGGTTAAGGTTATGTCAGACACTGTTGGAAGATGTTATTTTCTTTGTTATACCCAAACAGGAACATTTTATAGATCATTTCTGTTACCAAAACCAGGTCTAAATGAAGGTATGTGTAGCTATATTCTCCAGCAGGCAGGAAAAGTGGGCATTTCCTTTTCTCTTGGAACTGATGACCAAAAAGAGTATGGGAAAAGGACCAAGGAGGGTGGTATTTATTTGGCTCAGTTTTTTTCAATACGACATAAGGGGACACTTGCCAGCCTTGCAATCTATATATGAAATTTATTGCACTTAATTAGTTTTGTCCAAGACAAGAGTCAGCTTCAGTTGAAAAGTTTTACATCTGAATACCAGTAGCTTTGCAGCTTATCTGATCCTAACGTTAGCTCTGGGGAGAAATGCAGTCTAGGAAAAGCATGTCTGTATTTTGGATACTGTGCTTTGAAAGTTTGGACATGTAACCTAACAAAATAATAGAGAAAGAACATCAGTAAGTCTGCACTGCACAAGGCATGTAAATGTACTTTTAAATATCAGTTCAGTGGTGAGGTTCTCTGCTCTGTTTGGTACCTATGCCAGGCTACCTATGTCCTGTGCTACCACATTGTACTGGAGGGGCTGCCTCACAAGTATTTTGGATATTAGTGGTTTATATCCATTATGGTAGTGGCTGACGTGTTTTGCAGATCAGCCACTGGAAGGTGTGAAAATTGCAAACTGACGAGCACAGAAAGGGTCTGACAGTTTCTCCTGCAGAAGGCAGTGATACATCTGTCCTCAAGCAAATGCATAATCTATACAATTGATTAGGGAACCATGCCTTGAGCTCCAGAATTTCTCAGGAGCTGAGCTGTCCAGAGGTCTAACATGTCCACACAGTGTTTGTGTAGAGTATCTCTGCATCCTCATCAACCCCATCTGTGCTTGCCCAGCCTCCTCCTTCCTCCAGAGCAGGGAAGAGAGAGCTCTGAACCCTTTCCTGAAGGAATTTTCCCTATTTGATTTATGATGGAAGCAAGCTCAGGTCTGCCAAAAGATCTACTTTCATCCCTAAAATGTGGGAGTGAGGGAATTGTGATTAGGAACATTACCTGCCCTCAGGCAAAATTAATTGTGTCTAATCTTTGCTAATACTTAATGACAATGTTCAACGGTCAAACTTGAATGAGCTGATGATTGATTGCTTAATGTACTTTGTGTTGAAAAGATGTCAGTGGCCAGCACAGGAGATGGAAATTATGTGGTCAAGGACTGGTACAGCTGGAATAGAGCAGACTTTCCAATTCTTAAATTCTTCTGAGTAGGAGGTGTGATGGTGTACTTTGATTACATTGTGGTCGTCAATTCTTACTCCTAATAGCTGACATCTTTGGATTCTACTGACTGTGTTGGGAATATCTTTCAAGAGTTTAAGAAGTAAAGCTTCTTTTAAGGATCCTGATCTTCCAGTGTGATGCGTAGGTATCAGTCAACATGTAGACAGATGACAGGCCTAGACATTATTATTGGGAACTGCTTAGAAAATAAACAAAATATCACACAGTAGCGTAATCCTGTCAACAAGGAGGATAACAGAAACTTTACTGAAAAACAGATGTCAGTGTCACTTTCATTTACATGACAGGAAAAATGTTAAAAGAAACGTGTGTGACCCAGGATTCCCACAGCAAAGAGGATATGTAAGTACCAGTTTGGGTGAAATGACTGTTGCTTGTTGTTCCCCAGTGAGTTTTGAGAAGTCATCACAGGCTTTTTAATGTATGAATATCAGTGTGTATAAGTCAGGTGTAGGCATATGTATTTTCATATGCTTTTGCTTTTTCCATTGGGCAGTAGGTAAACTCAGTGCAGAAATGGCTGTGCTGAAGCAATATAAATGGTCATCTCTGATTTTTTCCAAAAGATGTTTGATTGCCAGGAGATAGCATCAGAAAGGTTAGTCAGACCCTCTCAGTCCTACTCTTTGTAGCTGCTGAGCACTGAGATTGTGGAAGGTCTAGCTGAAGCTGACAGAAGTAATTTTCATTGCCTTCAGTGACTTTGAGGCGGGGCAGAAAATGCTGGTTGGTCTCAGAAGGGGTTAATGCTTTGTGAGTTTCGATCTAATGAGTGGAGACCAATGGTAAATCAAAATGGAAGGAAGAGCTTTGTGGGGAAAATGCAGTAAAGCTTCATCTGCTTTTTCGAATTCCAACTTACCTAAATTTTACATCAAAAGTTGTGGAGGTATAAATCCCTACTACCATTTTAAGATATATTTGCCTCATCATTGCTTAAGGCACTGACTGAATGCACAGTTTAAATTAAAGTTGATTGTATTTAACAACAGATTTTTTAAAGCCTTTAGTAATGTCATAATGATAGATAGCACTTAATTTAGTCAAGAATGACCCAATACAGTTATCTATAATTTACATTAGCAATGTTGAACTGACAGTAAATTCAATTAATTCTTCAATTTTATGCTCTTAACATTTAAAAACCTGAATTCTCTTTAAAATCAGTTTGCATTATTTCGAGGTTGGGATTCTTAATGTTAAACCCCTATTAAGCCCCCATTTTCCCCCCTATAAGGTTGTTTTGGATTTTTTTGTGATGTTTCTGTGGAATGTTGGTCAATAAGCAGTTTTTGTGGGTTTGAGTCTGTGACTTAAGGATCTCTCTATTGGATACTGATCTATGCAGTTGAATAGAACACTGGAAAAATGTGATTTATAACAAGTGTTCTCATAGTGCAGACCAGGAGGTTGGTTTGATATTTCCTCTTCCATCGAGGAATACCGGTGGCTGTAGGCAATAATTTATAACAACAAAGTTGCCTTGACTGGTTTTAGTTATTCTGGGGTTGTTTTTAGGAATGATAAGTATGTATTTATCCCATCTTTAAAGAAATACATAACTCATGTGATTATTTGTTTTAATTAGCATGGCTTTACATCACAGTTGGTAAAAAGCTGGAAGAAAAGTCCAAGAATAAACAAGTAAGGGAAGCAAACCAAATAACTGAGGGTGGTGACTGAGGTTAAAGTCCCTTCTGAATTCTGAGTGCTCCAGCACAGGTTTTCTCTGATTCACTCTGTGAATCTGCATTATCATTTTGCTATACATATTCCAATATATGTAAGCCCTCTCAGACTCTAGAGAGAACACTTGCAATGAGTAATTTCAGGTCTGACTGCCACAACCAGGCTGCTGAGAAAGCCATCCCAGCCTTTTGACTGGTGTTTCTGATGGTTTGAGCTGCAAGCTCTTTCAGTCAAGCAGCTCTGTGCTACAGCTCCGTTTCTTTAGAGATCCTGCAATACCTGCTTCTTGGCAGCTCAACAGGAAAACAAAGAAACTGGTGATACAAGCAGAAGGTCTGTTCCCAAAGCAGGGTGAAATTCTGGTGGAAGGGCTTCAGCTGCTTGAATTTAAAACACTGTGTTGCTAAACCTCTCACGTCATCTGTGTGTTAGTGGTTGTATCAACCGACTGGGATAGTCCATCCAGGCCCCGTTGATGCAAACATGTTTTTCACTGGTACTGCTCCCTATAATTTTGGAGGATATCTGAAAATAAGGTGTGAGCAGGTACTGAAAACTTTAATTTTTACTCATATTTACCCCACTTGCCTGCTATTTGAATTTTAAGGTAGGGTGTCACATAGGATCTTTCTAATGACAGCGATGTAAAAAGCACACCTTCAGTTCTAAACTGAAACCCGTTGCAGTCAGCGGATGTCCCACCTCAAGGAAAATGGGTTGCAAGCACAAAACTTTTGCTTTCACTGCCTCATTGCTTGTGATCTTACCAAGGAAACAGCAAGATTTGGATTGTGCTTACTCTTTGCAATGAAGAAGTTGTCAATGTGTTTTCATGCTCTCAACATTGTCCAAATGTCTGTTCTGTGGAACGGCTGTCGGAATGCTTTGCTGCTTCAGGAGGATTAGGCTGTTTAAGACAAGGTCACTCCACAGTTACAGTGCCTGTAAGGTCCATTGTAAGAACCCTAAATAGAAGCATCATTTTCAAGATGCCTTATCTTTTAAAAGCAGCCAAATAGAAAATGAAATCCTGGGTTGAATTCTAGTCCTCCTGAAGGAAGTATCAAATCCTCTCAAAGGAGCTTGACCCAGCTTTCTACCTGTTACTCATATATCAGTGAAATAAACTTCAATTGTTTATGAATCCAAATACTTAATTAGAAATATCTAAGCATGAACACAGAGGGGAAAAAAGCCTGTGAATACTGGGCAATCCAGTATTCAGTACCAGCTGATTTTCAGCTGCTGTAAACCAGTCTACCTTCACAGAATGGAGAGGGCATCTCACTTAACAACACTGAAGACTTGAACCAGGAAAATGGCAAAAAAATCGAAAAGGATTTCAGAATTGTAATCAGAGGAAACAGAGTAAAGAACGACATGCAAAGTTGGGCATTGATTCTGTGGAAAGAGAAATTAAGCTGTACATCCATGTCGGTGGTAGTTGCATTAAGGAAAAGCGTTAGTATTCAAGCTGAATGATGTCATGGAAAAACTGGTTTGTTTTTTTAAACATGCAAAACTTTTGTTAGTTGAAAGGGATAAGAACAGCATATTGATGTATTTCCCTCCTCGCCTGTTGTTTTCTGAAGTGGCTTAAGATGGCATTTTCCATCTGGAATTTTATGCCAGTGGCACACCCCCCGACTGTAGTGATAGAAGAGCAGAGACCTCATCCAAATGCATCAAGTAGAATAGTGTTTCACTGTGAAACTGCCAAGCACTTCAGACAGGTGCCTAATAATGCAATAGTTTGTTGTAACTATGTCTGAAGTGTAATTTATCTAATATAATTATTAGATGTTTAGAGCCAGTAACTTGAAATTGACTCCACTCCTCTGTTAACTTTTGGCATAGGAAAGACTGTAATCATCTTGCAAACTATCAGCTCTTGGATTAAAATTTAAACCTACTGTGAGCTTCAAACTGCTTTGCATTTGCCCTTAGAAGAAAAGGGAGGTTGAATAATTTTGTCATGGTGATTTATCTTAGGAAACTGGATTGCAAGGTCCTGAATTACAGTCATTATGTAAGCATGTAAAGTATTATCGACTACAAGATTCATCTGATGTGGTTTGGATGTATTAGTGCACGTGCAAAGACCAATTTGAGAACATTTTAGGTTTTGCCATGTTTGCTAGGGATAGTTACATCCAGTTATAATAGAGATTGGTGCTAAAATAGCAGTGGTTTACAGGTCCTAAATGTTAAGACTTTGGTTAAAGGAACAAAATAATTTTTTATATTAGCTTGTCATGCAGTTTGTGCTAAGGCTTTCAGTAGTACTTTATCGTGACAGCTCATTTTCCTTTTCATTTGATGCCCTCATATACAACCTCGTTACTCTATTAAACTAGAAAGATTCAGATTCTTAAAGAGCCTTCAATGAAGCTGTTATATAGCCTTTTCTCAAAGCAGCAAGTAAAAAGTGGAGCCTGAGCACATGAGATTACATTGTTTTAGTTTATGTTGCTTTTTTGAGGAAAAGAAATAGGAGAGAGCAAGAGTTTATTGCTTAATAAGTATCAGCTATTATCATAAAAAGGGTTCATAATTTTGAGTTCCATTTTTATTTTGACCAAAACACTTTTAGATAATAAATGTTGCAATTGAATCTTGTCTTTTATTGAAAGTTGTTAAAACAAGCTAAATGCTTTCCATTTGTGGATAACAAACCAATGCTCTAGGTTTAGGAATTGCTGTGCCAAAAATTTAGTATTTCTTTGATTTCCTTGTAATCTATAAAATGGACTGTTTGTGGTTATCCTGGGACCTTTGAACGGGGGCATTACCTCAGGTGGGATGTCAAAAGAATATATAGATTGTAAAGCTGTTTCCTCTCCATTCCGAAGAACAGTTCTTGGTCTGGGCAACTTCTGATTGAGACAACGCCACTAGATTTCTACTTGAGAATCTGCCTTTTGTGGACTGTTTTATGGGTATTTTCACTTTTTTCATTGCATGTTTTTAGGATTTTCTAAGTGTGTGATTATAAAAAAGCAGCACCCAAATTAATTGCATCTTGTAAGTACGCAAGAACTACTTTAGAGTATTTTAAACTGCAAGCACAATGACAGTGTGTGTGGAAATGGAATTTAACTCACTTGATGGACTTGAAATATATCCCTAAGCAGTTATTGCAACATCTTATCAAATTCTCGAGCAAGAAACAAAGCTTTTTCTAAACAGAATTTTTATGAACTGTTTTAAGGACTGTTTACTGGAAAGCTGCCTAATCACTGCATTCCCTGGGTAATGGCTGGGATATGTGTGCTGAATTAGTAGCAGGAATATGCTCCATTACACTGGCAGGGAACAGTGGATGCTGCTTTTCCTAATGCATGTAAATCACAGAACAAATTTTGGATACGGAGAAAATTTTTTAAAAGAGCCCCATTTAAATGTATCAGCCTAGAAATATGATAGATGTATGTCACGGTGTATGTGTATATTGACAAAATCAAGCAATTCCTGTGCCAGTCATTCAGCAGAATTAGAGTGCTGTGCTTGGCTTTGGGGACAAGTGAAGTCCCTGTGAAGAAAGCCAGAGTCTTTCAAAATTCAGTCTTCTCCCTCAGGGCCATGATTCACTGTTGGTGTAGCCCATGCCTAGTCTGTGCAGCAGACCAGCCCTTAGTGAGCTGGGTAACCAGCATTTCTGAGGCATCAATAAATGTACCACTGGTCATTACAGTCATGATGAAATCGACTTTCACTGCCTTCTTCTTCATTTGAACAGTGCCTTGCTTCAGCGGTTCTTAAGGAAATTATTGAGACTATTTTTTAAGTGGTAGAAGTAATAATTAAAACCCATCCGTTAAAAAGATTTGGGAACACATTTAATTTATAGAAAGATTAGGCGTATCAGGGAAAAATCCACTTTGCTGTCATTCTTCTATTTGGGTCTTTGCAAAGGAACTAAAATAGGTGAAGAGGAAATAGCTTGTTCCACAGTGTGCTGTGTGGCTTCCAGGGGATTTTACCTTTATGGTGAGTGTTTCTCTGAGCACAGTGAAGCTGCAAGCGTGTGCTAAATCCAGTTAAGGAGATTTCCAGTTTAGTTTAGTCTTTTGGCTCTGGAACAGTCCCTAACTCTGCACCTGGGACTTAAGACTGTCCAGAAGTGTTCCCATTGTACATTGTGAGGAAACTTGGTCATTCTGCTGGTTTAGTTTGATGTTTCCGTATTCTTCCAAAAAAGTAATTGCTTTCTGTTCACCTTCTCTGTGCAGTGCCTGCATTCACAGCTGTCTGTTTTTTTTTACCTTGTCTTCAGCAGCCTCTTCTCCACACTGAATTGCCCTTTTCTACTTAACCCTTTCTTTTATGGAAGCTGTTCAATAGCTGGAGTTAAACTCCTTGCCCTATTCTGACTTTCCAATTTCCTGTTTGAGGATGAGGCAATCACCACTGACTTCCCCGAGTGCACTGGAGGAGGGCGCTCCTGTGCTTAGCTATACAGCTCTTAGCAAGTATGAAAGGGACAGAGAAATGGGAGGCAATAGCTTTGGTTCATAAATATTTTTGCATTAATAATAATAATTACAAGTTAGATCAATGATTGTAGTATACAACAGACAACCAATATTGCTTTACAGCCTCTTTAGAAAGCAATGTTATATGAAATAATTCAAAATAGCCTCCCTAGAATGGTTCTTCTGGGAGATGCAGTAGTTCTATTTTAAGACTGTTTTAAGTTCTGTTTTAAGGTGTGGTGTCAGGAGGTCACTGGGCATGGGCAATAATAACAGAAACGTGAGAAACCTGAAACTTCTGCCATCTCCAAGTGTTTCCATTCCACATTCAGTCTTCCTGAAAATACTTTTGTGTCTTCCTTCATTTGGACCTTGCAAAGTGTGACTGCTTTTGTGGGAGGCTTTTCACCTTTTCCCAGTTTTGTGCCTTTTTTTCATTTGGATGTTAGTCCAAGCCAGTTGCAAATCTTTTATTTAGTATTGGAATTTAGTATTGGTGTCACCAGGTACTAAAAAGAGTTCAACATGTTTTATTGTTATCAAAAGTGTTTCCAGGAGTGGGAATGAGGGATAGGAATCCAGGGCACAGGGAAGGCAGGTCCATGTCTAACTCTGCAGTTTTTCAGAGTGTTTCAGTGTATCCCTGAATCTCTTATGTTAAAAAAACATAGTGGCCCCCCCCAAAAAACAAAACCTAAGCCAAAACAACCAAATCTCCCCAAAATAATAAAAAAACAAGCTTCTACCCACTAAATATGACTTCTTTTAAATTCTAAAATTTATAAATACAGAAGATGTCTTGATCACAGCTGAAAGAGGCTTGTAATGATGCATGGCAGGCTTGTGAATTCCTTAGCAAAACTATTATTTTTTTCTTTTATGAAATAAGTCTGTGCAATATTATGGATTTTTTTCTATTGGGAAATATTTTTCTGCAAAACACAGTTTAACGGGAATAAAAAGAAGACACTGGCTGGTGTAAAGATGGAATCATGTCTTTAGGAATTTGTACTAGAACAATCTTGAATCTCGAGGAAACCTGAATGTGGGGAGAAGAGTGGAGGCTTTGAAAATCTGAGAGGGCCTTTGCTCCCACCAGTTGTGTTTTCATGCTGTTTACTTGGGACAATGTAGTTTGTGCTTCACTGCAAAACTTTTAAGTGCCTTCAGCATGTTGAATAAGAAGCTGCAGTTTTCTAAAATATCCTTTATTTTGTTGTGGACATGCTGCTTTATCACCTACACAGAAGGGCTTGCAATTGCATACATTGTATCTCATGTGAAACAAGGACTTGTGAGAACTCCGTGGAGTTCAATGAGCCCATTTCTAGCTGTGTTCACAGCAGATTTCTACCCAGAAGCTGGATAAGCATATTTGGTATTTTTAAAGGCTTTTCCAGACTCCAGCTCTTTTGAAGCAGGCACTTCATGAGTCTCTGTGTGTTTAGCAACCTTCATCAGATACCCTTATATCAACTTGTGCAGGCTGCCTTTGGGCTCATATGAAAAATCAGGTACAGATTATAAAATGTGAGAATACTTTTTCTCTGTGGATGCTTGAGAAATCTCACACTCTTTTAACACAATTTAGTACTTCAAGCCTGAGAAGCTCTGGTCCCAGGGAAAATCGATAGAATTTTGCCATTACAGCCATGTCTATCAATTATAGCTAGATTCATGTGGTCACGTAAGATTATAAATTTGTGCCAACCTCTCAGTCACAGATGTTCCAGCTGTGCAGACATGTGGCACTATTTATTCTACTCTTTTTTTCATAAAGACCACAGGGGGGAAACATTGTCCCTACCCAGAGAGTGCAGCCGTTATTCTGAAAGCACCTTTCAATCTTCCTCTCTGTGCTGAGATGATGGCATTAGGTCTTTTTAGCCCTCACATGTTTGTTTCAAACTCCCACAGCTCACTAAATTAATTTCTGTTGGGAACACAATGTCGTGATGAGGCAGGTTATTCTGGCTGGGCTTTTTCTTTATCTGTCATACAAAGCCACTGATTCACTTTCTCCTAATTGCCACCAGCCATGGGGACTGCCTGGTGTTTTTCCTTTGGAGCTTTCAGACTTTTGAGCTCATTCTCAGGTTTGCTGTTTGGAAAAGCAGAGATGACAGGAGAGGGAAGGAAGGATGAGGTAGGAAGAGACTGACTTACCCCAAAGCTCAAAGCACATCCCAGCTGCAGGGTGGCAGGGAATGGTTATTGTGTGTTGAGC
Organism: Cisticola juncidis; assembly: GCA_013400215.1. Lineage (NCBI taxonomy): Eukaryota > Metazoa > Chordata > Aves > Passeriformes > Cisticolidae > Cisticola > Cisticola juncidis. The sequence continues at coordinate 37,638 of VXBR01000396.1, forward strand.
ACTATATTTTACTTAAATACAGCACAATGTTACTGTGTCAAGATTTTTTTTTCCCCCCCAAACCCTATGAAAGGAAATTCTAAAAAATTGCTTTTTAACTAATTATAAGAAATCCAATAACACTAGCAGCTTATTTCTTTCTGACTAAATATAATGAGATTGGAGCCTTGCTTCGTCAGGAGAATGACCTAATACAATAGTTTATTGAACCATGAAAGATTCATTAAAACTACCTTGCAAAGGTTCTTTTGGGTAGTGTTTTATGCAGTGGACTTTTTTGTCTTTTAAAAATAACTCCAAAGTTTAAAGCAGTTAGTGCATGTAGTTGTAATCAATCTTATAACACTAGGCAACATAACTTGTTTAAAATTACCTATTATGTTTTAAAGATGTTACAGAAAAACCCTCATAGCTGAGCTGCCACTTCATTTGTTGGAGGCTGAGGTTTGCAGCCAGGTGACTTTGCAAAACACCTGGATGTTACACACTGCGATTTTGCACAAAACTTCAGGAGCTGGTGATAATTTTCAAATTTCCAGAAAATTTCCATTTCCTGCTGATCTAAATGAAAAAGCTATCCCTTCCCCGAGATGTGAGTGGCAGTGTGTCTGTACAGCTTTTACAATGCAGAGTCGGTGTCTCACAAAGGACTTAAGGCTACCGATTTATGTCAGCTTCATTCTATCCACTCCCTTTCAAAGTTCCCAAACCCAAGTTTTTCTGCTCTTTGTGAACAAGAGTATTCTGTCCTCTGCAAGCCATAGTGACAAGGCAAATAGTGCTCTGTCCAGCAGTTGTTTTTTTTGTTTGAAAAGCTTCCTTTTCCTGAACTTGACTATCATAACAAAAACTCAACAAAAGTAGAATAAACTAGTGAGTTTCGTTCATTCCTCTTGCATTCATTTCCCTCGTCCCGTAGGGTGGAGGTTGAGAGAATTATCTTCACTTATAGTCAAGTTCTGTCCCTGAAACAACTCTGAGTGTTTAAGTCAGAACTTTTTAAGCCATTCAAGTTTCCCCCTTTAAGACCTGTCTTTCCTTGGCATGCAGCTCATCCTGGCAGCCTGATGAGAAATCACTCCTATAAAGCAAGAGTCAGAGGAGGATGAAGTGATGCTGCCTCCCATGTAAATTCTGTGTTGTTACGTGCCTCCTATGTACATCCCTTCTGTTTTTAGGGCATGGGATGTTTTTTCAGATGTATCTCAGGAGGAAGGAGCATTTACCTCTCACCTGAGGAGGCAGCCTGGGTTTGTGCACATAGCCAGGACTAGTCAAACATGCACACAGGCTGTAGTGCCTGCTGCTTAAACACATGCTCTGGACATCTTCCTAGCTGGCAGCAGAAAGGGCGATGAGGAAAGTTACATCAACTACACTGAATTGTGGAATTTCATATCTAGTTTTTTAGTTCATTTTTAAAATCTGTTTGCAAACCATCTTCTTACCTTGATGTCCTGTGCACCTTCTCTTACTGTTACTGGGTGCTGTATTGTTGGATGTAATGTTTTTGGGCAGCTCAAAAAAATTTAACAGCTTGAGGTTTCCTTACGCCTTAATTATAGAGGTTATAAGTCAGTCCTATATTTTTTCTGATGAACAGGTGCCTTATTTTCATACATCAAGCTTAGTGTATTGAAGTCTCTGCAGTTTCCAAACCCACATTTATGGATACAAAGGACAGTTTAAAATGCATCCATTTAGTTGGAGACTAATGGATACAAAGCTGAGGGGACATAATGCACCCTTTAGGATCATACTTGGTTTTGCTAAGTAAACTTGTTTAGAATTGTTTAAAAGACAAACAGATAAAGCTCTTGTCTAATAGTAAATGTATATTCATGCTCTTTACATGACTAGAAAATGCCCAATTTTTACTGAGCCAGAGCATCTCTCTGCTGGCAATACTTGGTCTGAGTGCAGACATTGTTTGACATTACACAATATATATAAAATAGTGCTGGACAGGGGTGATTTTGTGTGTTTTTATGTTGAGATATTCAATAAACATTTGAACTGGAGAGTATACACAGCTCCCCAGATAGCTAGATTGACAGCAGTAACGGGAAAGCTGACTATGAGAGTCTGGCTGAAGATGTTAGATTAAAAAGAAATAAAAGTGAGTTCACCATTTGTTGCCAGTGAGTAATCTCCAGTGGAGATGGAATAATCATATACGAACTGCACAAGAAAGTATTTAGCTAAAATTAAAATCCATTCCTAATGGGGTTTTTTGGGGGGGTTTGTCGATTTTTTTTTTTTTTTTTTTTAGTTAGAGCAGTGACTTTCTCTGTGCTTTATGTCTGAGCCCTGCAAAAGGGCCGTGGATTGGAAGTGGTGCATTTACCTGTTCTTGGAATACATTCACCCAAGCTAATGCCAATTTGCCTGGATTCAGTGCTTTCCTCCATTTACTTCCATCCTTTGTACAATGTCTACAAGTATTGGGAGGAAAATATCTGGTTTGGATAAGCAATTATTCTGCAGCCATAGATAAGATACCTTGGTACAGCTCTTTATTAAAAAAATCACTTCAGCCACTATTGTGTTTTACAGCTCAGTTCTGCCAACTGATTTTCTTGGTTTGCAAATACTCTTTAAGCCAGAGGTTTAATTTAAA
>VXBR01000396.1:40569-59517 GCA_013400215.1 Cisticola juncidis
AAAAAAAAAAAAAAAATTAGAGAAACTCCAAAGAAACACCCTGACCCCAAACAAACCAACAAACCCACCCTGTAAAACCCTCCTTAGAGTCTGCTGATGTTTTGTGTGCTTTGTTCTTGTTTTGCTCCAAAGCCTGAAAGTGTTTCAGAATAATTAATTTTTCAAGCTTCAAGAAATATTTCATCTGTTTTTTAACAGATGAAATTTCTGATTCTTTATTTCTGATTTAAATCAAGCTTAAAACCCCTTTTTTTACATAATTTGAACAAAAATTGCTAGCTAGTTACTTGTTTATGTCACCAAAGATGGAAATACCTGCTTTAAATTGTAAATTATTTCTGTTCTTATAGTCTTTATGTGTTTCATATTCCACTGCTGATTACTTTACCTGAGAAATATAATTTTAAATCTGCTTTATTGTTACTTGAAGCACAGAGACATTATTTAATTCTACTTCAATTTTATGGCACTCTGAGTTGTGATACATAGGAATTCTTTGTGAAATGTCCTGGCTAGCCTAGTGTAAAATTGATATTTTTGTGTGAGCTTTGTTTTGTTCCAAACTGTATTATAGCACTTATTGTTAAAACTGTCTTATAATGATTTTATGTCTGTCCAAAATTTTAACACTTGGGTAAGAAAAGCTTAGGAACTTTGCCAAAAGGCCTGTGGGATGGTTGGATTTTTTCTTAAGCTCAAGATCTCCTTGTGTTGTCATTCTGGATAGGCTTCTGAAGAGAATTAATTTCAAATACTAAACTAGGTCAGATTAATCTAATAACAACTTGAGCGATACTCTACTTTGCAAGGAATCCTGGTGAAAGGTCACCTGGAAATGTGAGAGCACTCAAAAATACACCAAGCCCAGTCTGATCTAGGGCAGTAAAAAACTTTGTGAAATAATTTTGACATGTTTAGGAACAGGAATTGTTAATTTTTCTACTATATTTTGTTTCCCCTCTTTTGCTTCATCTGTATTCAGAATTATGCCTAATTTTCACGTGGAACTAAGATAAAATTCCAAACAGCAGCTTCTGTGTCTAGCTGAAACTGCTAAGTTCTGAACATGGCTATTTAGGACTGAGCAAGAATAGGGGATGCTTTATCACCATTGAAGTATAATTTTACAAAATCCCAAGTCATGGTGCCTCAAGTACACAGCTGTCATATATATCTACCTATAGATATAATATAAAGAAATATATTGATCTATAAAATATGGTAATAAATGATAAAGAAAAAATGCTCTCTATGTTTTATGTATGTGTGTGGTGACAAGTGTTAAAGAAAAACCTTGACAGCTAGAAAACATGAAATGCTTTTCATTGATTTGGAAGTGACATTGTGTGCTCTTCCTGACTTCTGATACTGCTGGCAATTTATTTCCTTCCATGCCGAAAATCAGACCACATCCACGACATCGTATTAAAAAGAAACTCCATCATCTTTTTAAAAAATTCCTGGTGAGTCTAAGTGCACCCACATCTCACAGGGTTTTCCAGGGGCCTGCTGTACAATGGTATAGATTCAGTATTTTTTGTTTGCTTCCTGAGCAGGCAAAAGCAGACAGTCGTGGTTGTGATAGTCACAACTCAGTTATTGCCAAATATACTTCCTGTAACTAGCCTAGTAAGCCGTGGTGGATTAAGTACATGAGAGAAATCCATCAAAAGGGAATCTAATAGCTGTCCTCAGTGTGAGCTTGACTTAGGGAAGAAAAGTGTTTCTCCTGCTTAGGCAGGAGAAATGGTATTTACTTCTAAGAGTTCTGGAAATAATTCCCAATATAAATGGGATGGGATAGAATTAAATATAAAAAAGTGTGAGGGTTTGCCTCTTGTTGTAACTTCAGTCATGAGAAATATCTACATTGTAAAAGAGAAGGTAACTAAAACCTTTTCTTCCACCTTGACTTTTTGGGTTGTAGGAGGCTCTAAATCTATTAGCTTCTGACATTTATTTTTTAGTCTTCTCTACTGAGCTCTCATTGGGGAGTCATTCTTTGTGCCAGTTATTTTCCCAGATTTAGTGTTGATTGTATAGATTTATTATAAGTTTATTGCTAATTAATATAAACAAATCAGAAGACTGGTGTTTTCTTAAAGCTGCAATCTCAATGCATTCTCCCATGGCCTCTCGCTGTGAATTCTTCAGTAGTTAGATTCAGTAGCATCATTATATCCTTAAGTGAATAAAAGAGACTGCAAAGCTAAATTGCTATAATTATAAATTATTTTATACCAGTCACTGCTCCATTTCAATGTGCCAATGATAACTCCCTTTCTCAGAAGGTGGAGGAGCTTTGCAAAGTATCTGTAAAGCTACTCTTTTATTTATTTTAAAAATTATTTTTAACTTAGGAATCTGGACATCTTCCTGGTGTGTTGATGCTGTCTTCTAGACCAAGAGAGCTTATTTTTTTTCTATGTTCCTCTCTTCTGGTTATAATGTCTGAAATCTTCTGTCTTCTACAGCAAAGTTATAGGATCATGTGTAGAGACTTGCAGGTATGACAATTCTCTGCTTGGTCTGCTTTTCTGCAGTTTCCACATACTGGGGTCATTGTCTTGGAACTCTTCAGCAGTCACCAAGATTCAACATCTGTGCATTTGCTAAAGCATCTTGAAGTGTTTGTGGGTGAAAGACAGTCCTGATCTTGATTGATTTCTGGCTGAAGCACTGAGTATTGTTCCCAGGGTTGTATGAAAAAGAATTTTTTTTTAATTTTCTAAGCATTCGTTATGATTTCCTAGTAGCAGGCTGAACTCTCTATACAATTGAATATTGCTGTTATATCCTTTAGGATCCAGCCAGTTTTCCTAGGTTTCCTTGGCCAGTAGATATTTTCTAATTGATTCTCAAGCTCAGGCTTCTAAGGAGGGCTTTGTAGCTAATAATAGATCCTTGTTTTGGTCATGTGCAGTCTTGAACAGCAGTGGATGGGCAGTGAAGATTTAAAGGACTTTATTCAGAGTGCATGAAACAGAACCTTTTAATCCTAGTGAAATAAACCAGGGAAGCTGGTTTACATTTCTGTAAGTCTGACTGCTAAACCCCTTGTTTTTTGTTCATCACTTCAGATAAGCGATAAGATTCAGATAAGAACTGAGTAACTGTAGCACTAATTGCTGTAGCTCTGCAAATCTTTCTGCCTAAAATTTGCACATAAGAAGTCTGATACTTCTTAATGAGGTGACTTATATGACTGATGAGAAAAAAATTGAGCAAATCCAGTGTTTTTTAAAATTGTGCTTTCAAATTAAGAAAAAACATTAGAGAATTTTACATGTTTCTTTTTACTAGCTAAGCAAAGAATGAGCCTTTTTTTGATGTCAATATCACACTATTTTGACAGGAAAAAGACAAATGATTCAAGAGTTTTTCCTCTTATATCTATCATGACATGCAACTGAGATTGGAAAACTTCATGCTATGTTAGATGGGTTGGATATAAATGTAGAGTGTACTGGGACAGATGTTACACACTCCTGCAAACAGGCACAAAATGAAATTGGAGCTTGCCTAGGCCTACTGATGTTTGTGATTTAACTCTTTCAAAATAAGGGATTTTAGAAAAATAAACACAGAGAAGTATTTTTCTGAAGAGTGCTGTGTTCTGGTTTAGTTTTAGCTTTTTCCAAAGTGGAAAGTTTCTGCAGTGATTAGGAATAAGTCAGTGTTAATCACGTGTGTCCACTCTTATATGGAAAAGCAGTTTGCTTGATTTGTGATTTTTTTGCCATACTTCTTTAATCTAAATTAACTTTCAAAGCCACGTGATATCTTTATAGATAGATAGATGTAGAAAATTCTGTTCTTGCTTTTATGAACTGAAAAGACTGTCATTTTAAGGAAAGTGAGCTGACTTGTACTGATTCGATTCTCTCATATTAGCAGAACATTTTTAACATCCTGTCAAGCTGAAGTGTTATCAGCTACCAATGCATTTGCCATTAGGCCAAGGCTGGCGTAGATGTTGACAAGTCCCTGGGGACTGAACCTTTTGTGTGAGCAGTGCAACCTCAGTGAAAACTGTTGGGATGAGAGGCCTTGGCAGTAATGGATTTGCTCTGCATCTTGAGGGCAGGTGAAACTGCCAAAACAGAGTGCAGGGATGTTGCAGCCCGCTGAACATCAGCCAGCCTCTTTGCTGCTTCCACACACCCACTCATCCAGGTAACTGTGGCTCACTACATATTAACTACTCTCCGTGTGTTTGGCTTTTGAGGACCTCTAAAAGACAGTGAAGTGGGAGGTCCCTTTCAAGCCAGGGGTCTTGTAACCTTTATCAGCACACTTTTTTGCCAGAGCTCATATTCTGAAAGTGTGACCGCTTTTAAGGAAATACGACCAAGCCTTTACCTGATACAAAATCTTTAAAATTACTGTGCTGCTCTTAAGAAATAACCTGGTTACAGCTGAAACTTCTCACACATATTTAAGAGTAGAAGCTGAACTGTGTTTTAAGGTCAAACACGATGAAAGGGTGACTTCGTAGGTCTATAGGTGGTGCTGTTGTCACTAGAGAAAGAACTCAGCCATGGGGAGCTGCTGCTGTTAACGCTGTTTTTTTATTGCTAATATTTTTGAACCAATCAGTCTGGTCGTCAAGATTAGATTGTTACTTCTCATCTATTTTTTTCCATGTGAGGAAAATGAGACAATATACACTGTAGTTCTGAAACAGGTTGTTTGGTTGCAGCATATTTTCCAATTACTTTAGCAAGTCTGATTTTAGGACAGGTATTAGGTATGCAGTGATTTTAAGTAATATACATTCCACATAATGGAAAGCTTTCTGCAAAATAAACATCCAGGCTGATGCTTTTGTAGGGCTTAAAGGATTGCCATGGCAATTTTTAGACAGCCAGCCATGAACAGGGAATAAAGACTGCTCCAGTACTCTTGTGTTTGCAGATCAGTAGGGAGGACTGGCACTCAGATAGGTACAGATAGATCCATTTCACACAATTCTATTTATTTTTGCTGTTTTGCCAACCTGATACTTCACTGGAGTGCAGTATATGGACTAGATTTTACAGTGATAATGGAAATGGGTTGGAAACTTTTGTAAATGTACACAAGTCATACATACAACACATAAGCAAAAATGCATGAGAAATGCATTCAAAAGGAAACCTCGTGGGTATTACTCCTTCCACCAGCTCTTATGCCTAGGCTTTTGGAGGAGAGAGCATGAAGATGAGAAAGATGTGGTGAATATGAAAATATAGGCTCTTTTGGTATATTGTGGATTTTAATTTACTGAATAGGCAGATTTTCTTTTTTTGTGCCCTATGTTCCTGGGGTCTTTTCAGTGGTTGTTGTTGTTTTTTTTGTTATTTCCTTGTGCTTTATATAATTTTTTTTCACTTTGATGACTATAGCAAAAAAAACCAGCATTTGTTTCTAGACAACTGTGAGCCACTTTTACTGACTAAGAAATTAATTTTGTGCTTGGATCATGGTATTCTCTGTTACTTTATATGGAAGTCCTATAGGAATGTCTGCAACTCTGCAGTTAATGAACAATTCTAGAAAAGTGGTGCTGACCTAAAGGTGTGCTGGCTGTTGGCTAAAAGCCTTCTGTGTCTTCTGTAATGAAGGCACAAATGTCCAGCTGGTCCCGATGGTTCGCTGAGAGCAGCAGAGTGTAACATGACTTGCACTCCATTGCAATATCGTGCCCCGATTCTGGCTTTTATTTTAGCTGTGAAACTTAGACAAGAGGAAAGCATTATACTTCTTCTGGGGGGCAAAAGCAAAATGTTGTATTCCCAAGCCATTTGTGAATCCAAGATTTCTTCAATAATTATATCTGTGAAGAGCAAATAGAAACTTTTTGTCCACCACTTAGAAACTGCAGTAAATAATGAGACTTTTATGAGACTTCTATAAATCAGTTCCAGGTTGCAGCATTAGATACTCCATCCTTAAATAATTTTAAAACAGGTTGTCTTTAAGAAAGGCTAAGTAATTATACCCATTTAATTATACCCATTGGCTTTATGGAGTAAACCCAATATTCAAAGTGACATCAATCTTTTTGGATGGTTGTATGATTTAGGTGTTGATTATTATATATACAAATATAAATATAGTTTAGCTTCTACCAACACAAGCATGAGAAAACTTAGCTTTGGGTGTTAATCACTGGTAATTTGACTAGAATCACCTTGGTCTTAAACCTGTGAACACAGGACCAGAATTTTACAGTAATATTCCTGACTCCCTATTTGTGTTAATTGCTTATCAAGGAATTGTTAAAAAACAAAACAAAACAAAAAACTCTCCCCAAAATCCCAACCACCCCCCAAAATAAATGAGCCAAACAAACCCTCAAAAGAAACAAACAAAAAAAAAGCCAACCAACAAACCTTCCAAAAATCCCAGATAAAAGAACAAATGGAAATAAAACGAAAACAAAACCCCAAACCTCAAAGGAAATAAAAATGAACCAAAATCTCCCCTGAATCCCTCAACAACAACAGAAAACACAACCAAAAAACCCCCATGAAAACAAAAATCCCAACAAAAAAAGAAAAACTCCAAAAAGAAACAAAACCAAAACATCAAAACAACATTTTTTGAAAAAATGAAAAATCAAAAACAGAAAAATGAAACAAAAAATCCCAAAAGAAACAAAACTGAAACTCCAAACCGTTTTTAAAAAAAAAAAATAAAAAAAAAATCCCCAAAGAATCCAAGCCAAAACACCAAAACAATTTTTTAAAAAATTAAAAATCAAATAGAAAAACAAATCAAAAAATCTCAAAAGAAAGAAAACCAACACACCAAAACAACTTTTTTAAAAAAAATGAAAAATGAAAAACAGAAAAACCAAACAATCCCAAAAGAAACAAAACAAAGGAAAAACTCCCAATAAAAACAAACAAAAAGTCAAACAAAGAACCTCCCCCTCAAATGACAAAAAACACACAGTAAAATAAAGTAAAAACATTAAAAAACCATCCACACAACCCCCGAATCAACAAAACAGAAAAAATCAAAACAAATAAGAGTTTAGATCCAACTGAGGATTAGTTGGAAAGAGGTAATCTAAAATTCCATTTAAGTGTAGTTACATAATTATAAAAGAATTGTGATAGCACTTTTAACTTGAACTGCTCCTTTCATTCTCCCTTGGACACATTCTGCAATTTCACACTGGTATCTGAAAAATGTTTCTGGGTCTGTGCACTGAGAGGTGATACAGTTTTAAAAGGGTTTTGGAAAGAAATCAATACCGAAGAAAATAATAGTAACTGCAGTTACTCCATCAGTGCAATGAGTCCTTGGCCCCTGTTAAGGGGCCTGAAGATTGCCTTTTGTGCCTTCCCTGTTCCAGGGACAAAACAAAAGAAAAAGGAACCCAAAGATGAAAACCCTAAACTGTTCAAGGTTTTTCTGTACAGGACTGGCTCATCCTTAGTAAAAAGCTGATGGTGAGCAGGAATTGGTAAAGCAAAGAGAAATGCGGTACAAATATGCTTATTTTTTGATTATTTCTTTTGCAGTTAGGTTTTTTCATTCTAGTAAACCCTTATTGTTGTGCTAAATGGTGACCACTGGTTTCTCCTTGGTGATTGGTGCAGCGAGTTGAAAATCACCCTCAGTGGAGCTCAGAGATGCGGTTTTAGGCCAGAGGAAGTGTTCCTGTACAGCAGAAATGTCCAATTCACACGGAATTTTCAGTGATACAGTGTGAAGCTAACTTTTCTGTGGGAATTTTGCATTTTCCACTACGTGGGAATTGAGAAACACGTGGATTATAATTAAAAAAAACCCACAAAAAACCCAAAAAAACACAACAAGGGGGTGGAGGGGCAGAGGGAGAACATACAACTATTCTGCCAGTTTCAGAAATGACCTCAACAGATTTCCCAGGTTGGAGGAATTGCCCCTGGGACTCAAACGGACCTCTCTAAGCTAAGCTTTCAAACTGAAGTAAACCTCCATTATTGTAGGCTTCAAAATTCGTGGCTCTAAATGGTTTGAGCCAATCAGGCTCTGGAGCAATTCCACATCTTTCAAGCCACATGATGCTCTTGCTTCAATAACACATTGCCCTGATGTAAGAGGGTTTTGGTTCACATACATGGATAGGCAGGAACAGAAGAGAAGAAAACATCCCTGCAGTGAAAACTGAGTTCACTTTGGTTTTCATTTTTGTCTGTGACTTAGAAGGTTTCTGAAAGAATAACATCCATTATCTGTTTAACCCGTCTGGAGCCAGGCATCTGGGGCTCTGTGCAACCCAACAGACCAGTCCTTCACACACCAAAGGGTGGAAAACTTACACAAAAGCCAGTGACTTCAGGGACTTCTTCTAATGTGTTTTAAAGTTGGTTTGGTGGCTTCTGTATGCCAAAGTAAAGAATGGAGTAGGAGTGAGGGGATTGCCTTAATTTAAAGTTCTTGCTTTTATGGGTGAATTTTAACTTGCACTGAAGCATGAGCTTGCCTCATCGTGTTATTGGCATTTTAGCTAGTACTTAATTCTTATTTCCATAATTGAAGTAACCAAAATTTTCTAACTTATCTTGGCTAGAAGTCTGAAACAAAATTCCAGAAGAATAATGTGATAAATAATTTAAGGACTAACTTAGTTTTTATGCCTCAGAGTAATCGGTAATTAATTCAACAAATTAATTTCTAAAGTACCTTGATAAAGCATAAATTGTAACATTTCAGCTGTCTGTCCTGGAATAGCTGTTGTGTATTTTTAACTTTAAACTGATTGCAAAAGTCTAATTTGAAAGGAAAATGCAGGACTGTACTTCCCTCTGTAGTATTTATACGGTGTGGCAAAGAGTCAGCTCAGACATGCACGTTTTATACTTTCAAATTAGCAAAAGACCTGACCCAGAAAATGATTGAGCACAAAGGCAGTACAATGTCCAGAAAAGCAAAGTGTTGAACTTTGATATTTTATCTTGGGAACGTGTGAGTAGAAGAGAGGAGACAAACTCTTTCTGCTCAAGATTTGTGTGTTGCCTGGAAGAAGCCACCAAGTGTCAGGTTTAGTAAGCAAAAGCCTGTGGTTGTGCAGGAACTGTAGTCACTTGGAACCAGAAGGGCATTACCTAAATCTTCATTAGGACTTCTAGAAAATGAAGGTCATGAAGATTCAATGATTTAGAACACTTACTACGTGATAAACTTGATGAATGTGACATCTTGCTATATCTGTAACAATGGGCTGAATCAGAGGGGTGGCCTATCCACAGAATTTGTAAAGAGTGCTTTTCCCCCATTTGCAATGTTTCTTGATTGATCTCTACCACACATGATATCTGAAAGCTCAGAGAAAAATGATGCCTCCAGAACCTTTTGCCCTTGGTAACCTACTTTCTAATTAACCTTCAAGTCGAATAAAACATAATAAGTCTTTATGTAGACGTAGAGGTGCCTCTGATGATTAGGAAAAGAAATTGGTTATTCTCTGTGTTCAGTGTTTGAAATTATTCCTTGATGTCTCCTTGGGGATTTCTCATTAGTGCTCTTATTAGTAGCACTAAGTTACATGAGTAGCAACAATACAATTTCAGCAGAAATTTAAAAGCATAACATTTTTAACATTGTTGCATGCTTAATATCAACATCGGAAAAACCAGTTCTCTTGCAGGTGAAATGGTGCTAGGAGTAAAATTAGATAATCACATACCTAAATTGCATTAAGATTAAATTAAAGGTCAAATTGAAGATCTTTTATGAAGTTGCATTAATATATTGGGAAAGAAAGCTGCTCAAGGGCATGTCAAATTTCTTTGTCTAAGGCAGGTTGAGGAAAGGCTAGACTGTGCACTGTGTTTTGGTTCTGGTTTTCTTTTCCTTATTTTGTGGCTTTATGCAAAACTAGATGTGAAAATCTATGATCCTGCTGTATTGGAATCTGTTACATGTCTCATGACTGAATACAAATGTTTATGAAAGACTGGGTTACACCTCATTTTACAACTGCAGAAGCTTCTTTCTAGGCTGTATTTGCATTTACTGGTAATTTTGAAGGAGTGATAATATTTTACAGTTCAAACAGACCCAAGTAATGGGGAATTTATGCAAGTGAGATCCAGAGGCTTGTTTGGCTTAAATAGAATGTATAAGCAAATGATTCTTGGGTAATTTTCTTTTTTCTGCTGTGTTTTGGGATAGATTTGCACAGCTGTTTTGTCATGGTACTGTATTAGGAATCCTGAGCACACTGGGGACGGGGATGGGGAGTTGAGTATTTGTGCTTTGAATTGAACACACAGCTTTGTGGAGTCCTGAGATGTAAAAGGTGTTGTCACCCCCTGTGTCTACAATAAACATTTGCTTTAGCAGCATCTTCAGGCTTCCCCACCCTCATCCGTATGCATTTACAGTAAATAATTTGTCACCACGGTGCTCCTGAAGGGCTCTTGATGGAAAATGTGAAGAAGTTAATTCATGCATCTTTTACTGAGTTCTGGCATACCTAACCAAACTTCAGCATCACAGGCTTTCATTTCATTATTGTTAATTGCTCAGAATTAATGAATATTTAGATTTTCATAAGCAAGAGAGAATATTGCTAGTGATTAAGATGCAGTAGATTATCTCATTTGATTTTATTTCTAGATTTACTTGATGACTTGCCTAAAAGTAATTGGCTTGTATATTTTAGCTGTATTTGAGGAGTCAACTATTACACCCAGCTTGGAAACAGATTACATCCAAGATGCCACTCATTGTTGGTTGGTGAAAATGCAAAAATTTCAGAAACCGTGTTTGAAACAGGTTCTCACAAACACTGTTGTATAGAAAGAAATAATTTAAAATTTTGAAAAAAAATCGAGGGGAAAAACAAACCTCCCCCCCTCCAAAAAAAAAACCTCAAAAACAAGCAAACCCCCACAAAACCAAAAACCAACATCCCCCAAACTCCAAAAAACACTAACAAAACAAAAGGAAACAACATTCCCCCCAACCCAAAACTAAAGAACAAAACCAAACAAAAACCATATAAACAAAAACAAATAAACAAAACCAAAGCCCCGACAACTTTTGCAAAGTGAAAAACAAAATTCTGGGAAAACAGAGAAATCCTTCTGTTTATGAATGACAAAGGAATGGGCATTCCCAGATCTGTGTCTAAGTGTTGTCATGCATACTCTAGGTTTACTTGGTCACGGAGGATGGTAGGATGCCTGGAATTTTATTCTGCTTGCCAATGGAAAACAATGTGATACGTCTGTGCTGACCTCCCTTTTTAAACTGTTTAATATTTTATTTCAAAAAGGAACTCATGCCACTTTTTTGCAGCTGGATCTGCTTGTGTGTTTACAGCAAGATGGATAGTGTGGAACTTTAGTGACGTGTTGGGATGCAGATAAAGGTTGAAACTTGTGCTTTAGTAGAAGCCACATGTATCACCCTGAGCTCATGACAAGACCAAGTGTAAAGCAAATAAAATGTGATCTGTGTCTCATAGATGAAACTAATCTCTGCTGGCTTTGTGTGGTGGTTTTTTTTTTTTTTTTTTTTTTTTTTTTTTTTTTTTTTTTTTCTCCCAACATGGTGCATTTATTTTAGGGATTTCCAAACAGGTGTGTTTTTACTCTTTGTATTAGTCCTGTAGGTGTACTAAGAAGATGATTGAAAGTGCACTTGAGAGCTTGTGAAATTAGAGTCTTTTGGAAACCTTTTTAAAACTTTCTAACTTAACTAATGTGTTGTTACAAATGGATTTTCAGAGTGCCAGGTCCACAATGATTCTTTTATACTGGGTGCTTTCTGACCCTGCTGGGGAAATACCTTCAAAGTTAGCACAAGAAGCAAATGGAATGAGTGTGGACTCTTTCGTCATCCATTTACCAAATAAATATGTACGTAATATAACCAAATTGATGGATTTTCAAATGGTTGTTTTTTTTTCTACTGTTCTGTATGATTATTATAGGGAATTATTACTTGCAGTTGTTTTTGTAGGTACCATACTTGGGCATTGATATGCTTAAGGACAGAAGAAAATGTGGGGTCAGTGTGGGACAGCAGCAAAATGACTCCCCCAGCCTTCATCAGCAAAAAGTAGTCTTACTTCTGTAAGCAAGTTTTAGTTCTTGCAAAAGTTTTTTTTTTTTCGTTAGACAAAAAATTCTGTGATTCAGAGGAAGATGCAGCACTTGTGCCAGTTATGAGTGCATAGAGTTAAGTTTGTTTATCTGAGCATCTGGAAACATCTTGTCTATACTAGACATGTATAGACATTTAATATGGCCCGTTTCATCCTCAAACCATCAGATTAGAAATTACTGAAGAGAATCAATTCAGAGCAAAAATGCGAAGGCGTATTTTCTAATGTAAGGATTTTCTTGATATTACATAGTATTAGAACAGACTAGAAAATGTAAAATGGAGCATCAGGAATTCTGTTCATTTGAGCCAAACTTTTGTGTATTTCCAAATGAATACTAATATGTTTTATATAATAGAGTACAGCAGATCCCAATTTGATAGGGAAGTAGG
Source organism: Cisticola juncidis (assembly GCA_013400215.1). Classification (NCBI taxonomy): domain Eukaryota; kingdom Metazoa; phylum Chordata; class Aves; order Passeriformes; family Cisticolidae; genus Cisticola; species Cisticola juncidis. Next base: position 53,059 of record VXBR01000396.1, read on the forward strand.
ATGGTGGCATTATTGGTGTGGACACCCCCACCCTCCTCACACCATTTCCCCTGATGTTATTTATGACACTCACAGAGAGATTTACCTTTCTCTGACCCAGAACAGCAGCAAAAGGGACCCATGTCTTGGTTTGGAAAGACAGGTGTCTGCTAAGGAAGGCAGGAGCCTCCCTTGGAATGGAGAATGTAAACCTCCTCCCTCCAAATTAGCATAATTTTGAAATTAAGGGGCTTTCAGGAAAAGATGTGGGAATAGGAATAACAGTTCTTTACTAGGAAAATTAAAATAAAAATGCAGTAGTACAAAAAAAAAAACCCAACAAAAAACCCCAAAACCAAAAACAAACCCCAAAACAACCACCAAAACCACCTTAAAAAAACCACTGACAGAGTCAGCATACAACCTGATATCCTGTTGGTCAAGGTGTTCTTAGCAGTCCAGTCAAGTCCTCCGGGAGTGACAGATGTGGTTCTATTGGAGCAATAATCCTGTAGAAGGGTGTAGTTTCCCTCTGAAGGTCCAGTGATGGTGAGATGGGTGAGATGGGTCCAGTGTTCCTCTGGGCATCCAGTGCACACAGGCTGCTCTGGTGTTCAGAATCTGGCTTTTATCCAGGTAGGAATGCTGGGCTCCTCCTGCTGGGTGGAGCATCTCCCAATGGGATGATGTAATTTTATTTTATTACTGAGCCTCGATGGCCCATGAACAGCAGATATCCCCTGGAGGGAGGATGGGTGGTGGAAGAGATAAAGAGCACTGCCCCAGCTGGTTTTGACAGCTGGTAATAGAATACATGCTGCTGGTTACGCCTTGCATTGCAGCCTAAGGCAACCCAGAAGCCTCCCTACATCTGAACAACCCCAGAGAAGGGAATATGACTTCAGGGGGGCTAATGGGAGAGCAATATCTTTACACAGTTGCCTCTCTGTCACTATTACTCTACAGCTTCTCAAGCTCTACTCCCCTTCCTTTCTCAGTTAGTCTGGGTTAATTGAATGGTGCGATTCTAAAAAAGCTGTAGACCCTTGCAATGAGCTATATCATGAAATTTATAGGTTTAAGTTTGCTTTCTGTTAGTAACATGTAGAAAAGGAAGTCAGTTTTGTCATGGGAAAATACCACATGTGGTAAATCTGTACTGCTCAAGTTTATTTTTAAGACATCCCTTAACAGAATCATTGTTGAAGTGTGAAAAATAGGTTGAATTTGAAGCAGGCAAAAGTAATAGATTGGAGTTGCATTGTGAAATGTAAGTAGATGGGGTGTGTCTCCTTTTAATTCCTATGCAGTGATTATCTGTATTATTATGTATTAATACACATAATTATACATATAATTAGAATCATTCAACTACAGACATTTCCTCAGTTAGGAGAGACCTGTTCCTGCCACATTTATTGTATGTTTTCAATAGTTCTCATGTGCATAGCATTTTATAGAAACTTGGAGAGCATCCATCAACATAAAATGTTTACATCAAACAATTGTATTAGAGCTACCTTTTTCATATTTTCACATACCAAATGTTTGGGGTTTTAAATTGTAGATAGTTGCTGAAATCAATTGAAATAGCCAAGTTATGTAGCCACTTACTGGCAACTCCCATCAACTATATGCTGAACCCCAATTTGGGAGATGTTAGGGATTAAAGTTTTCAATTGAGTAAAATATTCAATATGATTTTTAAAAGCAATCAAATATTACACATTAGATACAACAAGAGTATGCAAGCCTTTATCTTCCATTGCTAAGCAGTGTTTCTATATCTCTTCAAGTCGAATTCTCAAAAATACCACTTTTCCCTGCACCTTTTTTTCTCTGCCTTGCGTGTTTTGTTATGCCTTGGTCAGATTTCCTTTTCCTCGTTTCATTTGCCACAGGTCTCTTAGCAGTCAGTACTTCTGACTGCTGATGTATTTTTCCTTCAGACTGATTTCTGGTGTTCAGCACATGCTCCCATGTGACTCCTTTAATTCTCTCTGCTTTGGGCATCTTTACTTTGAGGTCCTAAAAAATCCCAGGGGAGTGACAAGCACTGAGAACAGATCTGTGAGAAATCACTTGCTCTTGCCATTTGAGTCAGAAGCTGGTGCGAGTGCTTAAGAAGGAGCTTTGTTGACAAATGAGAAATCTTCCCTCTTGTTTGGAAAACTCAGCAAGTCTGTGCTAATATGCAGCAATTTATCTCGAAGGAGAGCCAGCCAAGACCTAAAAGGCCTGGTAAAGTGCTGACTATTAATTTGTTGGAGGAGTTAGTAAATATGCATTATGTCTTTGTACTGTGTATTCAGCAGGTGCTTTTCCAATAAAAGGAAACGTACAAATCACAGTAATGTTCCTTAGATACATGGGCCAAACAATTGGCTGTGTCTGTGGCTTTTTCCTTCCTTAGAGGGTCAATCAGTAATGGTAACATATCACTGTGCTAATTGTAGAAAAAGAGAATGCAAGACAAATGCATCATGTATCATTTCTACTGTTATGACTTGGATATCCTAAGTGCTGGAAGACAGGTCAAAAACTGTGGAGGGTCAAAAATTATCAATTTATATTTCCTACTAGTTTAGCTTTTCCCAAACCATTGTTGATAATTGTTTTGAAGGATTCATCAATAATAAGTCACTGTTGACTGTTGCACTGGGTCCCAGAGGGAATCAAGTGGCTGGAGCTGAGGTTTCCTTTTGGGTGGGTTTATTAATTTCCACACAGGATAAGATGGACAGGATACGCACAGCTATTGATCTTATAATTTTTAATTGTTACTCATTAAATGGTTGACTGTTTTGTCTTGCATCAGGCACGTCAATTCAGTAGCTTTTATGGCAGAACAGTGAAGAAAGGTGAGACAACATCATAAACTGAGAACATGTAGTCAGTGGCTGGCTGGAATTTCCCTGTGAACCAGAGGTGTGTTCTTTGCCTTTCAGTGCTTTTGTGTTTGCCTCCATCCTGTCAGTCACTTCCTTTAAATGTGAAGGCTTGGAAATCTGAGGATACTTATGTCAAGGTGAAATTCCTTCCACAGGGGCGTGTAAATTCAGTTGTTAGTGATTGTTTTAAAACTGGTTTAAGTGTAGCTTAAACCTAGATTTTTAGGTGACTGAAACCTATCCTTTTTTTTAGGTAATTTGAGGTTTGTCAGTGGACAATTTGGTGGGAGTTTCTGCAGGTGTTGTGTTGAAACTGTGGGCTTCTTAACAGAAACTATAAATTAATCTCAAAAATTCAGAAAATATTATGGATTTGACCATAGTATGAGTGTGCCATATATTAATTGCATGTTCTGTTTTCCCTGGTATTTCACTTTTCTTCCTAATGCATTCTTTATGGTTAGTTTCATTATAAAATTGTCAAGTCTGGTTTATATTCCACAATAGTATTTGCTCTTATCTGAATGGTTTTGCTGCTGGTAAGGCACTAGCATACCAAAAAGGCACAGGATGCTCACAGTAAATTGGCATTGCTGACATCACCTGCTTCTTTCCTCTTGAAATGAATTCTTAAAACATGGTATATTCTTTTATTAAGTCACCTAAATTTACTAGTGCGTCACTTCCCTAGATGACACCTTTTGTTTCCCATGTTGTCAAGCCTGCTTTCTCCTCTCACGATATCATCACTTTGATCCTTTTCATCCATCAAGTTTAAGTTTGGAGAGAGTTTCTTTGTGTTTCTTGAAAAAGATTTAATTTTTGAGAGAGAATAAAACAAGGGCAAAAATAAACAGCTGAGAGCAAAGTAAGACTGTATGGAACCAAGATAGATCAGTAATGGAACAAATGTACATCAATGAGGATTTTGTTTGGGTTATTTTTGTACTAATATTGTACTCCTACCTCTTACCATCATTGCTTATTTTACTCTTTTAAAAAAAATTTTACTCTTGCCTGTTCTGTTTCCTAGCCGTGTGCCTGATTTCAAGGTTGGTTTGAGCATGAGGGTTGTTTGATACATAATTAGCTGAAGACTCTATAAAAGAAAAATAGTGAAAAATGTGGGGTTTGAGATGTGATTTCGATGTGTATGAAATTGGATACATTGTTAGCGCAGAGAGGTTTTTATTCAGTATTTATATGGTTCAGAGGAGAAGTTTGTGTGTATTTTATCTATGTGTTTTCACAATGCTCTCGGATTGTGTGTGTCTAAAGCAAGTAGGAAACTATTAGTAATGTATGATCTTAAAAAAAAAATATCTGGAGGTTCTGTCAATCTAAATCACATTGGCAGAGAGAGCTTTCACCAGACACTTCCCATTTACTTGGTGGGGTGCTCTGTGGAAGCACAGCGGTTTTTGCTCTTCTTTATAACTTTTTTTACCTCTGTTATTCTCTGAATTTACCTTGCTTTATATGGTTCTGGGAGGCTTTGCCTTGCTCAGTGCTGTGTAGCAGAACTAAGTTCAGAGACGGCTCAGTGCCTTGTTTTGATTTCTTCTGAGGTTTCAGCACACACATCTATTGCCCATGCCAAGGGTTTTCTGCCGGGCTACGGAAAGCTGCAGTGAATTAGAAGGAGAAAAATAATTTACCAGCAGCCTTGTGGTTTTTCCACTGACCTGAATTCATGAGGAAAGAAATTATTTTTTTCCTGGCTAAGCTCTGTACTTGTCTGCAGAGATAACTGAGAATCTGACTTGGACTTTCACTCCAAGTCTGTCGATGTAAACAGAAGGAGCTCCATTGACTTATGTGGGATTTGGATCAGGTGCTTAAAACTGGTGGTGTGAGAGAAAAGACAATCACCAGATATTTTGTGAACCTGGAGAAAGAGCTGTAGTGAATTTATTTTGTACAGATTTTAGTGACCTGAATCTATGGAGCAGGAGTTGAGATTGTGTTCTCCTCTTTGTTGTGCATCTGAATGATTACAATGGCTGTGCTTCAGAGGAGTTGAGTAGGGAATCAAACCTTATGTGATTTCCCAAGTATTGATCTTCACAATACTATTAATGATCTGGGTGAGTACATAGAATATAAAACAGTCTCTGCTTGCTCTTGGGGATGCTTTTAAATTGTAAGAGATGGAAACTGAAAATACATCCTTCCTAGTTGCTGAGGTGCACTTGCCAATTAAATTCAATGAGGTGTTCATTACATCATATTATTTTTTCTAAATCTAGATGTAATCTTTATTTTAGCCTTATTTCTTTGACAATATTGGTATAGTTCTTCTTCTGCTGAAAGTGAGAAAAATTGAATATTCTGTAGGTGCCTACCATGGAACTGAATACAAAGACTTTGCATCTTTGTGAAAGTAGCAAGTTCCTCAAACTAAAAAAAATGGGAGGTGAGTTAAAAAAAAAGAACACAAACAAAAAAAAAGTCCAAAAAAGAGAGGGGACTAAGAAAAACAATTTTATAATAATAGTTTTATGATCTATCATTTTGCTGAAATACTTCCTATTCATACCTAGGAGTTTTTTGGATAGAGATTTTACTTTTGATATATTGTTATGGCTACTTTGGGTATAATTGAAGAAATAACTTTTACATTTCAGTTACTGAGCTTCTTGGCTGGAAAACTGACCAAAGGTTTGAATTTTGTGTTATTCACTTGTGCTATACAACGGGATTACCTAACATTATTTGTGTTACTGACCTGGAAAGGAGCTTTTTTCTATGTCAGGTCCCAGATTACTCCTGGGACAGGGGATGTCCCCACTTGATTCAGTTGCCAGACACAAGCTGTACCTTAGGTTTTCAAGGAGAAGGAAACTAATCTCTTGCCAGATATGTAACTCTAATGTGAGGTGTTCCAGCCTTGAGAAACTGGAGTTTGTCTCATGGCTACAGCAGATTTCAACAGACCTGTAGCTGCTGTGTTTCTGCCTGCAAGCTCCTTCTGCACCCACTGCCGTCCATATTTCGTTCTGAGGTGAGGAATCGGTACTGTGAGTGGGATGCCCAGGGCCTCTGGCAGTGTGGAGTGATCAGATGCTCATTTGGTGCATTTCTGCCTTGCTACAGTGGTGATAGAATGGTGGGTATTAGTGAAGCTGGCTTTTAAAAATAGCCTGTTAGTTCAATAGTCAGTTAAAGGAAGGGAGTTTTGCCCCTCAGTAGTTGTTCTAATTTTTTTTTTTTTTTGCATTTTGGGAAGCTTGACCTTAAATCCATAAATGTGAAATCAAACAAACAAAACCAAAAAACCAACCCCCCAACCAACTAACCAAAGTCCCAAAACAAACAAAACCCCCTATTTAGTGTCTGTACTTTTGTTTAGTACCTAGATGGGAAGATGTTGAAAGCTCTGTACAAAGCAATGAAGCTCCAACTGCTGCCCAAGTTTTTTTCCAGGTCAGGTTGTTGCTGATAACATTCAGGAAGGTACATGAAGATGAAATATTTCCCATGCAGCTCTGGTACCAAGGAGTATCCTCGTTGTGGCCATACTTACTCATGCCAGGAGCTTTCCAAGTTTGTGTGTTATAAGCAGAAGGAATTTCACTTTTTTTTTTTT
>VXBR01000396.1:59762-176797 GCA_013400215.1 Cisticola juncidis
CCCCCTAAAAACCCAAAACAAAAAAAACCAACCCACCCAACACAAAAAATCCCACAAAAACCACCAAACCCCCCCCAAACAAACGAACAAAAAACTCCCCATAAACCCACAAAAAACCCAACCAAACAAAAACAAAGAAACAAGCCCCCCACAAACACCTCCCCCCAGTATTGCTATTTTTAGACAACCCCATTTACATCTGTGTATTTTAGTGTCTGTACTTTTGTTTAGTACCTAGATGGGAAGATGTTGAAAGCTCTGTACAAAGCAATGAAGCTCCAACTGCTGCCCAAGTTTTTTTCCAGGTCAGGTTGTTGCTGATAACATTCAGGAAGGTACATGAAGATGAAATATTTCCCATGCAGCTCTGGTACCAAGGAGTATCCTCGTTGTGGCCATACTTACTCATGCCAGGAGCTTTCCAAGTTTGTGTGTTATAAGCAGAAGGAATTTCACTTTTTTTTTTTTTCCCCCAGGTATTGACAAATTAGAGCAGGAGCATATTAAAAAAATAGTCAAATTTGACTAAAACAAAGATATTTATTTTAAAATTAAAATAGTGTTTTAAACTCTACTGCAGGAGGCAATGTGAAGTGTTGAAAGGGAGAAGCTCTGTTTCTTTTCCTGGCTGGCTAGGACAGGGATCCTTTAGCTTTGGTACCCATTAGCAAAATGCTGTGGACACCAGGAGAGCAGCCCCTGGCTGCTTTGGGACTCCACGTGCTTGGCTGAAACACGAGACAGCAATTTTCCCTCTTGAGATGAGATTTCCCCAGAAGTGTTCCTGTGCAGGAGGGAGCCCTGGCACACAGCAGAATGCTGAGCAAGGAGAGAGGCACAGCAGTAATGAAGACTTTAATTTTGTATTAGATTCATTTGCTTGTTGGCCAAGAAAGAGCGAACATGCACAATCAAAATCCATCCCATAAACATGTTTGAATTCATTAATAAGCACTCAATTTTTTAGAAGATAAAATTTTAATTAAAAATATTAATTTGCTTGGCAGCATGCTTGGGTGATTTCTTCTCTCTTTGCCTGATAAAATGGTTGCAGAGAGAAGACTAAGCTTAAGGTTTTCACAATTAAACTGTTGTTAGTTTTAAAAATATAAATTCCAGTTTCTCTAACAAAATATATCACTTTTCTAGGCAAGGATGTTTTAGGATAGAATTTATATGAATAAGTTTTTGTAGAATTGAGTAGAAAGAGGAGTGGTTTTCAAATTAAATATGCACGTGGGAGATTTAATGAGGAGCCTGTTTTTTATTAGAATGTTCCTTTGCCAAGAAGTTTAATATTTAAAGCTAGGCAAAAATTAAGGAAACAAACCCTAGATGTTTGCAAGCCCTGTCCTCTCTGCTGCATTGTTTATTCTCTGTATTCAGTCCAGATAATTTTCAAGTTCCAAATTGTCTCCATAGCAAACAGTCACAACAGAAGTGGGGTAGATTTCTGACAGTTTGGTTTTGTCTAGGATTTGTTAATGCTACTTCTAGACATTTCTGGGGTGGCTGAAGGCATCACTCTGTACCTGTCTTTGTTGTTTGTACAAAGGCCTCCATTAAGCAGAGCACTTATTACTAAGTGTAGTAATTGCTTACATAACTCTAATGTTCTTTTCTTGTGATGAGGGTTGTAGTTTGACAAGCTTCCAGGCATATCCCTTCTCACTTCCATGACACATGGATTGCTCTGGAATGCCTGGATGTTGGTTAGTTTGGGGTTGTGATGTGTGGGTGCTTTGTTTAGGTTTGATTTTGGTTTAGTTTTCATGGGGTTTGTTGTTTGCTTTGTTTGAGGTTTTCTTCTAATTGTTCTTGTTTGGGCTTTTTGTTGTCTTTACTTTTTGACAATCTGTTAGCGAGTAGAATACAAAAAAAAAAAAACCCTGGAAAGAGCAGTAATTTTCTGTAGCAGGAAGAAAAGCAGTAGGTGCATGACTCTACTTAGACAAAATAGGAAATTTGGATTTCCCTTTTTTTCCTCACTCTAGCCTTGATAGTCCTCTTTTAATTACACATGAGGTTTTGTTCAACGTATTGTAGAGCTGCTTAATTGCCAAAGCTCAATTCTGCTCTAAGACAAACCTTTGAGCCACTGCTGAGATACTTATCAGGACTAGAACCTTAGTGTTTTCAGGTCTGCATACCAAAATATTTCTCAATAAAGCATTTATGTATATATCTGTGTGCCTGCTCAAGCTATTCCCTTCAGTCTAGAGACAACTGTATCTGAGCATCTACAATGCCTGTGTTGATATATTTCTGTAAGTGACTACAGAATGTAGGAAATTTTAGATGTTCTTTTCTTGATACGCATTGTGGCTTATAAATGTGAGTTTCATAACTGGACACACAGCCATTTTATCACATCTATTAGCAACCCAGTAAGAGCAATATATCCTTATTTAATGCCAGCACTGTTTTCATCAGGCACCTTGGTGCTCGGGTGATGAGGAAACCTGGCACGTGAACCCAGTGCTCTTGTCTCAGGTTCACTGTGCTGTTATTTTGGGTTTATACAATTAGGATACATACTGGGTACTTACTTTACAAATGTGCTGTCTGCAAATGCATTTTCCTCTACTTGAGTAGAAGCCAAATCTGGGCATCTGTGCCTGTGCTGATTCACCCCCTCACAGACAGTTTAAATTTGTTAGCCAGCCCATGGGATAGAAGCTGAGATTCTTTTTTCCCTGACCTCTGGATACTAATATTTTAGTGGATTGTGGCCTCCCCTTAAGTGATTGACTCCAAGTCTTATGTGGCCATTAATCCAGTTGTGATGAATTCCATTGCAAAAAGGTGAATCAATGTGAGGTTGATTTAATGGTTGTTATTCCCAAAGTTGCTTCATAATCCCTTCCTTTTGGCTGGCTGGATGTGAGTTATCCATTAGAAGTTAGACTGTTAGAGGTAATTTTCTGCCCCTTTTTAATGAGAGAAGATCTGCATATCTTCAGAGGGTGATGAGAAAGCTGGAGTGGATAGAATAAGAAGCACACTTAGGAGCCCCTTGATGAATTCATGGTGTCTCACTGCATCCACCTTGAGGGAAGATGCTCTTTCTTTATATATAAATTAATTTAAAAACTTCTAAGTTGCTAGTTTCATCAAAGTACATTTCATAGTCCAGCAAAGAAAAGCTGAGTGCAAATCCATGCTTGATCAACAGATTATTTTTAGTCAGTGCCTCTCTGGAGAATGAAGCTGTGTCCTAAAGAGTAAAACTTTGTGTTCTGGCATTACTTTCTATTGATGGTGAGAGATCAGAGACCATATGTAATTATAGTACTGTGTGACACAAAAGAAGAAAAAGAACCCCCAAAACAACTTTATAAATTGCATATTTATGTTTCAAAGTTTTTACCTTTGCTCCACTTAAAAAATAGATGCTCTTCCTTGAAAAACTTAGCACTTAAGGTGAAATTTTAACCTTATTTGCTAATGTATCATCTCCAGTTGTGGTGTTATAGAGTAAAAAATACCGACAGCTTCACTCTTTTTTTTTTTCTAGCCCTCAGACAGAATGCACATCCTTCCTCTCTCTGATAATTCAGTTTTCTAGTGTTTTATGTATGCTGATTACAAGCCTTTTGATAAAATATTTTTTATAGCTATGTTCAAGATGTATTTTTATAAACAGATCTAAGAAAAATTTTATGGACTAGAATTTGAGCTGAGGGTTCCCCCTGCCACTGTTAGGCTGGAAAACCCTCAGTATTCCTGCTGTTCACCTCATTATCCAGTAGTGACCCATCACTGCTTTAACAAATTCAGCCTCTGGATGTGGATGTTTAATTAGCATGAATGGTGCCTGGTTTTGAAACCCATGTGCACCCTTTGTGTAAGAACCTGTCCTCCCAGTGAAACTCTCTGCAGCTGTGTGAATCTGGGGTTTCAAATGTGCAAAAATCTTGGCATTAGGGATTCATCTCTTTCATGAAGTCATGGGTACACACAGAGGTGGAATGTGCTGCTGCTCCTAGCAGAAGCTTCCCTGTGTTCCTGGTGACCACAAACTAACAGCAAGGAAATCCCCATGTATGGACCTGAGAAAACAAATTACTTCAGTAGTTTTTAAGTTGGGCTTTTCAAAGAAGCATGCTGCTTTTGTCAGGAAACCATGAGTCTGTGGGTAGCTACAGAGATGGGACTTTTCTAGACAACAGCTTTAAACAAAATAAGGTGCATATAATGTCACTGACATTTCAGCCTTGCTCCATGACTGAAAAGCTTGACTACTCTTTTGTGTGCACAATTTCCAAACCCCTCTGCAGCTGAACTCTTTTCAAAAGGCTTTGTTTCTCTTGCTTTCCATGTGTCGAAGTTCTAGTGCTCCAAACAACTGATATTTTATCTCTATTGGCTGGATTAATTACTTTCAGAATGGACTATGCTCCTCTGATTGCCACAACATCAGTGAGTTCTTGCCAAATTAATTTTCTGTTTGTAGATGGTCCATTAACTCGAGTAGAAAGCCTCAGTCCCCCAGGCAGAAATGCAAGCAGCACATCAACTCCTGTTTTGCTGTGTTGGAACAAGCAAACAGAGAATAATACATCTGCCATCAGGTTGAATCCAGGCAGTTTTCCAGTTTGTCTCTAAATGATCAACAGACTGAAAAGACTTCACTTGCTTCTGTTGGCCTTTTGAATTCACCTGTTTAAAGCAGATAATGGCAAATGCACTTTACAAAGCATTGAATGGAACAACGTTACTGCTATCCTTGCCCTCAAATAAAAATAGTCTTTATTCCTAAGAATAAAGGAAGGCCAGGTGAAGGGGTATAATTACTTACTAAAGCACCTTCTGTGAAAAAACTGCCACTCCCTGGAGCTGAGCTCTCATTATCACCCGGCAGAGACAGTCGTGTTTGGTGAAATCATGTAAAGTGTTTTTAAGAATTAAATAATTTTCACTTTCAGTGGCAGGTAATTTGCATGACTCCCTCATCTTCTGCCTGCTTATGGGCCAACACAATGGCTGTGGTCTATGCTAATCTATTCAAATACTGGAATAAATTTGTGAGCAGAAAACATAATATAACCTCTTTATATTTCTAAAGCTGTTTTACCATCTACTTTACTTTCTTTTACAATCTTTAATCTCTGCCAAGGTTAGACATGGCAGCAGCTAATGCTAGAGCAGCTCAGCAGCTGCTGCACTTTTTAAGCCTTGCAAGATATCTTTCTTAGAGAGGCTGCTGCTGCTTTTTTACATGTATTAGTGCAATTTATTAAATTTGATTGTGTGAAGAAAGGTGGTTCCAAGCAGCATAGAGCAGCATTTTCATGCAGCCCAGGAAGTGCAAACAGTTTCCTAGAGATGTTTTTGTGTCCTGACCTAGCTCTAGCTGAGAGGTTAAAACAGAGAAAACCTGTGGCTGGCAACACCCTCATGAAAACTTGAAATATAGCTTTTTTCCCCCTACCTAGACTACAATTTCACTCATTTCTTAAACAAAAATACCTCTAATACAGTGTAACAGGACCACAGCAACTGCGTGGGACAAGCAAGAGAAGAGGGAGCAGAATAGAGCCTGAGCTGCTGCACAGACTTGCCAGGAAGGTGCCCCACTGCTGAGAAGCACAAATTTGCTGGGCTTTATTTTCCTGACCATGCATGCACAAAGTCCTGGGAAAGGGACTATGAAATTGAAAATGAAATTTTACCAGTTTCCACACCTGCAAGATGTATGAGAAATAAAATGGAAATCAAAATCCCCTGGCATTTCCTCAGCTAAGTGGTTTCCTCCAGGCACGTTAAGTGGTGAGATCAGTGAGTGGAACACACAACCCAGCTGGTGCCACAGGCACAGGCACCAGTTGGCTCCTGACATGCCCATTCCTGCCTGACTACAGCCATTTCCTTGGTCATCCATATGAGCTCTTTCTCCCATTAGAGCCCAGCTGAAAAGATCACTTGGATTCAAAGTCACAGTATTATCAATTACTGTTCTTATCTTTAAATGCCAGACGAATTAAAATTACTTTGACTATGGAGAGGAGAAAGAGAAAACAATTGAGGTCTGAGTTAGGTAGGGAGGAAAAGACTTTCAGATACTGTGGGTAGTTTTTGAGGGGATTTGATGCTGGCTCCAAGCATGTTGAAAATGGGAGACAAATGCAACAGTCAGGGTGAATTAGCAAACTGTAACTTGTTCTGCCCAGCTCAGCCTGAAGTGCTGAGCTGGACAGGGCTGGGCTGGTGTGCTGGGACAACAGTTCCCTAATGCTTCAGACTGAGAACATACGCCTGGCACAGCCAATGTGGGTGTGTAGCACATCTGGGCAGCTGTTCCAGGTGTGCATACTGCACCTCCTGTTGCAGCTGGGGTTCTGGATGTGTGGAAACTCTTCACAATTTTCCAGAGCACTCATTTAACGAGGACAAAGTTGACAAGTGGAAAAAGACAATATAAAGGTTATTCTTGGTAAAGTTCTTTTGCACCCACTGGTTTTTGTATGGTTGGTTTTGCAGTTAGTGGAAAGGACATGCTTCCACTGTCCTGGCCTTATTTATGGTTGAGACTGTGATGTAATAACTTTTTTAATGCTTACTGTGATTGGAGCACCCTCTGGTAAGACTTCAGATCTGGAGCTGGGATTGAGTGTGCCTGGCAAGTCCACTGGGAACAATGTTCTCTTAGCAGGATGAATATTAATGCTAAAAAATTGCAAGCAGGATCATTTGTTATTTTGCCTCTTTAAACATCTACAATCACAGGAAAATATTACTGAAAAAAGAGCAGACTTAGTGATATAATTTGGTATAAGATTTTAATTCATAAGCTTTATGATAATGAAAGTCTAATTGAACTTCTGTTGAAGAAATAGTGGTTATTAATTTTTTTGTGTATGACAGAGGCTTGAGACAGTGAAATCTCTGATTTAACACAGTCATTGACAAATTTTAATTTGAACAGAAATTCAGCTCATGGTCTTGAGGAGAACACTGAATCATTGTTCTGGAGGAAGGTGCAGTACAGAAGACTTGTTTAATACAAAATAATGAAATGGATGAAGAGCATGGTAGAATTCTAAAATATTGCCAGAAAGGAATATAAGAGATAGTGAGAATGTTACTGCTGGATTACCTCAGTGAGCTCTTTCACACAAGTTTTATCTGGTTTTCATTACTGACCTTACGCCATAAAACTAGTTTATGCTAATCAAAATGTCCATTTTTAAGTCCAGAGGGAATAATCACTGTAGAACAGGATTCAAACGTAGTGTATGGAAAATCTGAATGGTCTGGATGGGGAGGAGCAGGAAAAGAGAAACTCCGAAGTACAGAGTGGGAGATCATAAACCCCATTGGGAGTGGCATGGGGCATCTCTAAGTTTCTCATCAGCTGGAGGTGACTGAGCAGGGCAGAGTAAACACAACTTGGGTAGGAGTTGTGGCAAGTCGCAGCTGGAATGGGATGTAAAAGTCCCTGTGTTTTCCAGGAAGGGGATCAGACTGGAATGAGTACAAAAAAACCCAGATCATTGCCCTGTGACTATTAGTGGTCATTAAGAATTAATTTTTTAAAACACAGGAATTTTCTGTTAAACTTTGTTTAACTTTGTTTATCAGTAAGTAACAAAGTTAATGCATCCAATACATTTATATAGTGCTTAAGTTGTTTGTCTTCATTATTCATTACAAGATTTTAGGTTTTCTGAATATGTTTTTTCCTGCAGGTGCAATGTTACTGTAATAAATTACCATTTGAATGAATATTTATAATACAACTATGCCCTCAGTGCTGCAACATATTATATTAGTCATGCTGATTCTCAGAGCTTCTATGTGTATTTTACTAATATACAATGGTGTTATACTTTGTCTTACATTATCAGTTCAAGATAAATGAAGCTGTTTATTCTTTGATGGGAAAACATTCCTCCTCTCTTGTGATTCAGAGGTATTAAGGGTGCGGTCTTCTACACTAATAAATGGAAATAATAATTTTTTCTTCTATTCTGAATTGATAGTATTTCAGTATTTCACTTTATATTGCACGTGCTGCTTGCAGCAGGATCCAATGCACAGTAGATTCAGTGGTGCTTCCAGGATTGCCCTCAGTTGCCTTCCAGCCTGTTGCACGTGCTGGAAACCTTCAGGTAGATTTCTGCCTCATTTTTGGTAGGCTTAAGGACTTAATTATCTGAGGAACTCAAGAGGTGCAGCTTATCTCTGTGTGGCACTACTAATGCCCGTATTTGTAAATGTGTGCACAGAACTTAGGACGTGATGGAGAAAAGCCATTGTGACCAAAAAAACCTGAGAGGACAAGAGCAACTGGATAAGGGGCATTTCTTTTATTTCATCTTAAAGGGCTCCTTTCAGGTGACAATGGTAGCCTGTGGCTCACTGTGCTGTCAGAACCAGCCTGTGGCTGAGCTTTCTAACCAAATCCTTGATTATCTCACTGTGAGAACACGATGTATATCTAAGGAGTCAGGCAGAAAGATTTCTTTTTAAAATGTGTTTGTTGTATTATATCTCTACTTGCTTTATTTTTCTTGTGCTCTGTTATACCTGTGTTGAAGACTGAGCTGTGTGACTCCAAAATTCTCCATTCTCTTCCATGGGGGAGGCCCGTGAAATGCTGATAATCTGAGTCATTTAAGAATTAATTTTTTTCTTGATTCTGCAATCAACTATCTTTAATAATAATAATAATAATAATAATAATAATAATAANTATTATTATTATTATTATTAAATTACCAAGGAAAGAACTAAAAGTTAAACCATGTTGTGTTTACCTGTGTCATCTATAAGACTCAGTGTATTTGAAACACTTCACTGTCATAAGTAGAACCACAGATAAACCATTTCAGATGATGGAAGGATAATTTCCCAGCTGCCTGTTGTACTCTTTAAAAAAAAACCAAAAAACTTATCACAAGCACCGTGTGGTCTGGGTAATGTGATGGATGCCTCTAAAAATAAAAGCTCACATTTAATACTTTTCTGTATTGAAATTTGAAACTAAAGATGAAAACAGAATAAATATACTGCATGTAACTACCTGCCTGTGTCCAAAGGTAAATTATTAGAAAGGATAAAATAAAGCAGTTAAATTTTATAAAAGCAGGTGATTTGAGATTAGGACACAAACAATAATCACGAGTGAAGGAAGATGTAATACTTAGCAATATTTAGGAAGATCATCTTTATATTTGGATTCTCAGCATTAAAGGTACCATATACTTTTGGACCGAAGCCACATTCACATCAGGATGCTCATTCTAAGCCGTTTGTTTTTTTGTTCTGTCCTTGTAAACAAAGAGTGTGTGGATGAGAAACATGAAGGTATCGGTGTGAGTGCCCAGCTGCCTGTCTGCGTTTTCCCTCATTGCTTGGTGATCCTGTGTAGCTGCACTGAATGATGGCTCTAAATGTTCACAATTAGCATCACAGGTGGAAGGAAATCTGCCATAAATAATCTCCTAACAAAATCAGAGACTGTAATTTTCCAGCTATAAGCAGCATTGCTCCCGTTGGGTGTGTGCTATGATGAAGAGGAGCAGGAGACGAGCGTTTAGTGCCTCAGATGTTGCCTCCCACTCACAGAGCACAGTGGGGATGATGGATCACCTCTGACGCCATTAGCTCTGCCTGAAGGAGCAAGCTAATGCAAGGTAAATAAGAGGGCCTGGGTTTGATCCAGAAATGGACCAAAAGGCATAAGGTAGCACTTAGGAACCTGTGCTGAAGGCTGCACTCCACAGGATGCGGGGATGGAGCGCCACATCCCCAAATATACCTGCCAGACGTTAAGGTCTGTTTCCCTAATAATGCAGAAATACCCTTATGTAATTAACAAAGCACTCAAATGGAGCTGTACTTTCCCAGAGAAGTGAAATCCTTATTTCCTCTTTGCTTCATCATTGCTTCCCAGTGTTCCTGGCACTTCAGGAGCCGTGGGGTCAGTAATCAGCATGTATTATATCTAAATGGGATCTTTAAGGCCACCAGCTATTAAGTCTGTAACACTTTCTTATTTTGTCAGCCTTTTGTATGAGCTTGGCACTGCAGACCCCAGATTCTTCCAAGGCATCCTGTGAAATGCCTCTCTGCAATTGCTCCACTGAAGCTGGGGGCACTGAGTATCCAGTAAGGGTGAATTCCTTTCCAGTGCTCAGAAGCCTTTAAGACTGAATGTGTGACATGTAATAAAAGTGTGGACTTGGGCCTACCTTCAGAGTAATTTCTGGCAGAAGTTCAAGTATCCAGTTCAGAAGCCTGCCCTGGTCTAAATCCTTTTAAAACACAAAAGAAACTCTGTTTGTCATGAGACACATTTTTACATTGTCACTTTTTGACACATCTGTGTCAAAACAACACCTTTTGAAATGTTTGTGTTTATTTCAGACTATTTTTTTGTTCCTTGTTTCAAGTCTTAGCTGCTTTGATTCATTGTGTTTTGTTTCCATTACATTTAAGTTGGAATATTTTTACTATGCAACTTTCCCATGTAATTTTTGATCAAATTATTGTTACATTTATTCCTCCTTTCATTCTTTTTTTTTTTTTTTTTATGGGTTTTTTTTTTTTTTTTTTTTTTTTTTTTTTTTGACTGGTATTTTTTTCTCTTCTTTTTTTCTTGTTCTTTGACAGTGATCTTTTTATCTCGCCCTCTCCTTCTCCTTTCCCCCACATTGATTTCTGTCTTCCTTCTTCTATTGCCCTTTGTGCAATGTATCAGATGCACACATATGCATGTGCTCCTGTTGCTTATTCCATTTTATCTGCTAGATCATCAGAGAGTAATTAACAAGATGCCAAAGACCCTGGCAATTCAAAGAACAAAAGCATGAACAGACTATTAAGCAAAACCTCTTGCAATAATTTGCAATATAAGTAAGATGTCTTAGTTTATTTCAGTCTAAAATTTAAAAAAATATATTTGTCAGAGTGTTTGTGGTAGTAAAATGTTTCTGAAATGAAACTAATTTCTCTCCCATGACTTCTACTATAGATATCTCCCAAGGAAAACCAGTTATTCCATTGATTAAGCATTGCCATCTAATTAATTTTGCTCTTTTCCTTTGCTCAGTTTTGTCCTCTTCAGAGTGGCACTTCATCCTTCATAATGCTGCTCTAAGCATTTCTGAAAGGTGGAGAAGAGTTATAAATAACAATCCATAAACCTTTCACCAGGGAGTCTAAGCATACATCATAAACAGTGTGGTAATTCAGCTTTCAGGAAAGATACTAAATTGTGTAATCACTACTAAAGACTGTGCACTCAATAAGTAAATGGCTTCAAGTTTATGGGAGGAAATATCTCATGAAGATGTGGGTAGAGCTCTCCTCTCAGTAGGGAACTCAAACATATGCACAAAGCATATGCTTTTATTTTTTATCTTTATATCTTTCATAACTAAATGTCAAATCACAGAGGTACTGCTTACTTTTAAGATTAGGTCTAAAATAGGCTACAGTGTGTGCTTTTATGCTATTATAACAAGGAGAATCAAAATCATTTGTAAAGTTAATTTTAAAGCTGTAGTATTCAAACACAGCTGGTGTTCCTGTACTCAGCCATTTCGATGAATGGATTTCACTCTTCTTCAGTAATAAGCCTGTTAATGTGCTGGGATTTTAGAGCTGGGAAGCATATAGAAAGAAAATCAATTTATATTAGCATTCCAGGCTTTTCTGAAGTCCCTTTTGGCACACCAAACAACTCCTACTGATCCTGTGCTAGCAGCCGTCCTGTGGAATGGGATTTCCTGAGTCTCCCTCAAGGTCCACAAGTCCCCAGCGTGGCTGGTGAGGAGGTGGCTGCATGGATTTACACACAGTGAGGGGCTGCTGCTCCACATTGCTCCTTCCATTTGTGCAGCTGCAGTCTGCTCCATTCTCTCCCTTTGTTTTCCAGCTCTCGGGCATGTTGCCTTTGGTTTTCATGCTGTTATTTTGCATTTTTTGCATTGGCCCACATGGTGTGTGTGGGCAACCTTCTGAAGTCCCCCTGAGCTGGTGTCAAGCTCACAGGTATCCCACTGGAGTTTACACCACCCCATACAGCACTTTCTTTGCATGCTGCTTCACTCAGACTAGCAGACTACCTTTGTCGAGTGAGAGGAAGGGAAAAGTTAGGTCCTGAGGAAAAGCAAAAGAGAATTAACGAGCAAATTAATAAGCAAAATTAATTAATCAATGGGAATTAGTGATCAAACATGATTGCAATATTTCTCAAATAGTAAGAGAGAGATGACAAAGATTAAGCACAAGATCCAAAATTTTACATCAGTATATTTAGATTGTGCCTTCTGTCATGGTGCTTTTTGTTCATCAGTCATTCCAGGTGTTTTGTATGTTTTGTATGTTTTTGTATGTTTTGTTGGGGTTTTATTTTTGTGAGTTTATTGTTTTGTTTTTGTTGGTTATTAGTATGATGCATGTAAAATTATGACTGCCTGCAAAAGGGAGCACACAGAGAAGTTAAAAACCGTGTCTCTTATTAGTGGATATGAGAGAACAGGTCTCAGAGGCCAGGATGCTTTGGGCCTTTTTACAACTTCCCTGCTTGTAGGAAGGTGGGAACAGTGGTTTGCATGATACAGCTTTTCTCTTCTCCCCACCACTTCAGTGATGCTCACTTATGAGTGGAATCAGCCTTCCTCTTCCAGCCCTTGCTGGCACAACCAGCTGTCTGTAATTCCCACGCCAGTAACATATGCTGGGGTTTTTTTGTGAATTAAAGTGATAAAGTTCAACTCACTTTCTTGGTAGTGATGGGCAGGTGATTCTTGAACATGCTCGACCAGCTCAGTGAACAATATCACAGCAAATTTCTGGACATAGTCAAATTTTAGTGCTGACAAACTGAAACAAGTGCCAGAGATATGTGAAACGAGCAGGAGGGGGTTTGTTTGGATAAGGATTGAGATATCTGGAGAAAGTTGGGATGAGGTCAAAAATACTAACTGTAAAAGGTGTTTAGAATAGAATAGAATAGAACAGAACAGAACAGAATAGGATAAGCATCAAAACTAGAACAGAAAATGTGGCTGTAGTCAAGCATAAAGCAATCTTGAAGATTGTGGTTGTGGTTGTGTTTATTATCAAATATAGATAAAGACTTGGTTGCTTTTCTGGTAAGATAACATAATTATTTCGGTGTGTTCAATATACTTAAAATGTCTCAGACAATTCACTTAGTTTAAGAGTGTAAGAGAATAATTTGCTGTAAACAGTGTTAAATTTTGCTTAGTTCATTTTTCTTCAGGTAGCTGCTTTACATGATCAATCTGCCACCTTGTGCAGTGTTTTAACAGACGTCTGTTTGTCAGGTGTTACTGCCAAAGTGAATCTGTGCTTTAGATCACAGAGCATTGTGAGACTTGCTGTGGGTAACTTTGTGTTAACTGTGCTTTCCCTGTGCTGTCGTTTATCTGGCGTGTTCTCTGTGTGTGCAGCCCTCACAGGACAGAGCAGGTACAGTGCTGCCTGTCCTGCTGAGTCAGTGGCTGTGCTTGTGCACTGCTGGCCTGTTGGTCTGTTATGTGTATCTCCATTTTTACGACAGCATTGGCTGTGCTAGACAGAAAGGAGAGGGAATGCTGATTCTTGCTGTCTCTCCACTTTTTGCACTGCAGTGCAGTATTTTAGGTGATTGATCCATGCAGAACACTGCTGATAGGCTGCAGCCAGGTCACTTGATGTTTCCTCATGGGTTTAATTGGCAAGGTAGGGAAGTCCTGGCTGCCCAGGGGCTAATAGAAGGAGGAAGCAACTCTATATGCAGATAAATAAATTCAAATGTCCCTTTCCCTATGCTCGGTTACATTTTTCTCTTGCCCTCCCACCTTTGGAATTTCACTAGGTGCATAAAAAAAGCAAACAAAATCAAAACTGAGTGCCTGGAAGGCATTAGGTTTGTGTGTGATAAGAGCGTATACACGGATATTTTCTTTAATAATGACTTTGGGAAGTTGCACATGCCTTGGGCTGTGTTTATCTGTCCCACCACCTGTTTCCTGGCAGCACTGTGTGAGCGTGGGTGCCCCCAGCTCTCTGTGGATGTGGGGCACATGAGCTGGGCACTGTTCCCACGGGGCATCCTGGGCTCGTGGAACCACATGGAGGAGAACACGACCCTTGCCACGAACAACCCAACACTTAGTAACACAAGTCTCTGTCCCTGCTGGCGTTCAGAAGCAAAGTAACCAGTAGGACTCAAGGTGGACCCCTGCAGGAATAAGGAAATCTATTCATTGAGGGTAGAATTGAGATCCTATCTATTTTGGGAAATGCAGTCCATGAGGCTAATTTTGCAGTATTTTATCATAAACAGTCTTGGGTAAACTAATCTCTGCAAGGATGACTGGGGGGCTCCTGAGATATAGATATTCTTTCCACATGCTGTTGCCTGGGTCTGTCTTGCTGAAAAGATACAGATGGGTATTTTGGGCCATCAGCTTATGTCTGACTTTGATTTTTTGGGAATTATTTAAAATTGTAAGTAGAATACTGGTGCAAGAGATATCAGCCTGACTTTTCTGGCTCTACTTTGTTTTCAAAACAAATAACTTGAGGGAAATATAGTAAATATATCCTTTTTCAAAAGTTTCAAAAGATAATTCTACATTTTCTGAAGCTGCATTACTATGTTGTTGTATCTTTATCAAAATGCAATTAAATTGGCACTTAGCCATCTATGGATTAATAAACTAAATGAGTAAAACTATATGGACTGTATTATTTATTTACCTTTGCTATTTATTTCTGTTGTATTTAATAAAATCTTCAACATAATGGCCAGTGATGAAATGAATAGTATTGCTGTAAAGCTTTTCCTGTCTTTTCTGACCACTGACAGTCTGAAGCTTTTCTTTACTGTATGATGGGATCTGTGTTCACATCAAAAATTGCAAATAATTGTGATAACTTTAGCTATCTTTTTTTGGTTTTTTCCTGGATTTTTGTGGTTTGGGTGTTTTTGCATCAATTTAAGGGGGAATTATTTCCACTGTGTTGGATACATAGATTTGCAGCTGAATATTGGCAAGAAAAATGAAAAAAAATCAAGAAGAACTTATTGTTTGCCATCTTTTTTCACATTTCGGCCACAGTGAGTGTCAGGTTCAAAACTTCACCCAGGGCACAGGGAAGGAAAAAGCAGTGATGGTGCTTGATCTAAAAGCATTAGAAACACCAAACATTGACTCAAACACAGCAGGACAATCTTAGCATGCTCCTCTCATCTAAGATAACAATCCTTGCTTGTCTGGATCATGTTTAACAAGTGTCTGGGTAGGATAAAACCTGGAGTGGTCCTGGGTGGGTGGGAAGGAAGCTCTCAGAGACTGATCAGGACATTCATGCTGGAGACAGAGGGAAAATTTACAGCAGAAAAATCCCAGAAATTAATTACAGTCAGTATCAGAGTTGCTGCTTGCATTTTGGGCTTGAAAGAATGGTTCTGTACCCAGCAATCTGTTGTTTTTAACTACTCTGTTGAGCCTAATAGATTTTAATGCTCGTTTTAAATCTTGCATCCTTAAACCTCTGGAGTTAAGCAACAGTAATGCTTTGCTATTAAAGGCAGTTTTACATAAAATATTTTTGTGCTTCTGTAACACAGAATTAAGGAACTCCTTACAACAGAAAGGATTTGAAAATATGTGGGGGAAAGTATTTTGAAATATAATAAATGTCTGCAATTTCTTGCACTTACAGTTTTTTACAATAAATAAGCTGTAAGATGGGGGAGAAGTAGATGTGAGAGGTCGTAAGCTTTCTGTCATGTAAAGCTGGTGACCATGACTTGGGAAAAAAATGCATAATAATAATAATAATAATAAACCTGTCACCTAACATGCTATATTTGAATTGTTCAAGATGATAAGATGATTCATATACTCATTAAAAGACATTCTAAAAGTAGGTGAAAGGGCAAATGATTTCTGTAAATTGGAATTAATGCACAGAAAAAAGATTGATGCAGAGGAGAATTTAACTGTCTTGTTCCTTGGAAATTTACTCTATAACTTGTGATAGCTCTTTTAAATCAGTGAACTTTTAAAATAGTAATAAAGTATGATATTTCAATCTATTTCTGCTTGTTTTATTATTTATTGATATATTGCTATTTGTCTTTGGGTGTTAAAACCTTGAGTAACTTTTAGGTGGGGGCTAGTAAGGAGCCATAAATGTCTTTATATGCATTTTCTCTAAAGGCTGACATTCATACTAGTAAGAACATAACCTGCAATTCCACAGGCATTAATAGCTGTGGTGTTGGAAGACACGTGTCAGTCTAGTGCCAGAATTTTCTCTGCTGTGAATCTGCGTAATTAGATGCATGAGATCTAATCAATAAGTTTTTAGTTAATGAGTTATCAGTCTTGTTAGCACCTATCACTGTTATTGTTAAAGGATACCTTTAATGTTATCTGCAATGAATAGATGTGATCTTAGTTCCTAGAAAAGTTGTTAAGACTTGAAAAAAAACAACTTCCAAGATCAGTGTCTGCACTATTATTCTTTCTCCAGGTACTCCACTTAATTAACTTTAACCTAAGTTTCCAACACTTGTAGTTTGGCTCCGAGTCTCTGAAATTAGGCCTTTGCATTTTTTTTTGTGTATTGCAAATCTGGCATGATCCACACACCCTTCTTCACAGGTCTCTCCAGATGTTGCTTTTCAGTGCTTTGGAGAAACCACTGAGCAACTCTGCACTCTCTTTTTGTTTAAATTGTCCTGTCCTACTTAATGGGGGTGCTCTAGAAGCTTATTTATATGTGTGATGGAGCATCAGGAGCACAAGCCCTGTGGTAAATGAAGGCAGGCTGACTGGGCAGGGCTGAGCACGCGGGAAAGCATCTGCTGCAGGTCAGTTATCTCTGAGTAACCAGGTAATGCAGAAGTTGTCAGTCTACAGTTGTGAAATTTGTTGGGAAACATAGGCCAAGAGGAACACAGCCTGAAGAGGGGAAACAAAAAGGAAAATGTCTTTAATGGGAAGGTTTGAAGCTTAAAGCAGCTCAAACCGAGTCATCCAGTGAATACACAATATGACTTGGGAGAGGAGTGTTTCTTCTGCACTAAGAAAAGGCATGTGGCAAAATGTATTCTCAACCTAGGACAGGAGGAATGGAAGGAATACACAAGTGGTTATAGAAAGCAAGGCTTGTAGGAAGGGTTCAAAGAAGTGCACTGAAAGAAAAACACTATGCGTGCTCTCAAAAAATATAAATACCCATAGAGGGCAGAAATAGAGGCCAGCTTTGCTTCCTGTGGGAGAATTGCTTTATTGGAGCATGTCAGTATTATTAGAAAAGATTATGTGGAGAATATTAATTAGATGATTCTGAAATGGGTAGCCAAATGAACTATTGTCCCAGACCTTGAAGACAGAAACCAAGTTTCTGTTCAAAATATGGTGCAAGCTGATTTAAAAAAGGTATTTTTTGAAAAGTATACAGATTTTAGTTTCCATGTTGTTGGAAAATAATAGAAAAAGATACAGTTATTTATACTGATGAAGCTTCCAAGACACAAGCAAAAATAACACCATAAATAAGAGCTGCTAAATTTTAAAACTGTAGCAATTTCTAGAACAGCAGTATGGAAAATTCACATCAGATGAGGTGAAATGGACACGTTAGTTTACACCCCAAACCAACCCAAACAGTCTTCTGCTGTACCTACAGATATATCATAATCTGCTGTGGTGCATTGAGAGAAATATAAAGGTATTTTACATCCTCTATCACTCATTTCAGAGAAAGCTGTATCCCTTTCTGTATCCAGTAAAGAAGAAACATGGCAATTGTGCAATCTCTTGAGAAACTGCTGTCTTGTTTGTAAGGGAAGCCTTCTATTATAGAGACATTTTTAAAACAAGAAGGCACCGTGAAGAAAAAGAATTCAAAATGTATGAGGTTAAATTTGTTCTTGTCAAACATATGGCATGTAAGTAGAAACACGACAAGCAGGAGTAGTGATGCTTCTGACTGTCCAGGAACTTCCCCTTAGGGCACAAACACTGCGTTGTCATCTCTGGAGGGAATCCCTCTGGGGTTCCTGTGGGGAGGAGTGATGTGTGCCAGCCTGGCCATTTGTTTGCTTTCAGCCCTGCGTGCGCTGTGCTAACACCATGTCCCAGGAGAAGCATGAAGGGGACAGCTGCTCCTCTGCCATGGTCTGGCTGTGCCAGGTCTGGAGCCTTGGGCTGGGAGAGGGGCAAGATGCTAACTTGGAGAGAGCTGGGAAGAACAAGGCAGGAGAGCAGGAGACTTCAGAGAGGGTCAGAGGATGATGTTATGCCAGCCAGCCTCAGAATGGAAGACATTATGTCCTGTACATCCACAGAAATAATTTCTGAGTCTGCTAAGCTCAGGTAGTCTGAAAGTTACTGAAGTACAAAGAAAAACCTGAGAAAAAGTCCTACCCTTCACAGGCACAGTGGGTGCAAGATCTTTGGTTTTGAACCGTGTTCTGTTTTCCCCTGAGAAATAATTTTTCTCTGTGTGCAGTTACATGCTGTAGTTGGCTATTTCTGTGCTCAATAAAAACCTTGCTATAGCAATTGCAAGCAGGAGTTGCCTCAAAGAAAGAGCTGGCAGGGAGTCACCCCCTTCCACAGCAAATGCATGGCTAAGGGTCAGCTACAGTCCGTCCCTCAGCTGCTGGACTTGGAGTTTGCAAATAGTAGCTTGGAAACCAGCTGGGTTTATTACTTTGGCTGTTGTTGCAGAGTTCAAGTTTCACCTTATGTCCTTGTTTTGGGAAGCCAAAGCGTTACAAAATGGCAGAGGGTTATGTGCATGTTGTTTCAGAAAATGGAATAGTTTAATAAACATATAAATTCCAGCTAGGATCTCAGCAAAAAGTCAAAACCTGACAAGAGAAATGAAGACCTTGAATTCACTAATTCACCTTTCTAATATTTGATGTCTGTTTTACTTTGTGCACCAAGATCATCAGAACCCTCAAAGTTCTGTCCAAGATGGGCTTCTCCTCGGACAAATGATCCTGTTGCTGCTATTCATTAGCAGGCAGATGGCAGGTGATCAAGGTTTCATTATCAAAACACCAGTTTTCTTTTTGAGGTGAATAGATGACCATCTGTTTCTAACATTGTACCTAAGGGAGCCTACAGCTCTGGCTTGGTTGATTACAAAATATAATAAGAACTTTCTCCTAATTAATATACATATTACATTCAATATATGTTAATAAAATTTTGCTAGTATTTTCAAAGAGTTGAGGAAAAACTAAATGTCAAGTGTATCTTATCTTAAAGTTGATAATTTTGGGACATTTAAATAATAATTTTGGGACATTTAACTGTTGTTTCTGAGTTTTTCCCATTAAGCTTAGATTCTTCTTTTCTACAACAGGGGTACAAACATGAAAAGGCTGCTGAATCTTTCACTTGAGTGAAAGTGAGTGTACTGGATATTTCAGTTCTGAATTTTGAAACCTTTCCTTACTTTGGAAGAAACTTTAATTTCCTTGCCACAAAGTTCTCTCTGATGATTCTAATTTAAATATTCGGAAATACAAATTCCTGCAGCTTACAGCTGTGTAGCAGAGTTTGGTCTTTGCAAGTTTGGGAAAAGGAAATGCATCTCTTATTTGATTTCTTTTTAAAGAACTGAAGAATAAGTAATTAAATCCACCTGTGTTATTAAACAAACTGTCAGTAAATCTATCCAGGGAGGAAAAGAAGTCTGTGGTATTGCTTCCCGTGAGTTTTGTGACCTTCAGCAGCTGTGCAGAGGAAATGAGCATTCCCACTGCTGACCAGACAAGTAAGTCTCAGCCATTATAAATTCTGTTAAGCAGCCACCACTTAGATAATCAATATGCATATGCAGATGGGTCATAATTTTGGCATCTCTTGAGTGGTAGGAATGTCACTGGAAGCATGGCAGGGAGTTGGAGTTAAGGAATTAAGACAGAAAACATCTCTAGGAACTCCATTAACTCCGATTCTCTCATACTAATGAAGTTACAAGGAAATAGCTGCTGAACAGAAGAAAAGGGAAAAAAAATCAGTAGCATTTGTATTTTAAAATTGAAAGTATTATTGGGTTGACTAAAAGTTGTTTGGTTTATCTAATCCTTTCAATTTGTGTAAAATCTTCTTGTGGTTTTGTGCTTCTCAATGTTTTTATTACTTCCAGTTAAAATTTTTACCTCTTTTAATATATGTAAATTAATTTTAAAAAACCTCCAAATACTACACCAAATAACCAAACCCCACAGATATTTCTGAAATAATGACAAAATGTCCATGGACAAAAGCAGTGCAATTCGTGCTACCCATCTATGAGCTGGACTAGTGAAAAGGTAATAATAATAACTTACACGGATTAGCACAAAATCCATCTGCAGCTGGCTCTACAAATCGATGTAAGATGGAAACACTGAGTTAAGAATTACTTAGAAACCTGAAATAAGATCATGTATCTGTAGTCAGCCACTTAACTGACTTTATAATGACTTCCATGTATGCAGGTGGTTAGGACTTGACAGCAAGTGACAGTTATATGATTGTCTTGGTGATGGAAGTAGGGTTTGTCTACCAAATTTCACTACAGCTATGGTATTTTAAAAACTTGAGGGCATGAAAAAGATATTTCCCATGGAATATTTGAAATTCCCATGTCTGCCTTCTAAAGAAAAATAAAATAAAATTACTTCATGGGTCAAATAAATATTAGTGGCAAAATAACAAGTTCTTTATTTTGATCAATGTTCCTTGACATGAATCCTAAAATCACTGGGTCAGAGCAACATGAGAGAGTGATGTAAGTCAGATTTGCTAAGTCAGCCTGCTTAGTCAGTCCGTGTGATGCTGATGAAGTGGATGTGACCGCTCGTTTTCCATCTGCGATTCTCCCGTTTCCAATGTTCCCGCAGAGCTTTGTTGGGGATTGTTGCCTCGGACAGTGCCTGGAAAGATGGAACTTCAGTGGGATGCAGAAAACATGCCAGGCTTGTTTTGCCTTCCTTCTGCAGAGCTATTCTCTTGGCGTGTGACACATGTAGAGCAACTGGGTCTATTTTACGTAGTGCACAGCAGTTAGAGTCTAAGCATAGTGTGCTTACAGGAAGGAAAGAATAGTATTTATTAATCTTATGCTAAGGTTGGGTGTAGCTTGCAGGCAGAGAACCATGAATGGCTTCTAATCCCCTTGCTGGCAGCTATTTTGTTATAGTGTTTGCTGTAGTGTTTAGCAGTGAATCCTTGCTCACCAAAGTTTGCCTGTGCTGTCATCCCTCCAGTGTGGCCATCAACAGGAGCCGTGTCCATGTGTCCTCAAGGCTGATTTCAAGTAGCTCTTACCTGATATGGGAGATGTGTTGGTTTCAAGCACTGCCTGCAGCCATGTGTCACGTCCATCCCAATGCATCCCCAGCTGCTGGAGCTGCTCCTGGTTCTCCCCACAATGGCTCCTTGTGCTCCCTGGCTCCCTGTAAAAGGAGCAGGACTGTCTGAGCGCAGCAGAGAGGGAGGAACAAGGAGCAATTTTCATTTCAAATGATTCATTAGTAGTTGTTTCCCTGTGCAAGCATCTCAGGGTGTCTTGACAGTAGAACTGACAAGCAGCTTACCTGCAAAAGAGAGATTGTCATCGGCTTTGCCAGGTGGAGCGAGCTAAAAATGACAGTTCCCTCAGCTGGCAGGGCCAGATATTGTTATTCAGCAGAAAATTAGTTTAAAAATGCAGATGAAATTCTGCCTTTGCCAGCTTTAAAATAAATCATATACAATATTAACTCACAAGAGACAGAAATAATTCATTTGAAATCTATTTTGCATTTCTGTGTTGAACTTCATACATTTTCTTATCAAAGGTTGCCTTGCTGTCTAATAAGTCAGCTAATTTTGAAATAAAGGCTGGGCTTCAGGTGAATTACAATGATCAAGGGTTTTAGAGTGCTTTAAGGCTTTAGTGAGCAATAAGATTTTACCAGAAAGCTTGAGTAATACTCTAAAATTCAGGACATTGACAATTTCAGGGACACATTAGATAGTGCTAGCACAGTATATGAAGTACATGATGCGTGTGAGGAACGCTGTCCTTGTACTCAAGGCCATGGCAATCTGGGGGCACTTCTGTTTGGATTTCTGCAAAAGAAAATCTTATTATCTTTCCATCTGATAAGCATAGTAATTTTTTGTTGACAATCCTAGTTGGCTATTTTTTTAGATTAAATTGAAATTTTATTCTGATCAGTTTTACCCATGCTGTGCTAAAGCACTAAATGTATTTCTTAGGTCCTATTTTTATAAAAGGTTGAAATTTTCTGTTTTTTCTAAATACGTGAATCAGAGGTATGAAGCAATTGTATTGAGGCAACCCGGCTTAGAGGTTGTAATAAGTACTCAAAAGACTGATGAACTAGAAAAGCCAAATGCTCCCTGGGAGTGGAGTTATCACCAGGTGTCACTGGGAATTTGACACAGAGCAACGGGAAGTGCCAGAGAGAATGAGACAGACATTTTCCTGTTTACTGCAACAATAGTCTAATTATTTGGAAATCACACAGGAAAAACTCTTGTTTAGGTTTCCCTCAAATTTTTTTTGAGCAAGAAATTGGAATCAAGCTAAGTAGTTTGCTTTAAGTTCCTTAAACCCCACACAAAACAGCAAAAGAAAGCTAACAAATCACAGACACCTTGTTCATATCAGTTTGTCAAGATTCCTTCACACCCTTTTGGTTATGCATTCAACACAAAAATTTCTCAGTGTTTCTTTACTTACTAGGCAAAAAATTATCTTCTTTTCAAAAAAAGCCCTAATTTCAGGCAGACTTCTGTACATTCAAATACAAAATTTTCAATTCCTTTAAATCTCATACTGTTGATAAACTGCACTGGCAAGTATTTCTTTGCTTCTGGTATCTCACAGTTTGGCCAGGAACTTCACCTGATAATCTGTTTATTCTGGGGTGGGTGTTTTTTTTGTTGTTTTTTTTTAGTGTAATTTGGCATTTACTGCATAAATGTGGAAAATATTTAGATTAAAACCCATGCTCTCCTTTTTACCATAATGCTGCTGTATAATTTGATTTTTTAGATTGCCATTTTCTGTATATTAAGGACACTTCTAAATATGTTTTTACAATTAAGGAATAGATTGCAGTTGGGATAAAGCTACCTACTAAAGATGTGAACATTATATATTAGAAGAGTTTGCTTCTTTACTTCATTCAACAATTGCCCATCACATCTGCTTGGGCTAGAACTAAGTGATAGTATTCCCTGCAGGAATTACTCAAATGGGAGACTTAACATAATTTCGAATTATCCTGAAACTGAAGAACTTAGGGACTAGACGTAATTAGTACGATAATAAATTAAAATATTCTAACTCTTCTAGATGTAAAAAGTCAGGCAAAAGTATTAGTGGAAATGCATATTCAAGGGATGCAATAATCCTTATCCTTGTGTACAGCTTGGATGTAACAAGACCAAAAGAAATGAATGGACTTCACTCCTTAAGGTTTCTTTGTGATTTGTAATTTTATGGTCTAGAGACTTAGGGGAAGAAATGGAAAAAGATTTTTAGTGGACTATTTGAGAAATTTTTAAATTATATTTGGCTTTTTCAAGTTTCTTTTGGCAAAGATATTGTCAAATACTCTGTTAAAAATTTGAAACAAGTAAATAATTTAAGTGATCAGCAAAGTTTTTTTTAAGTTTTCTTGCAGAATTTAGTTGTGGTTTTCTTGCAGAATTTAGTTGTGGTTTTCTTGCAGAGAATCTTTAGTTCTTGAAAACTGAACTGGTTAAAAGGGGCTCAAGTGTTTTGGTCATTTCAATATCCTTAACAGCTTTTAAATGTGCCTTTTTCTTTGTAATAATACTGATTTTTTTTCCTTCTTGCTGCAAAATCAATAATATAAATCTGAAATACATTAACAGTATCAATTTAATGATGAAATTAATAAAGCATTTTAAATTAAAATGCAAATATGTAAAAAATGTGAAGGAAATACAGTTTTTTTCTGGTCTTGGCAAAAAACCAAACACGTTGTGTTGGAAGGGGTGCTTGGCTGCATCCATGGATTTTAGAGTCTAAACTTGCTGAAAACTGACCAACCAGCTCAGAATTCTTTATTAATACTGAGCTTCTTATTTCAGCTGGATTTTCTGCTCACTTAAGTATATGTTTTCTTTGTGTTTCATTTTGCACATTTTGTGAAAATTATCTTGAAATAAACTGGCTACCTTCCACGTGGATAAGGTAAAATTGCTATAGGTAGGAGTGGTTTCTTGTTGCTGGTGTCCATTAGCACCCCCAAAAATATCATGTGATGGATTCTGCAACAGCACAGAATCAATAAGGAAAATAAAACCCAGAGCAATGTTTATAATCTGACTTCTGAAAAGCAACCATAAACTTTTCAATCCATGTACTGCAGTTTTCCTTGAATTATATATAATGTGCTGAATTCTGCTTTCTAGGGTTTCCCAGCTGCTGATTGTTACGCACACACACAAGCACACACCCCTTTCATTTCTTTAATTCAAAAGAGACACTGATAGATATCGAAATGTTGTTACATAATAGCTCAGTATGAAAGATTTAAATGAGCCTTAGCAAAGACTCCTGAAGTGTAATGCAACCTGTTAGGTCTTTTTTGCAGCCATTTTTTAGTCTCTTTAATGGTGTTCTGTAGCTCTGATTTTATTATCTTTTTTTAAATTATTATTTTCAAGAAGCCTTTGCTGCTGTGAAGGAAATGACAGCTGCTTCTGCCCATGTCCTGCAGAAATTGGAGGAGTTATTTGACGAGATGTACTTCAAGTGCTCAATGCAGAGTATTTGTGTCTTTAAGATGCAGGGCACACTAGTGCCATGGCACAGTGACTGCCAAGGGTGACATTTCCATGGCCCTGGGGGTACTCGGGATATGGGACTGTGTTCACCTGAGGGTGGCTCATGTTCCCACCATGGCACTGCCTGTGATGCCTTGGGAAGACTGACCTGGAACAGAGACTGGACAGAGCTAGAGAATAAAGTAGATATTTATTAAAAGGTCTTTAGGGTACACCTTGGGCAGGACAAGAGCCTGGCCAGGGCTACACCCAAGGTGGAACCAAAATGGTCACAAAATGCCTGACTGGTCACACTTACACTTTTATAAGTTTTGGTCCATTTGCATGTTGGGGTTTACTTGTCCAATTACAGCTCCAGGTTATGAAGTCCCATCCTTCTTGTTTTCTCTCTTCAGCCACCCTTGTTTGTGCTTTTGTGCCTGAAAACTTGTAACAGTTGTCCTTGGTCTCCAGCAGGAAAAGGATTTGTTTTGTCTCCCTGCTCTATGAAGAGAGTTTACTGAGACTTAATATGAGCTCAGAGCTGCATCCCTAGGCAGCACAGAATCTGAAAAACATGAAAGTTAAAACTTAAGGCATCACCTGGTGCCAAGGACAGGGCTGGAACCCCCTTCAGGGGCAGCTGCCACAGCTGTGCTCCCCTTGCTCTGCTATGGCTTCAAGGCAGAAGGGTTGTGAAAGCAAATCCCAGTAGGAAAAGAGACAGCGGAGCTGCTGTTGTGCATTCCCTCCCTTCTGCCTTTTTTTTTTTTGCTCATTCTCTACTGCTTTATTTGGCACATGCAGCACTGAAGCACATGGAGTATATTATCAGGCCAGGCATGGCTGCACCAGGTACTGGTATGGGAACAGCAGTTGCTGTTGCAAAAGTCAAACATCTGTTCCTGGCCCTTGCAGGGATGAAGTATCCCTGATGGGTACCACCATGATTTGCTCTGCTGCTTTGTTTCTTAACATCTGAACACCAGGATAGGGCTCTGTTTTCCTTTCCCAGTTTCAAAGCCAGTCAATATTTTAAAACATTATTGAGAACTATGTTTTTGCAAGTGGCATATTTTTTCCATTAGCGTTTCTGAGAATCAGCTGGCATAGTTGTAACAGAATCCAGCACTCCTTTCTCAGGCCAAAGCACCCTTAGTGCAAGTGGTTTTAAATCCACCTTCCTTTGGTGACTGTGGGATGAACTGAAGCAATATAATCAATACTTTCTTCTCACTATGAACCACTGAGGGTAAATTTTCGAGGCCAAGTGTGAGATTTGGGTCCATGTGTATATGCAGGCAGCACTGTGGCAAAAACTGTGCTTAAGAGTGCTGTGCCTACTGCTTCATGTAAAAATTGTGTTAATTTGTTAACATCACTTAAAACTGACACTCTTTTTCACTAGCTATGTTCTCACATCCAAAGTCATTACCTCAAAAAATTACTAAATGAAGCCTTAAGGGGCTATGCATACCAGTTGAAGTCAGTCAGGCTACCCAAGTGTGGAATTTGATCCTAAATTTGAAAATGGACGTGTCTTTCTCCTTTTGTTTTACATCTTCTTCCTCCCCAGGACATTGCCGTCAGGTACTCACAGCACCAGATAGCAACATGTATGCTGAATTTGGAAAAATTCAGGTTGTAGCAATGACTCTTGCTGTGAACCAATGTTTCAGGGCAATTCAAGGGGGAATTTGGCCTGGGTAGATGGATGCCCAGTTAGTGCAGTGTCCAGCCTGAATTTTGGGGTCTCTTGGTGATTTCTTTCAGAAACCCTGTGTGTCTCTGATATGTATGTCTCAGTGGCACTGGAATTTGCTGGGAAATTGGATGCTCTTCACCTGCTTGCAGAGTGATCTTCTAAGGTGATCTTCCAGGACAAGCAGTGTAATCAAAATCCAGTGTTTTATGTCAATATAGATGGAATTAATCCATTCTTCTTTAAGTGAATGAGGAAAAAAACCTGTTTTATGATTCTGTTTTAATCTCCTCCTTATGGAATCCACATATCTGGCTTAAACAAACCTGAATATTGAGAGATCATCTTCTGTTCTCATTTTTGGACTGTCAAAGGTCATCTATTGTGATAAGCAAAAAAGTCTTGCTGAGCACAAAGTAAAAACTGAGTATCTAGGGAAGGAATTGTAGATTCATACATTTGTTATTAAAAGTTCTATTTAGTTTTAATTTTTTTCTGTTTGTTTTGTTTTCTGTAAGGTGTTTTAAAAGCGTTTTCCATGATAAATAAAATATTAACATTCTCTTTTTATCCTCTTTGTTGAAATATTTATAGGTAATCTTACCCTTAGTGAATTTCAATTAAAATTTAATTATCTTTGTGCAACCAAGGCAACCATATTGATTAACATAGCAGGCTGGCATCTTAGTATTTCACTGTAATAAAATCAGTATCTTTACAGCAATCCACTTAGTATTGTATGTATTTTGTTATTTATTAAATTGCAAATGTGAGACTTGTTGAAGTGAGTGCAGAGCAGTTAAAGTGAGCAGCAAATTGACTGTCACACCGCTGCTCCCTGACAGTTCCAGAAGAAATCTGAAACAATTCAGCCACTGTCATTCCTTGGCTTCAGAGCCTCAGACCCTGGGGTTCTGTGTGGTACGTCTGTAGACTGTGGCCTATGAGACATTAAAATAATTGTGGTGGTTGTTAGAACCAGTTCTACATTGGATCCAAGAAATGTGTAAGAAGCCAGCTCCATGTGAAGCAATGCTGGCTCAGCTTTCAGCTCTGTAGCTGGTAACTGTGACCACCAGTCCCTGGGAATGTGGGAAACTCTGGAGCCTAAGGATTCCAGAAACTGATCCAGATCCTGTGTGCAGAAATGCTTTCATTAACTCAGTGCAATTATTGACTACAAATTATTTCCCTTCTTCATGACTGCAGAGATGCACACACACACACACACACACACATTATAACCTTTGTCAGATGTACCCTGGCACAGTGTGACCTTTGGACAAAGCATTTCAGTACCTGCCTAGCTGGCCACAGGACTTATCCACATTGACATAAGTGGCTCTGCTAATAAAAATAAAGTCAGACAAGGGGTTGTGTACTTCTCAAGGCTGAGTCTTAGCTTTGTCCAATGTTACCTAGTCTAAGTCCTCTAGTGTGCTATAAGTTCATTCATAGGAGATAATGTGCTGAAAGAATTGCAATAGCTGTTGCATTTGCTAGGGGTGCCAGGGACATTCCTAGAGCACAGGAAGATTGTTCCATGTTCATTTATTCATTGTTCCATGCCAACAGTAAATAATTCTGGTTTAAATGGGGAAATGTCCCTACTCTGTGACTACTTGCATATGCATAATTGCTTCTAATTTCTAGTTGGTAAAATGGCATTTAATGAATACTTTAACTGCAGAAATCAAAGATAATCCATTTTAATTTGAAAGTATTACTGGAATGCTAATTTACCGTCTACACTATGTGAACAAATAATCACATCTTATGAAACCTTTATGAGAAAGTACTGGAGGATTTAAACAAGAAGGGAAAAATTTCTTGTACCTCACTGAAAGGAGGCTTCAGTATTTTGTCCTGAGCTCTTAAAACTTCAGTTTCATAGCATTGTGCACAGCTGGGTTGGTGCAATGGATTGGTTGGTTTAGTGTAACAGAAGCCAGAATTTTTCACGTAAGTGGGACACAAATTTTTAGAGCCAAAGTTTGCTAAGCACTAACATTGTTTATTAAAGAACTTCTCCCCTACACTAGCTGATAGAGTAGTTGTGAACAGTTAGCACAGTGTAAACTTTGGGCTCTAGGCCCACTTTGGGGCATTCAATATTTGAGGGTGAGGGGAAGGGAGAGAGATTTAAGTCTCCTCTTTATTTTGGAATTCATCCAGTGGTCTGGGAGGTATCTGGTGCAAAGATCTGGATCAAGCCCTGATGCACTCTGTGAGATCCAGAGGTAGGTTCATTCCAGGGCTCTGGTACTTGGAGACATTTGATTTTTCTCACTGGGGCAATCAGAGAGAAACAATCCTCAATGATCTTTAATTTCTGCTATGAACCCATTAATAATGGAAAACCCAGTTAGCAAAAATAACACTGAGTTCTCGAATAAGGTGATAACTGTAAGGAAGTGGAATAATAATGTTTGCTGGAGAACTTTCTTCTCTCTAATCTCCATTGCACTAATCATCAATCACTGGGCTCTATTTCAGATCCCATTCTGCAGCCCTGATTTAGGTAAGAACCATCAGAACCAAAGCACAACCTAAAAATACATTTGAAGGACAAGTCTGAGGCTTAGTTGGCCTAATCTTGAATTTTCCTGCCCCAGCTTTCCAGTATTTTTCTGTCATATGGGAGAGGTAAGAAAAGTTGATATGTGGGGGCATGAGAAGAAATGATTATGATTTTGTGATGTTCACTGTAAATGGAATTTAATTTTCTTTGGAAGGAAGTTTTTAGCATCTTTTTAAATCAGTGCTGGTTCATGCTTTGTGTTACCACTTGATAGTAACCTTTAAATCAGCAGCTTTGAATGTGAAGGGCTTCTGTATCCTAATATAAAAAAAAGCATTTTAAAAGAATTAACAGGCAGGCTTTTCAAAGAGAAGGGAGTAGACTCTAAGAGAAGTTATCCTACGGACTCTTGTTTTCCTTACCACTGTTTCCCTCGTAGGAGGAGGAAAGAGATTTGCAGTGGTCAGGGGATGAGTGACCACAGTGTGAAACTGACTTTGAGGACCATCACACACGGATTTTTGTTGTTCTCTGAGTCTCTAACATCCTGATTCTCTCTGAATCTACAGTGAAGCTGCAAGAGCAGAAGCAGTAAGAGGGGCCATAAGCTTTAGGACAGGTGGAGGGGAAAATCAAGACAGAAAATCCTGTTGTGTCAGGCATGTCTGTAAGTTTCTGTCATGAATAACTCAGACAAAGATGCCCAGACTGTTGAAAGAATTTGAGATCCAAGATGAACAGGTTTACCAAGTGTGTAAGTGTGTGCACAAAACCTTTGGCTGAAGGAGCCGCTGAACAAGGACTGAGTCTGTATCCATGTGCAATGCCTGTGGAAAATAATGTTCTGGGATGGGCACTCTGTGTTCATCACTGTCCTCAAGGAGCTCCAGACACAAAAGGAAGCTTTGGATGTACTGAGACATAATTTGGTAACTAGAAAACATACTTAATAGAGAGCAAGTAAACAACATTTTCGTTCACATTACCCAGAAAATGTGGGGTTGAATTATTTTCCATTGCTTGGGAAGTCTTAAACAGAGCTCAACACAGACAAAAGCTGAGCAGCTTTCATCCATTCTTTCTCATGAAAACCCCCGACCAACAGCAACAAAAAACCCAACAAAACAAGTGCATTTCTAAAAACTGTAACTTTTTAATAGAATTGAATGTATTTGTAAATATTTTCCTCAGAAAAAAGCCAAATAAATCTACATTTTATTTTTTTAATAATGTATCATCAAAACCCCTATTTCATCTTTGAAATAGACATGGTTTACTATTTAATTTCATTTATGCCATATAACTGAAAGATGTTCCCACACCTGGGAAACAAAAGCTTACTTGAAAGCTTTTCCTAGAAACAAATTGTTAGATAGGTTTGTATAGATTATAGGCCAAATACAGCAACATTAAAAAGTATAGCATCATCTAGTAGCTTGGATAGGAACCTTTGAAAATAACATTTGGGGCAGGAAAAAACCCAGGAATTAAAACAAA
This sequence comes from Cisticola juncidis, assembly GCA_013400215.1. NCBI lineage: Eukaryota > Metazoa > Chordata > Aves > Passeriformes > Cisticolidae > Cisticola > Cisticola juncidis. The sequence goes on from VXBR01000396.1 coordinate 90,283, forward strand.
GCTCTCACCAAAATATGCCCATCGTTCATCAGATTTGGAGTGGCTGGAATCCAGTGTAATGGGAAACAGGATTCTCTGGAGTAAATAAACAATAATTTGATTGCAGTAGCTGCTATAATGTTAAGTAAAAAAGTGAGAGTCAAACCCAGTAAATTGCATGTATGTCGTGAACTTGATTTCTTTGCTGTTTTATTAATACATATTTAATAACTTAAAATTAATCTTAATTTAATATCCCTTCAGCTCAAACATTAACACAGAATTGTAAGTTCCTGCCTGTTCAGAACAATGATCATGGTAAAGATCTTTCAGGTGCCTGTTCAAAAGCTGCTTTTTTCAGCAGGGAGAGACTTGGGTGGTTTTAGAGTTTCCAGATGTGCTTTGGAGAAGTGTTTTATGTCATGTTTTATTTTAAGATATCACCATTATTAATTCTTGAGTTGCACTCAGAAATGAATGTAGGAGAGGGAAGCAGAGATTTGCTACTTATCCAGAAAAAGATCCGTGCCAGGTTTGGATGGAAGGTTGGAGTTCCTGCAGCAGACCCTGCTGGGCCTTACCAGTTCCAGAGGTGTGTCAGCCTATGTCTTTTCAGGGAGATTTTTCTCTAGCAACATGAGAAAGGGCAAAAAGACCATTATTTCTTGAAAAAATGCTCTTCAACTCATGTAACTTTTCCTTCTCCTCCCAATATTGTGTCTCTGAATGCCTTACTCCTCCTGTCTCCTTTGGGCCACCCTCTTAAAGCATTTCCAAAGGAGCCAGCTCAGTGAGTAACTGTGTTCCATTTCCCAGATCAAATGTTTAATTTGCCATCAGTGTTTAGTTTCTCAGATCAAACGCAGTATGCAATCAAGCAGGAGCTCTGTAACAGTAATGTTGCTGCTCAGGGAAGGAAGAATCACAAATTCTGGAAAACCATGGAATTCTGAATATGCTGTCTGTCACAGTCCTACTGTGTTGAGCTGAAGTGGGTGCCCCTGTGGAAGAGGAAAAGCTCAGGAAACCTTTCAGGCACACTAATGGGAGGCACACTTGGCAGGCAAGTCTCTGACTCTTCCCCAGCTGCCACTTTTACCAGCAGGGAGGGCAGAGGGGACGATGTTCCCGGCAGAGACGCGGCGCTTGTTCTCTGTCACTGAGTTGAGGGGTTTGGCCTTTGTGCCTGCCACCACTTCTGTGGGAACAAATAATTGTTACAGGATTGGGCTTGATATTAATAATATTGTAATGATGTGCTTATGCTTCCATGTGGGATGCACTGTGCTTAAAGACTGGAAAACTGAGGAAATATTGCATTATGTTCAGCTCGTGGTTACAGAGAATGGATCCAGCAGTCCCTCCTTGAAAGAAACATGTGCAAAATCATTTCATTTTGCCTTGGATGTAGTGGATGATAGGTCTGCACAGAATGAGCTGTCACAGGCAGTAACTCCATAAAGTGCTCTGAACTGCTTGTAATTATCTGACCATACTCTAGCATTAATTACATTCTCAGGTCACTGCAGCACAGAAAGAAATGAAAATAGAAAAAAACAGAATGAAATATTAAGCTTTCTTTGTGTGACTTTTTTTTTCTGATGAAATCTATACTTGTGCAGAAATAATATTGGAATTAAACAAGGGGTTATTGGGAGCTCCACTGACTTCCTACAAATCAATACACAACTTGTGTTGCAGTACTACGCAGGCTCAAGCTGTAAAATGTTAAACATGGAGACTTAGCAAAGCCCCAGAAAAATTTTTTACATACCTTTCCCTGGCCTTTTGCAAGGAAATTGCCATGGTATGCTCTGAGCATGTGGCATGGGTTATGTGGCCATATCACTGGGGTTTCTCAGAGCTGGGTTTTATTTCAGCAGTGCTTCACTTGCTTTTTCCACTGACTCCCTACATCAAACAATCAAACACTTGAAGTTGCAGTGTTTACAATAGCTGAGCAAACGTTTTTGGAGAAATTCAAAATAGAAGTAAAGACAAAATAGGCTGGTTTACTGGAAAACTAAAATTCAAATACTAAAATTCAAATATGTACTCTAGGTGTTGCTTTCCCTTTCCTGAAGCAGAACCTGGAATCAGCCAGAGTTCCTCTCATCTTGGTGGACCACTTCAGGTCATTTTTACTGGCTTCTTTTTTTTGCTGTCCTCTGAAATCATAAGATTGAAGGGAGCACTAAACAGTGGATTTTGTGGAACCACCTATTCATTTGCTTCAGAGTTAAAATGATCTTCAGACCCTTTCTCAGTTCTTGGAAAGTTAACTGAATGTTTCACGAAGAATAATACTTCCATTCTGTTTATTTTTTCTTTGGGTTTTTTTTTTTGTTTGTTTTTGTTTTGTTTAGTTTGTTTGGGGTTTTTTTTTTGTTTTTGTGTTTGTTTTTGTTTTGGGTTTGGGTTTGGTTTGGGTTTGGGTTTGGTTTTTAATCTGTCAAAAAGGACAAGTGGAATATACCTGAAGGGGCTTGTTACACAAACATGAATAAAATGCTGTGGCCTCTTTGACTTCTCTCCAGATGTTTGGGTCTCTAGATATTTTGCCAGTTTTTAAGGAAGATCAAAGGAGACTGAGAGAATTAGGAGATCATCCCCTGCTGATTTTAATTAATAATCCTTTTGCTCTTTATTCCTGCAAGCCTTTTGAAATTTTCATAACTTTTGCTTTGCATAGAACAGATGGTGAAATAAATAACTTGGTGTTTTGATTTGTTTTTTTTAATGGTGTTTAAGTCCAGTTCAACATTTCTATGTATTCCCTTAGCAACTGCTGTAACAAATACATGCAATATTGGAGAATTTGCTGCCATTCTTTTTTGTTTAGATAACTTCTCTACTGCCTAATGCATGAAATCATATTTCTGCCCACTTATATCTAAAAACAGATTTAATAAAACACATCAAATTACTGATCTGACCTCCTCATTTGCACATTTGTATTTATTTTTCTAAGGGTGTGAATCCTTCAGTGCTATCTTTCCTGATCCATGTGCAATACCTCTGAAGTTTAGCCCTTAGCAATGTTTGATTAATTTTAAAATTCTGCCTTTCTCTTGACACCTACCAAAAAAATGAAATCCTTTCCTTTTTATTTTTTCTTTAGTTCCTTTTAGTGCCATCAATAATGCCATTTCTCTTCCTATTCCTTTTCCCCTAGGAAATCTATGATGTATCATCTTGTTCCCTCTTGTGTGCCAAATGCAGACGTTTGGTTTAGGTTTCTATCTTCTCATAGGACATTGTTGGGTTTTGTTCCCCCCCTTTCACACTAAAGGAATGCACTACTTAGTTTTTAATATTGTTTGTGATTTTTTTTCATTCTTTGCTCCATTTCTCTTTATTCTATTACTTCATTTTATTCACAAACTAATACTTTGCTTCAGTAACTTGGCTTTTTTTCACTCTGGTCCTTGCATTTCTCCAGTTCTGAAGGGGGAGCATGTATATAATTCCAGTTGTAAGTAGTTTCCCCTTAATTTACAGTTGCAAACATCACTTTTAATGAACAAATCAGTGTTTTAGGTTTTTGCTTTCCAACTCAAATGTGTTCTCTGAGCATTCTTTTGATGTAATCTTTTTCACACTTCCCCCCCCCCCCAAAACTATTTAAGATATCCTACCTTTGAATATCATCTACATAGTCATTAATTTTTTTCAGATACCCTGCTCTTTTCTTCCATCTCTTAAATAGACACAGCATGTTTCTTAAATTGTACAGATTCAACTCTACTTTGATTGCCTTACCAAAAAGCCTATTAGCAGGTCTGTGGTTCCCTGTGCAAATTGTTATTGCCATTTTATCCTGGAGATTGAGGCTGTTTCCTACTTGGTCATTTATAGGCATATTTCTGATACGAACATATAATAGAAAAATAAATAAGAAATACCCGCTTCATCCACCAAGGTTGGCTATTGCTTATTATTCCTTTGAGAGCCTTTAAATTGCCTTGTTCAATTTCCTTTGAAAATAAATCCCCATAATAAAATCACTGTATATAAAAAAGACATGAGAGTACATGTTGCTTTCAGGTAAACACAATGTTTGAGCTTTGTAGACAATGTGAAGGTGATTTAGGTTTTGAAGTGATGGAAGGTTTAAGGAAACAGCTATGATTTATTTTCTGTAGGAGGTGTCTTGATATCAAACTTGCATTTCTTAGTGCAACGGAATCTTGATGTACTTCTCCTTAGGCCAAATGGCAAGAAAGGTATTTTAATCTTCTGAGCATTCTGCTTTTAATGACACCATCTTTCATATTAAAAAAATGGATACAGAGGTCCTTAAAGAATACTTTTTAGTAGGAAAAAGTTTAGGGTTATGTTCTACACTGTGCATTAAGTCAATCTATTTTAGTTATTATTAAAGAAATATTTATATTTATTTTGTGACATTTTATATGAAGGCAGATAGCCCAAAACCCCCAAAACATGAGCAAATAAGTGAAAGGGAACAGCAGTGGAAGGACTTGCATTAGTTCAGGTGGATTTTTATAGCCTCCAAATAATTGCACTCTGATTAGGAGCTATCAATCTGAACACAGGACCAACAGAGGGCCCTTCAGTTAGAAATGTGTACCTGTTTCCTCCCTGATAAAGGTGCACATTTTCTTGATTTCCATGCTCAGACTGAAGAATAATCATTCTGTTTGGGAGAACAAAGCTTTACAGCACAAAGAGAAAACTGCTTTGTGAAGCAGAACGTGAAGCTGTGATGACCCATTAGGAGAATCACCATGGCTGGACTCATCTGCTTGTAAGCCATCCTGGTGGTGGATTTGGGGATAGAGTAAAGAGTAAAGAGAAGTCAGAACAGTGTCTGGTGGAAAAAGAAGAATTTTTTAATCTAATGATGTAGTAAAGTAAAATTTTAATTAACAATGAAGGATTCTGGTAAAGGTGTTTAAATTAAATTCTCAGCCCTTGTTAGAGTGTTTATTTTGCAGCCAAGAAGCCAGGAGGAAGACATTTATTAAGCACCTACTTAAATAGGAATATGGCTAAGGCAGAGAATGGTTCTTGGGGAAAAGTGAGTTTTTACGAAGGGTTTTATTTTTAGAAATCCTCATTGGCTTTAATATTCAGTGTTATTTCTTCTGAAAAGGGTTTTCCCTTCCTCTTTTGTCTGGGGAGATCCCAGATCCAGCCACTGACATCAATACACTAATAAATCTGAATGGCTCAAAAAAAAATCAGGTAATAAATAAGCTGCAGGTTTACTTTGGAAGTGATCCTGCAATCTTTATCCAAATCCAGCACTGTGAACACCAGACTGCATCATGTACATTTGTCCAAAGCCCTGTGTTTGTGCAGACCTCTCAAAAGGGTCATGAACAAGTTCTGGCACAATTTGTGACTTTGTTTAGTATGAGGGAATAGTGCATCACAGCTTCAGGTAATATCCAATTAGCACATGCAGTTTCTGCAGGGGTAGCAGTGATAACACCACGTGTCAGCTAGGCAAGTTTTAAATTAACTTAACCGAGGGACATTTCAGTGACTTGAAGAAAAACAGATGATTAAGTACTGGCCAAAAGAGTGAAAAAAGATGTGGTATCTTTTCCCATTGAATGCAGAATCACTGCATGTGTAGAAACTGCCAGCTCAAAAGAAAGCTGGAGCTCTCTGTTGCCTTTCTGGTCATATCCAGAAGCACATGGAACTCTTCCCCTTGTGTTAAAAATATTACTAGGTATCACTGCTAAAGCAAAATGCGTTCTGAATTTGAGAGCATATAAAGGGATTGAGAAAAATTTTAAAAAATAAACAAAACCCCCTTTGTTTGAGATATTTTTTTCCGATAATATCCCATGTAATGCAAGATCTCCAGCCTCCCGTCTTTTTTCTTTTGAAAAAATATAGATTTGAAATGCAGCTTTCTATCCAGTAAAAGCAGCTTTATTGTATTTAAATCCTTCAGTACCATCAGCATTTTCCCGTCATGCCATCTGTCTATTACCTGGAATTAGAGGACAAGCACAGCATTGCTTTTTGTAATAGCTTCTCTCTGCTATACTTGGTCCCTGCAAAGTGTTGAACAATAATCAATAACCTATTTCATGTTTAGAAAATTTACATGGAAACATCAAATCTTTTAATAGAAATGTCCTCAATCTTATAAATAATTTAAAAAGAGTAGCAGTCTAGGGAAAGTAATCACCATTTAAATGTGAACTGAGTTACCTCTGACTGATAAAAATGGTGATTAATTATTTGAGAAATGTAGCTATATCTAATGCACTCTTCAGAAGTAAGAGCCAATAAATTTACATACTGCATAAAAAAAAATACATTGGATTGTTTCATTGGGTATTTGTCAAGAACATTCAGGTCTCAAAACAAACTTCAGAAATCAAGAAAAATATATGGTTGCTTCAGTTGTGGCTATGGCCCCCAGTTCTCCTGCTAAACTATAAATTTGCTTTTTTTTTTCTGGTTTTGACAGGTTATTTATTCAAGCTTGTGAACGTTTTAAATGTTGGAGGGAGACAGTACAATTGTTTAGGATTGCCAAGTGGATAATACACCATATGTTTCAGGCTGGGAGGACCATTGAGCATGTTCAGTAATCCCTCAGACATTCCAGCTGGTTCCTGTCACATGCTCCAACAGAGGCAGCTCCAGACATTGTCCTTCCCAAAGGAAGCAGAAGATAAGTACCAGTGAGAAGAAAAGACATCTTATTACAGTGCTTCAAACCACCTCAGTCACAGGGGAGTGCTGAAAGCCACCACAACTGCTGGGCAACGCTTGATTTTAGACTTGGAGTCACTCGCATGAGTTCCTGCTCACATTTATTATTCAGATTCCCGTTGAACATCTGTGCCAGCAGCAGTTCCAGGATGCTGCTTCACTTTGATCTGTTAAGAATATTTTCAGTTGGAAACAAAAGAATTACAGACCCCTTAAACCATGCTGGGGACAGCTGTGTTGACAATGCCTTCCCTATATTGACCAACTAAAAATGGTTTTCTGCTGGAATGTAGTGCAATGCATTTTAAGAAATCAATTAAATCTGCACCTTGTGATTTGTTCCAGTCCTGTGATAGCCGTAAAGTTCAGACACTGGAAAAGCAAATTAAAGTTTGTTGTTGCTTCTGTTTGCACTTAATATTGCAAGTTTTGTCCAAATATTAGGTTTTGCCTAGCAACCTTCAGTGAGATTGGAAGTGTTGCTTGAGTGACAGGAAACAAGGAATAAGATGTTCTTGTTCACCACTGTAATGGGATGCATGTGTTTTGATGGTTTTTAGTCAAGCATTTTTTAATATTTCTCTGTGAAATTGAAGTAAATCAATGCACAGACAACCTGGTCTTTTAGTGGAGAGTTGAGAAGTGGATTGAGGGTTTCCATCTTGCCAAATATAACCAGATACCCTCACACCTGTGACTGTGGCAATGAACTGGCTGAGCACTTGTGTCAGAAGTTGCAAGTGTTGTTGGGACTCACAGAGAGGTGATATTTGTTACTATCAAGTTACTATCTCTGAGATGCTCTGTGCTCAATTTTTATATCACTTATTGACATTCTCAAGGGCTAAAAAGTTTGTTGTTCAATCCAGGATGAAGAATGAGTTTAGAAGAGTAGGTTTTAATCCTGAATCACTATAGTGGTGTTTAATTATTGTGATTGGGATTGAGTGAGGGAAGGAGTTTCGTGTGTATTGAGATGTGTCCTTTACCCTTTCATGTATATCCTATATTTTTAATGCAACTTTGTGAATTAAATTGGGACAGAAGTAGATGACATTTTCTACAGCTTTGTGTTCTGCCTCAGTGACAGGGATTATTGGGCAGAAAGTTTCTTTTTTAAAAGAGAGAACACATATTTTTTAGGAAGTGCAGTGCATCTAATCAGAAAGTCCCCTAATCCCTTTCAGGCTTGGAGATCTTCATGCTCCATTGTCTCTTCCATGTGGCTTAGTGGGAGATGGATGTGCCCCGGCCGAGGGGCGGTGCACTGGGTGCTGCTCACAGCCTCGCCAGCGAGCACCAGTGACGGGCTGCAGATAATGCTCACCCAGCTCTGAAATCAGAGACCCTCTCTGCCTTGCTCGTGGTGCTTGGAAGAATGTTTGCCTCAAGGTTTTTTCAAGCACAGAGGCCTCATCTTGAGTTGCTCCTCGTGTCAATTTTTGCTCCTTATTACAAGCAGAAGATGCAGTGGCTCCATTACTCATACCGAGTGTGGCAGAGAATTTTTTTTGTGTGAGTTTTATGGTTCAAGTTGCAGCAGTACTAATAAAAAAATCCTTGTTGTTGGTTATTTCAGCTTTAGAGGCAATTTTGAGGCAAAGGTGAACTCGGAATTGAGTAGCAGGCTGCAATCAGAGAGTTATATTAGAGCTCCCTTCTGCTGAGTTTTCTTTGCCTCATGTCTCTGGGAGCTGCTTGTTTCAAACTTGCTGATTCTGTTGCCTCATAAAACCACCATGTGAAAACCAGTGGTTCCTTGTGTGGCCTTGCAGGAGGATTATGTGCCATACAGGACTAGAGCAACAATTTGTAACCTGACACCCGTTCACATTCTTCCTGCAATCTTAGCCCTGCACCATGTCCAGGATCCTGGTCCCAGCTTGAAAAATTGCTGCCAGGCAGCTGACAGGGCAAATAAGTGGGAGTGATGGATAGCTCTTATATTTATAGCCAAGATTATTTATTCTTATATAAGTTCACGGTATCATATTCCTCCTTATCCTTGCTTGTGAGGGAATGCAAATACATTGATTACATGTCACCTTTAGGTAAGGTTTGCATTCCGGATTTGTCACTGTAATTTCCATTAATCAGTGAAGATGACAAGCCAGGCGTGCTCTCAGGAGCTGCCAGCACATGGTCTGTGTAGCTGTGGGGCAGATTGAGGGCAAAGAAATTCAGCAATGACTCCTTCTATAAATGTGATCAATTCTTTTGTGTTTTATGATGTAATTATCTATTTAGTATTATTTCTTATGATGTGATTTTAATTGATGTGTTTTATTCATGTACTAAAATGTACTCAAGCTAGGATAATCTTTGTCATTCCATATTGAGCATATTTCTTTATAACCATCTGCAGTTTTTCACTGTGCAATACTTCTCCAGTTCAGGATAATTCACTGTTCAGAAATTCTCATTTTCTGGTCCTGTAAGTCAGCATCTTCCTGCAACACATCAGTTCATGTTTTCCTAGGTATTTCAGGTTTATAAAGGGTGCCTTGCATTATACTGATATATTAAATCAGTTGTTCTTTCCCTATTCTGATGTGAACCAGTGCCTTGTTTGCCATTTATTTCTGCTACTCTACACTAAAGTGATCATTTTGATATTTTCACATTTAACCCCAAATCAATTTCCTGGTAATTATATTTAATTTGAAATGACCATCAGGAGCTTGTTTCTTCTAAAAGAGAGTTTTTTCCTCCTCCTTTACCTTTTACCCCATCTTCAGACCTCTGTTTATCTTCTCTTGCTTTCATCTAAGAAAACATATTTGTATAGCACTCTTTCTGGCAGAAGAGTTTGTGCTTCTTGTATCAGGATAAACATTTTTCTGTGAATTGTTAAGAAACAATATTGTTTCTTGACAAGCCAAACTGCAGTTCCTTCATAGGGCTTCAAATCAAAGGAGGCAATCTTTGAAAGAAAGTGTTATGTATGTCCTTAAAGGCATCTGAAAGGCATTAACCTGGTAAAGAAATAAAAAATGAATACAGGTAAAATGTGCTATATGATAGCTGATATTACAAAAGGAATGGTAATGACATTTGAAGCAGAACAGGTAAATCATTCACTACTTTAGTGAAGCAGCTCTGCTTGAAATTTCCTCTTTATAAGTCTATATATGTATGTATTTAGAAACTAGTGCTTTGAGAGGAAAAAGGATAAGAGCAATGCTAGTACTTATCCTTCTGGAAGACGATATCTTTAGTGAGTGTGTGAATGAGTATTTAGGAAAAAAGTGTACAGCTGGAGTTACGCAATGTAGTGTATATACAGATTCCTACACCTGGCCCAATAGATACACTGCTTTGTCCTTTAGAAGAAAAGTAAATTTTCTCCAGCATTGTTACAGTTTTACTGATAGTCGGAAGGGATGTCTCTGTCCTGCTTTAGACAAGGAGTTTTTTTGTGAAATTAAGCTTCCATTGTTTCAAATTTATACTGGGTCTGCTTCTTATTCACAGAAAAAAAAGAGAAACAAGAGGTTGTCCCTTTCTTACATAATCCAGTTCATCTCTTCTGACATCTTGGCATATTTCCTCCTTACAGCTCATCTATTTCTTTAGCATTTTAGTCTTGTTCAACAGCTTATTGAATGTGTCAAAATGTTGTGATGTATGTCTTCTCAAGGAGCTAAGCCACATCCTCCCATGTTATTTATGCGGTATAGCAGGGATGGAAAGCTTGACATACATTTAAATGTCCACATTCCTATTTCTCCAGCATTTATCACTTTGTTCAAACATTTGTTCTTGCTTTGTGCTTTTTTCTTATCATTGAATTTCATTTTCTGTCAATATGAAACATGGTGTAAAACACTGAAGTGGAAGATGTAAAAGGGCATGGGAGAAGCAAACGAGTTTCTCTTCCCTTGTAATTTGCAAATGTCTCATTATTCAAAGAAAAATGAGATAAGAATAAGTTGTTGGGGTTTTTTTTTGTTTTTTCACAGCCTGGTTTTTGGAAGCAGGGGACCACAGAGGTGACTTCTGTGAGAAGCTGCTGGAAGCTTCCACCATGTCCAGCAGAGCCAATCCCTGATGGCTCTGAAGATGGACCTGCTGCTGGCCAAGCCTGGGCCAGTTAGAGGTTGGTAGCATCTCTGTGATAACATACTTAAGAAGAAATTCAAAACAAAGTAGAGCACAGTTTTTTCTTTCAGTCAGAGAAGAGTAGGAGGTGAGAATATGTGAGGGAAACAACATGACAGCACCAAGGTCAGTGGAGAAGAAGGGCGAGGAGGTGCTCCAGGTCCTGGGGCCAAGATTCCTCTGCAGGCCACAGTGAGACCATGGTGAAGCAGCTATGCCCCTGCAGCCCCTGGGGATCCATGGGGGATGCAGAGATCCACCCACAGCCCCTGGGGATCCACGAGGGATGCAGAGATCCATGCACAGGGTGTGGGGATTGATTGGGGAGACAGAGATCCAAGCACAGCCCGTGGGGAGGTGCCCATGCCAGGGCAGGTGGATGCCTGGAGCAGGCTGTGCTCCAGTGAGAGACTCATTGGAGAGAGAGAGCCCTTGCTTCCAGGCTGGAGCAGCCTGTCCTTGGAGGAATGCACCCTGTGGAAGAGTGACCCATGCCACAGCAGTTTTGGGAGGATCGTTTAGGGATCCCCACACTTAGGGAGTGACGCACACTGCAGCAGTTTTGGCAGGATTGCTGCTTGTGAGAGTGGAACCATGCTGGAGAAGTTCACAGAGAACTGTCTCCCATGAGAAGGGATTCCACAGTCTCACAGGGGAAGGATTCCTCTCCCAGAGCAGCAGAAGAAAACCTCAGGTGACAAACTGACCAAAACTCCTGTGTCCTGTCTCCCTGCACTGTCAGTGGGAAGGAGGGAGGGACAGGGGGAAGAAAAGGTATTTAAGGGCTTATTTTACATCTCATTATGCTCCTCTGACTGTTAGCAGTAAATTCACTTTGTTCCTCTAAGCTGAGCCTGTTCTGCCCTTGAATTGGTTTCCCCTGGTCCTTATCTCACCACATGACCCCTTTGTTAATTGTTTTTCTCTCCTCTGCCCAGCTGGGGCAGGGAGGGCAGGTGAGCGACTGACTTCTGTGGGTGCTTGGCCAGCACCAAACCACGACACTATGAAAAAAGAAAAAAAAAAAGAAAAGGAAAGAAATCTGTTGACCAGACTACCAGACTAACAGATGAGATTTTGGGTTTAGCTCCACAAGCTCTATGGTGGGAACCATAAGCATTTTTTCAATGCCCTTTATAAGGGCAGGGATTTTCTGTACCTCCTTACCAGGCCAGATCCTGAGCTGCCTTCATCTCTCCTTGCTCTACTGCCTTCAAATGAAACATGACAGTTTTACAAGTTAGAATTCAGCAATTGCTGTGCATTAATTTGATGCTCACGCTGTTGTTTCCTGTCACAAGTAAGGAAACATTCCTGTCACAAGAAAGGACACATTGCTGTGTCCCATTCACATTTACAAAGGATTTTCCTTTTGTATGAAATGAATTTTGAAAATGTTAGCTCTCAGCTCCGAATAAATACCTCAAGTTAATTTATTATGTATCTATTATGCATATACTAGCATTATATTTATAAATCAAAGTTTAATTTTCTTGAGGTCTAAGTAATGGATTGAGAGACTGGTAGGAAAAAGGCCACAAACCTTGTATGGCTATGTATGTTTCCTATTTCGGTTATATGTTTTTTTCCACTGAGTACATTTTTTAATTAAATAAATATTAATAAAAGTTAAAACACACTATAATGGCGAACACACACAATATCAATAACATATATATTTATTGAATAGGAAGCATCACTAAATAACTGTATACTTGTGTGAAGATTTTTCATACAACTTACCAGAAGAAAAAGCCCAAGTGCTATGAAAGATAAGTCTGGAGGCAGTAAAATGCCACGTAACTCACAGGACTGACTGTAAAAGCAAGACTAACACCATAGAATTTATTTAAAAAATAGAGAAAATTATACATAAGTAATAAAAAGCAAACAAGAAACTCCAACAAATTTAGCCATTCTTAATAAATAAAACAGCTTCAACCTATCAATCCTCAACTTAGAAACACTGATTCAGGATTTTTCTTTACAGTGAAAATGATGGAACTGTGAATCTGGCAGAACTGTAGTTACATCTGGGAGCAGCAGCATGTCTCTAAAGAGCGAGTTGTTTGATACAAGGGCTCTTGAGTAGGGCCATCTGTGAGCATCTGCAGAACAGAACCCATTTGGGCTGGAGCCTGGGGTCACATTCCCTCCTGGATGGCAGGAGTGCTAAACCACTGCAATTCTCAGCCAAGAGACCTGGGGCAACATCCCACATGTGGCAATTTTATTTAAGATCAACTTAGAAAATCAAATCCTAGGAAGTTTATAAACCCCAGTTTGTGTGTGTCCTTGCTTCCCTCTTTCACCCTCTTTTTATTTATTCAGACTGAGGACTGTGCATGCTTAAATACAGCACCTACATTTTCACCAGGTATCTGCAATGGTTTTGGAAAGAAAAATAGCTCGAAATAGAAAGCAGACATTTCATTACTCTGCCAATGTCAGTTCAGTCCTCAATGCTTTCTTCCCTTGAGGCTTAGCTTAATTGTGTATATTTGCTAAACACCTACATGTATGTAATAACATGACAAAGGTCAGAAAGCCTCCACTTTCTGTATGCACACACCTTATGTATGCACAGATGTATAATTTGAAAGGTATTTAATAGTATGTACAAATTCTTCTTCAGTTATTTATATGTGGGCTAATAAATTCAATATATGCATACCTCTAAAATTTGACATCTCAAAGTTCTCCCGGTGATATTTTACTCTCTTCTAAATGAAGGCCTCATGAAAATGCTTTAAAGCTTTGTCTTGGGGTGATTTTATGATGATTAGTCTATTGCCTGATCATCTATTTTAGGCCCCAAAATGGTTTCTGTAGTTTTAAGGTGGGGAGGAGTGAAGGAGGAGCCTTGGGTCTCTGTGTCAGGCTTTTTCAACCCCTCCCCACCTCCAGGTGTTTGGGTGTTGTGCAATCTGGGGGTTTTTGCTTGGCTATTTTGGTTTCCAGCTAGCTTAGGCAATAAGGGATTTTTTCCCCCTCTTTCCTGGCCTTGGAAAGGCTGCAGCAGCAATCCTTCAGTAGTGTTTTGAGGTGAACTGGGCAGTTTGGTTTTGGTCTGAGATCAGAGCCCAGGAGGAAAGACAAGGGGCTGCTCCATTTCGGCCCCATGTCATACAGAAAGCCAAGCTGGTGAGAGAAAACCCAACTGCTTCACCTGCTGGGAAGAGGGCATCGACTGGAGATTCACCAGGGTCACATCTGTCTGCCCCAACTGCTGCTTGAAACTTCTTCGGATCTTTTTGGCTTTTTTTTTCCTGTTTATTTGTTTTCCCTGAAAAGCCACACCATTTTATCCCCTCCGCTTTCAAACCGCTGCTGTTTTTTCATTTCCCCGGCATTTTTGGATTTTGTTCCAGGGTGTGTGTGTTCATGGGGGAGTAAGGTCAGACAGTTCATTATCTAGCATTTATTTACATTTTTCTGTGCCGTGTGGGCACTCTGTTGGTCAATAGTCATTTGGGTTTTTTTTTCACTTTCATCCACTAGTATTCATTTTTTATTGGCAGAAAGGGAGCATTGGAACTTTTTTATTTTTTAGAGGAAACACTCATTCCAGAGTGTTCTTCTCCTAAACTTGTTTCTAAACTGAGACAAGCTCTGTTTTCTCTATACCCCTATTTTTTCCTCAAATAATAGGAAATAAGAATTCATGCATATCTCTAAAATATTTCAGATGACATTGCTTATTTTTTATTACACTACTTGAGTGTGCTTCTATCAGTTTAGGAACAGTTCATGAATTAATTTCTCCATTCAGAGGGAATGTTTTTGTAAGCTATAAGTAATATAGCAAGCTATGCTAGACAGTGTCAAAAATCAACTATCCTTGCGAGAGTCCCACTTCTTCTGATTCTTGCCATACACTAAAGTACTTCAAACTTCCCCATTTTGTAGAGAGAGAATTTCATTTCTGTTCTCAGCAAAATTCCTTAACTAAGACAGGTTTTCATTAATTTATGACTTTGAGTTTTTAAATAAGTACTATTTAGGAAAGTTAGACTAAAAAACAGAAAGAACATATTATTGCTGCATTATCATACCAGCATAAACATTATAAATAATAATTTAAGCTGTGAGGAAAAGTTAATTAGTTAAGTGTATAATAAGTTTGTGTAGTATTTAAATATATTATCACAAATACAGCAATGTATTTATGAAACCTTTAAAGTGTAGACTATGAAAAATGCTTCAAAAATTATAAAGCAGTAAATGACAGTTATGAAAATACCTTGAAAAACAACTGTATTTTGAACTTAATACAAAAACTAAGATTTGTTTCTCAGTCAATATACATTTCTCAGGTAACTCATTCTACTGGGTTGAACCCTATTTGCACCATTAAATGATATATTTTCTTGGTTTGTCAGTCATACTGTCAAATGTGTGAAAAACCATAATTCTTAATACCTAGCACCTAGAGGTTAAACACTTTGAGCATTTTGGCCTGTTTTTTTTTGGTGTGAAAAGAAAGGGGAAGTCACCTTTAATGCTAACAAGATCATTGTCTTAATTAAAAAATTAATTCATACTAAATTCTAATAGAAGAATTCATCACGAGAAAGTTTCTGCTCCTGGTGAGCATTTATAAATTGTGCTATTCAGATGACTAGTACTTATTCAAATTACTCTTAAATATTTAAAATATTGTATCAATAAATTCTTGTCTGTTTCTCTTGCTTTTTTTTTTTTTTTCCCAGGGCTCAGGTCTGATGATGTGGCAGGCGAGGTGAGAATTTGGGAATTTAAATGATGGTAATTCATGTTCTGAGTGAGTCCAAACTTCACAAAGTCCTTACAGTTGTATATAATGTCAGATTAAGAGATAATTTGATTTGTTTTTCATAATCTAAATAATAGTTGATGGAGCTTAACACATGGAAGTGTATTAAAAATGCATTGTGAGTGGCAGAAATAATTGTGGGCTCATTTTCTTGTCGTTGTTATTGAAGATTTATTAGCATTTTAATTTTTATTCCTGATTTTTTTGGTGTTTGCAACTCAGATGTAAAATGTTACTTGATGGAAACTTTTGCAGCAGCAGGTTTCTCACAGCTGTTCTTTTGTTGTCTCTCTGCAGAGAGCTGTGTGTCAGTTACACAGTGATTCATTCAGCTGATCCTGGAATTTTGGGATCCACTACAATATTTGTATTGTTCATTCAGAAAAAGCAAATACTGGATGGAGGAGGAGGAGGAGGTGTGAAAGATAATTTCTTTTTTTTCAAGACTTAAGTTTCATTTTCTTGCAATACTTTGCTAAGTAACAATGAACAGCATGGATTTCAGGACTCGCTGAGTCTTGTTTAGGATCACTTTTCCCAAAGATATTTTCTCATGTTTAATAAAGGATGTGTGTAATAGAAGTAAAATAATTCTGATAGTGTTAACAAGAGTTTGGAGAAGCAAAAACTAATAAAAAGTATGGACTGAGTAAATAAAAGCTCTTCCAAGTTCAGGAGAGTTGTCTCTGTAAGAGCTGAAATCTGGACCACAGTTAATTGTTTTGAAATGCTTATGGACTTCAAGGGATCTCACCCCAAGACGTCAGCAGAAGTACCAGCTGTGTTATAGCAATGCCAGGAGGAGATGTTATGGAGATGGCTGGAAAAAATGACTTTGTAGGGATTTGTATGGAAAAAAACAACTGTAGACAAGCAGCTCCTGGAGGGCAACTGGAGAAAAGTGACAACCTAAAAATTATCAAAATATTTCTTCCTTCCTTGTAATCTATACTTCCTATTATTGTAGATTGTTATTTAAATATGCCTTATTCATGTCTTCATGACATAGCTCTAATGTGGTTTTTAGATCAGTGTGCATTTTTTTTGTTTGTTTGTTTCACTTCGCTAGAGAAACACTTTGGGTGAGTTATTTACTGACCAAAAAATTCCACACAGATCCAACTGAACAGAAATCTTTTTGAAAAATTTCAGAATCTTTATTTGAGTGGCCTCAATTATCCCAAACATTTTTGGCTCTTCAGTTTGTTGAAAGGTTTATGTATTATTGTTATTACTACTCTATTCAGATGGGTTCATGATGGGCTTGTGCCAAATGGCAGAGGTTACATAACCTGTGGTGGTTCTATGACGTTTGTATATCCACAGACATAATTTTCAATTAAAATGCAATGGAAAACAGTTTTCTTTCATTTGAACATGGATGAGTAGTTGATAGGAAAAAGTATTAAGATAATTGCAAAGTCATTTTTATAGGAACATAAGCTTTACATTGCAGCAGACTCCTGGTTTATATACTCTTACAATTTGTCGTGTGTCAGTCAGCTCAGAGAAAAATCTCTATAAAACTGTGTAATGGATAGAATCCTGTTACTGCCTCCTGGGTCTACTTTTTTCCTAATCACAGCAATTAGTACAAGTCTTATGCTCATGAATCATGAAAATTCAAATTCCTTATATTTTATATTTAACCTAGAGTTGCTTTGGATACTTCAAACATACAGTGTTGCCTGTATGTGTAAATGTAGGGTAATTTTTAAAGATCTTGTATGCTTAGTCTTCTCACTCTCTGTTGAACTCCAGGGATTGTATAGCATACTTAGAACTGGAAATTATTTTTTGTTTATATTTGCATTTTTAGTTTTTTTGTATTTTTGTAAGAAAAGGTAGTGAACATGGAGGTGACCTCTGGTAATCATTTGGTTTACTGTGAAGGTCTATCCATCAGAACAGATGAATCTTTTCCTTTTTCATGTCCCTTTTCTAAGAATTTTTCCCTTTTAATCCTCATTTCCATTCTGAGTCAGAGAGAGAAAAACAAGAAATCATATGCTTACATTTCCAGCACTCTTTACCTACATGAACTTCTGGGTTTTATTGTAAACCAAATCATTTTCTCTATAAATTGTATTGTAATTGCTATTATAGTGCTAATAGTGAGGACATTGTTTGCTAAATGTTTATTTAATTGAAGACATCCAAGCATCTGAATCAACTGTGTATAAAGTATAGTGCCACATTTATCAATAGTGTCTTTTGTTTCATATTGCCTGCTAACACAGATTTCTGTTGGACTTACCAGTTGTATAGACTTCTTAGACTTTCTTTTATGTTTCTACTGGGGGGAAAAAGTGAGACAGTAGCAATTTTTTTTTTCCTTCAGTACAAAATGCACTAATATTTTGTACTGGCCATTCTTCTCAAAAGAGTTGCTGCACGGAGAGATTTACATTTAGTTTTTGGTCTCGAATTTGACAGCAGGTTGAAAGAAAGGGAATACTGAGGCTCAAATGCACAGTTATATTTCTGTGCTGATTTCTGAGACAGCCAAGTCTGTTGTCAGCCTGCCTGGGAATGTGGAGAATGACAGCAAATGGAGAGTAAAGAACTCCACTGATTCCAATTGGCTGATAGTGTAGAAAACATTACTGTGCTTCAAATTATATATTTTTAGGAGGGTTTTGTGTTTGTGTTTCTGTTTTGGATTCAATATGGAAGAGTCTTTTCTCTTCCTAATTAATCTCTAGATACCTGACTATTAAAGAATTCCAGACTAGCTAGATCCTGGAGGAGTAAAATGAAGAGTGAAAAGTTCGTTTTCTTGACAGACTTTAAATATGAAACTGAATGAGAGCACAGAAATTAATTTTCAAAGTTCACATGCAGACAGAATTGTATGTATGATCATGACTCGAGACATGCAAACTTTTTCAATGTCTCAGCTGGTAGCTGAATAAGCTGTGCCTTGTATGTACTCACGTGAAGCCTACAAAATTTTCAGGCTTCGATATCAGGGTAAAGTCTGTCTTTTGATCATGTTTCTTTATTTCAAAATGGTCTTGAGGATTAAAAAGCTCAACATTTCCACTAGAAGCATCTTTAGGTGGTCTTAACCTCTCCTGAAAATTGCTCTTGGTTTTTGAAGTAGTTTTTAGTTGGGAAAATTCACAGGTGTTCACTTTTAGCTTTTTGATTTTTTTAGTTTTGCCATTAAAGCATATGTAAAATAGGGAAGTATTATGGACAAATATGATAAAAAAGTGCACATGTTAAAGGTCTTTCTTTTCTCTCAAATACTTGTGGGAGACAAGAAATCCCCTCCCTCTAGCTGGCCAGAGAGTCCTCTGGGGAAGGTTGCAGCCCACTCCTCCTGGACTCACACACTGCACAGAGACAAGGAATGTGACATTTTTTTATTACCTGTTCCTAGTGATAAACAGTGAAAAGTGGGGACAGAGGGCACAGGCAGGGTGGAATATTTACTTTCCCAGACACAAACAGAACTCTCAAGTGAAACACAGAAGGCCCTAAAATTATTTTAGAAAGTTCTCTTATCCCTTGTCCTCTGTCATTTTATTGAAAGCACTGACAGCTTTAATTATTTTGGACAAACCTTATCTGGTACCATATCTTGTATCTGGCTGACAGCCCTTGAGGGCATCTTTGGGTTTAGTGTAGAACAAAAAAGGTTTTGGTTTGTTACAATTAACCATCTTCTTTGGAGCAACCAAAGAAATCCGTATGTCTTTGTTCCCCATTGCTATGAATATTGTTCTTGCACAGAAGCTTGTGCTTCCCTCAAGGGAAGCTCTTCACAGAAGTGTGTAAAATTTATAGTGGGCAGTTCTACCAAGCAGCACTTCTGAGGTGTGGCGTGAGATTTCAGGAGAGAAGAAGTGGAACAGTGTGGTCAGCCTCAACAACCAAGGCAGGTTAAATGGCCTCTTCACAAGAGTGCATCCTAGAGCCCCACTCCTTACAGCTCTGCCAGACCTCTCTAAGAGCTAAAATAGTGTAAAACTGCTGGGTACTGAACCAGCCTCAGGCAGAGTCCTCCAGCCTGAGCGTCTGCACAGACACTCCAAAGCCCAAGCTGCGTAGTGAGGTGGTCATCACAAACACTTGCATGATGTAATGAAGTTTTAGTAATAAAATTTCCCAGAAGCTGCCCGTCTGCTCTTCAGGGACCACATGGGAAAAGGAGTGTGTTGGAAAAGATAAGGTTTGTCCAAAGTGATTAAAGCTGTCGGTGCTTTCAATAAAATGATAGAGGACAAGAGATAAGAGAGCTTTCTAAAATAATTTTAGAGCATTCTGTGTTTCGCTTGGGAGTTCTGTCTGTGTCTGGAAAAGTAAATATTCCACTCTGCCTGTGCCTTCTGTCCCCACTTTCCACTGTTTATCACTGGGAACAGGCAATAAAAAAATGTTACATTGTTTGTCTCTGTGCAGCGTGTGAGTCCAGGAGGAGCGGACTGCAAATCCCTCCCAGATCGTTTGGGCAGTGTTAGTTAATATTTTCCTGAAAAAAGAAAAAAGAAAAAAAAAAAAANAAGAAAAGAAAAGAAAAAAAAGCAGCAGAAGTATATTCCCTGCAGTGATCAAGATATTTACTTTTGAACATGTCCACCCCTCTGCTACAGGGTTTGTTAGATTGTCAGCAGAACCTGGAAGTGACATGACAGGATTCAGGATCAGGTGCTACATCTGAAATAGCTGCATAAAGCCCCCCACAAGGGTGTGAAGGCACCACAGCAGGGTGGTAAAGTTTGTGGCACTGGGGACTCACCCACTGACAGCTCAGAAAGCAGAGAAAGCAGAGCAAACATGGTGCTGCTGGACTGAGTGGGTGTGCAAGAGAGGGGAAAGGCTCTTTCCCACCAAGCGCATTTTGGGATCCCCTTAGCCCTTCTCAGCCCTCACTATCTCCTGGCATCCTACTGATCCAGGTACTCTATTATTCTGTTGGATCAGTTCTGCAATTTCTGCAAAACTGAATTTTTGTCTTCTTCAAACAATGGACAACATTCCAACAAAAACAAACAAACAAACAAAAATAAATTTTGCTTACATTGCTGAGAAACCCTGAGCTTAAGTCTGTGAAGATCCCCCTCCTCAGATATGAGGAGCAGAAAAACAGGCTTTTACTAAATCAGCCATGACCCTTTCTCTGTTTCCCTCTTTCTGGTTTATTGAGGGAAATAAGCCACCCACTGGAGCAAAGCCTCTAAGGTGGCTTTAAGCTTTGTTTTAATGGGAAACAGGATCCTCCCTAAAAGCTCACTAAAGGTTTGTATGGTTACTTTATCAGTGCAAACTGAAAAGAGGGATATCTGTTTTCCTGCTAATGCATAGGGATCTCCTTCTTAGGTTAAGAAATACACTTACTGAAGGTTTTATATGTTTTTTTCTAGCCATTATTAAAGTACTTTACTCATTCTGTTAAATCCATTTGAACTTCTGCTGACTGGGCTTTTCACATGGGGACAAATCAAACTGTGCTTGACATAAAATTTATCTGGATGAAGTGTTTTAAATTATGTCAGTGAGTCTAATGAACAAAATTTAATGGTTCACTTGAGGCTCTGTTGAGTACATCCAAATAAATTTGCTTTTCAGGGTTCAGATGCCCTTTATAAAACTGTTGACTTAAATTCACTAGAAAGTTTGGTAAATCCTTTACAAGAGAGCTTAGATTTTCAACTGGAGTAAAAAACCTTGGCAGGTCTATTCAAAACTAAGTGTATTTTCAGCAGAGCAACATTAACTTAAAAGACCTGGTATTTACACAAAGAGCATAGTGGTATCTGCACTTTTTGGACAGATCCTATGTCCTCATTACATCATCTTGCAGATGATAAACCTGAAAAATTATGAACATTGAATGCTTAATAATTTACATAGGTCCTAAAAATTCATGAAGCGTGTTGCTAAGTTGTTATGTAACCAACTTTTTGGTTTGGTTTTGGTGACAACAGGCAGTGGGTGACCTGTTCATCTTGGGCTGAGTTTTTGTGCTCGTGCTGCCCACTGAGTTGTCATGCTATATTTCAAGACTTATAAGCTCTTTTGACTTCTGCTCTAAGTTATGGAATCCTGTCTTTCTGAACAGATCTTTGTTTCCATCAAAAATAGCAAAAAGCTGTGGGCCAGCTCTAATGTCATTGTCATTTAGACTGCATCCCGGTTTCTTATCACCATTTTGCTGTGGCAGTGTGACATCTGCCCTAGTGTGAGGAGTGAGAAGATAATAAGATTTTTTTTTAATATTCATAATAATAACGATTGTTAGTATTATTATTCTAATGGAAAAGTTGAATTCCATGGCAACATATTGGTCATTTTTACAAAATACTATGTGACTGCCATATAAAGCCATCGAGATGGGGATACTGGGGCTCCTGTCCCTGCTTGATCAGCACAGCAGCTGTCACAGTCAGGCTCTGGTGAGGTTGTTAGCATTGCAACACCAGCACAGTCAGGCTAATGCTCCCCTTCAGTCAGCCTGAGACCTGCCACTGCTGCACACTGAACCTTTGACAGAGTGGCTTATCTGGCTCCAAGGACAGATAAAAATCAAACCACAGCCAAATCCAGCACAGGGGATGGCACTTAGCCCAGCACTTGTGCTTTCTCCAGTCTGCCCTGCCACAACCTGTGGCCCTGACTGACTCAAAGTAGGCTTACCTCACAAATTTAAATAGTTTACCTAGGTACCATATAGCTATGTATGTTATAGGGAACAATAATAATAATGTTTTAAAAAGCAAACAAACAAAAAAAACCCCAACTAAAACCCAACAAATATCCCAGTGAAGCAGTCTCAGTAGTCTCTACTATGGTATAGCTATCAGCCTGGGCATGGGGGTCAGTAACCACTCCACAGAAAAGAAATGGGAATGGCTGATTCCCACAGTCTGACTACAAGGAATAACTTGCAGGGTTTAAGTTAAAACATCAGGTGTGTGACACTTTCAAGTGTGTAACAGGCTGTTGTAAAGTAGCAAGGTGCTATGTCTTTCCTGTGGCTGTAGAGTAAAGAAAGGTTTATTGAGAATTAGGAAAAATGTTTTAATGGCATGCCAAATGACAAACTGATCAGAGAAGTATGAAGACTTTCTCATGAGAGGCCACTGAGCAGTGTCTGGACTGACAAGAAAATCTGCCAGGAAAGGCAGAAGCAGACAAGCATTTCCCCTGGGGCAGGGAGACAGAACTTCTTCCTTTCTATTCCTATGATTCACATTATTCTCTAATTATTAATAATCAGCATTTATAAAGTGTATAAATGAATGCCAGAAACTCTCAGAAATTCAAATTACTAACAAATATCAGGCAATGAAAGCAAGAATCAAGGTTTTATTCTTGAGGTGTTGTGTCATTAGGCATAATTGCCAATTAACTTACAACAGGAGCAATTAAGCAGTGCAAAAGTGATGAAAAGGTTGGATGCATGAGCTTACTTGCAGGTAACACGAAGTTCATTTCCAAGAACTACTGTCAGTGCTGTGATTAAGAAGATGTTTTCTCTGAGTTTTAGAAGTTTTAGAAGTTTTAGAAGATGTCTTCTCTGAGTTGGGATATTGCGAATTTTTTCCAAAGTACAGCCTTTTGTGAGGATATCTAGGTAGAGATTCTCTTAATTAATGTGTTGGACAATTCCTACACAATTCTGATGTTCTTCAGGGTTATTAGCAATAACACAGGTGTGTTATGAAATGCACCAAATTGTAGCCAGATCACGGATTGTGAGTGAGGGAGAGGCCAGCTGCTCGAAAAAGCAGTATATTTTCATGTCACATGTAAGATGGGACTCTTTCAAAACTCAGATATGAATCCACTTTGAGATGAGTAAAAAAACCTGGCAACTATTACAGAGGAGAAGATTAAGGGACACTACAGTAGTCTGCAAAGTGCCTATGACTTTTTTTGTACTCTGTGCAACATACAAAACATAATTTTGTAGTATATGTTGATTGTATAATATCACAGTCTTAATACTGAGTATTTACAATCCGAGTGTGTTCTAGTTAAATTTTAAGTATATTTGAATGCAAGTTCATTTTTCACATATATATTTTATGACAAGTGGGTTTTATCAAGGCTTAAAAAGATTAGGGAAGACAGAATGCAGACTGATAGAGAGTAAGGGATGAGAGAATGCTCTCAGGAAGGAATTGTATCAAGGAAGTATATCACTACAAACTCTCTTGTTTCCTTTTGGTTTTAAAGAGGGGCAGTTTTCCAGGTATTCCTTCTGTAGCATGTAAAAGATGAATCTGTAAAAAAAAAAATTCTTCCTTGCAGCAGATACATTAGGAGCAAAAGTTGATGTGGTGCATCGAGCAGGATGTTTTACTCTCTCTAAATGCCTGGTGTTTGGCAAATGGGCACAGCCTCTGAAGGCAACTCATCACACAACGAGGTCAGCTCCAATTCTCCATCTGAGGGACTGTCTGTAATGCTTTAGTCTTCAGGGAGTCTTAGGGGACTGACTTTTCTCTGAGTCACAGGGTGGGATTATCTGTGCAAGGCCAGGAGTTGGGGTGTATGATCCTTGTGGGTCCCTTTCAGCTCAAGAGATTCTATAGTTTGTGTTCATGCCTTTGCCCAGTATGTTGTATCTTGGGAATGGAAAGAGAATTATGAATTGGACAGCTTGAAGCCCATCATTATTTGCAGTTCTCCACCAAAAGGCTGTTGTCTGTTCATTCTCATTTGCCCAAGAAGTAGAGGAGGTTGGCAGTTTGAAATTTGCTTGGTCTTGAATCATATTTTTGGGCTTTGTCCAGTAAACAAACCCCACTGAAGGTGTGCCAGTTTGCAGCTTTTTCACAAGTTAGCAATTTAAGAGAAGTGCTTGATGAGGCTGTTGTGTTCTGCTGCCACCCAGCATTCCCCATCCAGCTGTCAGAACACAGAGGTGCAGTGCCATTTGTCTGGGTCCTGATGTTCTCACCCCTCTATGTGTTCCGGTCTGTCCTATGAATGTGCTGATCTTTGTGAATTTGACCCTGCTCAGCTCCTACAGAATGAGGTTCCTGTCTCCTGGGGTGCGTTAAAGCTGAGGTCTGTCTCTCATCTGGTGGTGAGAAACTGCTTACAGAGGACAGCAAAGCAGGCTTTGTTCTGGTCCGTGTCAGACACTATCTATGTCTAGACAGTCTTACTTCTATGCAGTGAGTAATGGGATATTTAATCTTTTATTGTTTCCTAGGTTTTGCTTGAACATTGCATGAAATAAGTGAGTTTGGATAAACAACCTCTCCGCATCTATCTCTTGGCAGCATGAAGCTCTTAATACAGAATTACTGTAAATCACTGACTTTTTTTGAAAACAGAGTGAACAAAGACCATCTCCCATAAAACTGTACATGCTGAACATCTTTAAATCTTTTTTTTTTTCTTTTTCTTTTTTTTAACGCGGGCAAATAACAAAATAACAAAGTCCTTGCTGTCAGCCTACTCTTTCTCTCTCTCTGCCTCTCTGCAAATCATTCTCTGGAGGAAAATCACATTTTCCATGTGAACATACACTTAAATTTAAAAAAGTAAATCAGCATTTTTTGCTAAGAGATGTCATTAACACTCTGCAAAGGTAGTAGTTATAGTAATTTTTTAAAGTTATACTGAAAGCAAGGTGAACTAAAACCATGCCTGGTCTGGTGTCACAGCTGTGACTTGGTTTCGTTTAACCCTGTACAATTCTAGAATATTATTCTGGTATATTCTAGATACTTTGATCAACAGTACCGCTGATCCAATAGTTATAATTATAATTATAAACACAAATATAGGCCTCTTTGAAAAGGAGGTAGTAAATAGAAAAAGTAGTTTTCCCATACCCTGGGGAAGTACTGTCAAAGACCTGTATTTTTTTCATTTAGTAGGTATTGATTTAAACTATTTTTATTGTATAATAATACTGCTTTCTAGAGTCATTAGAATGTGTGCTGAGTTTACTATAGGCTAGTCATGGATAAATAGGATTTTAGATGATAATAACACTGAGGAAAGGAATTATCATTTTCTGAAGTAATTGCTTTCTGTAGTAATTATAACTTCTTAAATTTTGATTACTTGCGTATCTTTCTAGTACTTCAGTGACTTTTGCTGGCAAAGTGTGCAGAACGTAACTTCTTCAGACACCAAACTGTTCATGCAACATGTGCACCAAGTCTTTTTTCAATCAGATTTTTTGGATGGTATGTGTGCAGCACGATATCTGTGAGGAATTTTATTTTCCATTTTATTTTGATCAAAGTAGAATGGAAAGCTCACCCATTAAGTGATGCAGTGCCAGATGGCAAGGCACTAAAAGTGAGCCTAATCTGCTGTCTCTAAAGGTGAGTGCTAACAGTTCTGGAAGGCTGGAAACTCATGCAATTGGACATGGGCTTGAAGCGTTTTCCTTTTCGGTCACCGACTCCCAGCTGATGCAGCTGAGTAGGATCTGGAGAGTATCACGGTGTTGTGGAAGGCTTCTGTCTGAACCTAACACTGTGCCAGTACTGCCAGATCATCACTGACAACATCAGAACCAGATCACAATCTGGACTTCAGGTTTCAGGGTCAGCATGCCCTGTGCAAGACCTGGGTCAGCAGCGTGCGTGACCTTTGCTTCTCAAAGGTTCTCCTGGCAGGAATGGTTAAATGCCAGGAGCAAAGCAGCTGCAGGCAAAAATCTGTTAAAGGAAAGGAAACTGATTCATCTTAGCCTCAACTACAAATCAACTACAAATTTTTTCTTCTCCTGAGAATATTCATTTTCCTGAGGTCTAAATGGTTTCCATTAACCTTGAATCACAGTTAAGCAGCTTCATTTACAAAGAGTTGCCAATAAAATATTTGTAAAATAACTAAAAACAAGAAGAGCCAATTATAGTCATGCCACAAGCATTTATTGAAAGTCTTAATTCCAGGTGACAGACAGACAGGAACCATTAATCTGAACACCAGTCCTGTAACGTCACAAAACTCATCAATGTGCCCTTGACAGAAATCTATATTTAGGGTGGCAAGAAGGGATTATTAACCCAACTAAACTACAGCTTTGTATAGAAAATGTGATTTTAATATTAAAGAACCCCTAAAACAAAATTAAAATAAAAACCAAACAACCCCACCCCCCCAACTATGTTCTACATACGAACTTAAAGAAAAATCTCACATAAATTAAATAATGAGGATGACCTGAGCAGTTTTTGGGTTTTTTTATGGTTTTGATTCCTATGCTTTTTCTGTGATGTGAGTCCTGGAAAGACTCTTAATCCAAGAAAATGGCTCCAAGTGTGCTTTGTTTTTAGGGTTTTGCTTGTTAAACCTTTGTGTACTAACCATGTCCTATTGTTATCATTAGGAATGACTGCATGTTTATTCTTTGTCTTTAGCAGTTCTTTGGTAGGTTACCTAGACAAAAATAAAAATATTACATGATGGAGTCAGGAAACATGGTTTATGGTGAGAATAAACTATTCAGAATCAAAGTCAAATAAGAAATATCTTTGTTTCACAAACATGCATTTTTTAGGAGGTATTTAATTTTTGTTATAATTTCTTTCATTCCTAGTAAATATTGGGGGTTTCTGTTCTGCCTGGGCAGAAAAATGAAGTTGAATATCTTGCATGTTTACACTAGAATTAGATAATTGACTTAACGCTCAGATTAAATTGCATAGCTAAACTGTAGAGATAAACTAAATGTACCACTGGAATTGAGACTGAAATATTCTAATTCCAGGAGAAATGAGGGTCCAAGATTTTATATTTTTTCTTTCATAATAAAGAACATCACTTCCTGCTCTGAATACAAATACTTTAGAATATGTTTGAGGGGTTTTTAATATTATTTACTTGAAAAAATACATTTAAAATTACTGATGTGGCAGAAATTGATCAGTCTCTGGAATAAAATGAAGCCATGGGATAGCACTGAGCTGTAGTACAGAAATAACTTAGAGTAGTAGAAATTGAGTAGCAGCCATAGAGAACAGAAAGAGAAAGCATATGAAAATGAAGGCTTTGACTAACTTGTGCCAGCCAAAAGCATTAAAAACCCTGCACAATTTCTAGAATGCTGCCAGCTGGGTCTAACCCTCACATGGTTTATGAGTTGCTGGAGTCCACCTCCCTGACACTGATTTCTAACAGTGGACAGCACTGAACTCCAAGTAGTTCCAAACATTGAAAGAATCTTGTTCTATCCAAACCAGTGTTCCCTTCAATACACCACCTGATTGTTAACATTCATGCCAGTGTTGCTAAGCCTGAATTACCAACAGATTTTACCAAGTTAAGGTAGGCCACTGAAAAATGGGATGCTGGGACCACTTCTGCTTGGTTTAAACCAAGGTTCTTGAGCTGTTGATGTTTTTTAGGTTTTGGTTTTGAATGGTGATTGTTAAAAATGGAGCCTTCAACATGAATTCCAAATAAAATTAAAAGTTAGTTCTGATTTTTTATGGAAGACAGTGCACTAATCAATAAAACTGAATGTTTTATATTTGAAAATAGTTTTAAATGGCAGGTGTTTGACCTTATAAAGAATCTGCTACTAAATATTGATGAGAAGTGGGAGTAAGGATTATTTATAAAATATGAATTACAAACAAGAATTAATAGGCTAAAGTAGTTCTTGCAGAAGAATTAACTATTAAAATGATTAATAACAATTAAGCATTAAGAATTAAAAATTATAATTAATAATTAAAAGGAGACCTTCTGGTCTGGAAGCACTTGGATATAAAATGTATACAAAAGGAAAGCAGTGAAATGTGGTTTTCCTGGTTTTATTTTATGCTGAGTACATTTGAACAGTGCTGAAAACAGAGCACTGGGGCATATAGACTATTTACCAGGATCACTGTTCTAGTTCATGTGCTGTGAGGAAGGAAGGATATTTTTGCCTCTTTTTTGTTTGTTTTTTTTTTGGTATTTTTTCTGCTCAGGATGCTCACACACTCCCAAATCTCTCTCTGAATGCGTCTGTTTCTTCCAGACACAGAGTCTGAGTTTCTACAGGAGATGGAAAGTCCTGCCACTCCTCAAAAGTTCAGAACTGAAGAACAGGAAAGTGTTGTGCTTTGGAAAGGAGAGAACTGAACACAGGTTTCTTGTTTTGTGCTATACTTAGTGGCCCTTGCAGCTTTGTCACCTTGTTTTGTTTACTCTTGCTGGTTCTGTGGATACGCTGTGTGGTCATGCCCAGTGCCTGGCGTGTGTCTGAGATGGGCACCTGTTCTGGCATAGAGGACAGCAGAAGGCTGGTGTCTGATGGTGTCTGATGCTCTTGTTTTGAGCTTCATGTCATGGGATAGCCATGGCACAGGGGAGATGATCCAGTGAAGTAAAACCAAACAGATAGCAGACTTGCTCTCACGGGCTAACACAGTTTGGTTTTTAGTTAAGGAGGAAACAGTTCCCTGTAAGGACCTTGAGACTTCCTTTGGGAAGGACAGGGATCTATCAGAGGCCAGTTTTTAGATACTGACATATTGTATAACCACTGAGGAAGCTGGATGCTAACCCTGTCTCACAGCAGGAAAAGGAACAGATGATTTCAACAAACACTCCAACCACTACAAATGGTGCATTGGCTGGGAAATGAAATTGGTGAACGTCAAACTGCTACACTCGTACAGCTTGAGCCTCTCTTTTCCTATGTTTTGAATCATATTTATCAGCATTCTGCTGCATTAATATCAATAATCATCAGGAAAGATGGCTGGCAGGCACATGTCAGAAAGGCATGGAAGCTCATTCGAATGAGAAGGGAACTGTAGTCAAATAGCCAAATGATGTACACATACCAGAAAATATCATACTGTATATCAACATTTGACTCTAAGGGTTCACTTTAGTCAAATGGAGTTTGATTTGACAGCTTAAAAATGAAGAAAAGATGCCCAGATTGACTGATGGATAACAAGTGACAAAGAAAATTGCTTTTATTCAGATGGATTTGTAGGCATTTGATGAATTTGCCTTTACTTTTTCATCTTTTCCTTTTGTACAGCCTTAAAAGAGTAAATGTAACAAAATCAAATTCCTTATTCCTGATGTCTGTGGGCACTTGTCCCTCTGAAGAACTGCCATCAGTTTGAATTGCTGTGTGAAAAACAAAACATTGGATTTTCTAACCTTTAGCATCTAGTGAGCAAAATAAGCACTAACTGGTATTAAAAGCAATCTTTTTAATACCAAAAAATTCATAATTACATTAAAAGCAGATAAATAAATGTTTGGTCACTTTCTCTAGTGACTGAAACTTATTTCTGAGTTCATTTAGAACAAGACCAATTTGAGATTTAACTGGAAAGAGATGAGTATAGACTGTTTCCTCCATGATCTAGAGCTAAACCCAAAATGCATGTTTTGAAACATCTTTTCAGAAATCTGTCAGGTAGGAGGACTTGGGACTTAAGATTTTAAAGCTTGTTATGGTAAAATCTCCCCCCTAGTTCTATTACAGACTTTTTCAAACTCAGTAGCAGTAAGCATAAAAAAGATGCTAGTTTTGAAATATGTTTGGTCTGCCTCTGAGTAGGATGATACACAGAAACAAATAGATTTTCTTGCTTTTACCTTTAAACAGCTGTGCTTACTCCCACTTCTGCTCCCACACAATTAGCTGATCTCCATGCAATAGAAAAACAAAGCCTATCCAGGGAACCTTTTCTGTGGAAAAAAACCACCCCAAACCACCATCTCTGGCAGTGGTTTACCTGTTCCATGACTTTTCATGTGAATTTCCAAGTGCTGACAGAACATTGGTGTGGTTTGCAGCGCTTGCCACTGCTCAGAGTGTTCCTGTTGCAGTGTCATCCTTGGGTTCCATGTTCTGCCTTGCTGGGTCCATCTGCCTGCACCTCCCTGCTCTGGAATCACACCTTTGCTTTTGGTTAACCTTCAGTCTGCATCCAAACTGGGACCTGCTCAGTGGAGTATTCACTCTCGTGATTTACTGGGATGAAAGGTACACTTCTGATAGATCTGGCTACAGGGCTATGGAAGTGTGAATGGCCATTTTCCACTTGATCATTAAAATTTTCTCTTTATGTAGGTTACATTTATAGACCACTAAAAGCATGGACTTACTCTAAAAAGCAATTTTGTTGTTGCTAACTTGGAATATTTACAGCTGTTGTAGAGCTATATGTGAGTAAATTATTTTTTACAAATTAATACTTTTAAGTAGTTAGGTATGCAAACCTACTACAAAGTTCTCAGTTTTGAGTAAGAATACTGTTGCTTCTACTTTGTGCTAAGCTGTGTTTCTTCCTTCACACTCTTGCTGCCCATCACACATGTTCATTGTTGTTTAACAAAAGTTTTATAAAGAATATTTTAAAAGAGTTATTCCTTGGTCTCCTTGTCATGGTTGCTCTTGCAGAAGTCTAAGAGCCAGGTTAAGCATCTGGCTCAACCTGGTTCTTACAAATTGTTACATCTGCCTTTCTTGCCTCAGTGAAATAAGCATTCTTGCCAGGTGTGCTGCATCCAGGAGAACAGAAAATGTCCAAGTGGGAGTTCTGGGCTCTAGTATTTCATTAGCAGAACTTTTTAATTCATGAATTTAACCTTGTAGGAGTGAAATCCTTGAATATGTTATTGTGAATGCAAGTTTTTCTAGAAACTCCTGATACTGAGACAAATGTTCCCTAAACTCAAAATCCAACTGGAGTACCTGCTACATTTGTTTTGCCTGCTGCTCACACCACAACATTTAGACTACAATCAGAGCCTCCTTCTGTGTATCACAGTGTCCTCTATCACTCCGCATGGCTGTAGCTTTTGCTGGAGAAGGAATGAATGAGGCAGTAAAGAAGGAGGTGAGATCTCACTAGCAGCAGTGGCACCTGACACTGATGAAGTAAAAATAATGTGTTCCCAGTCTGTTCCTGGCTCTTCTGAGGGCATTATAAATATTTCACGTGGGTTCAGTTGGTGTTTGGTGTATGTTCAATTTGTGTGCATTTTGCCTCATTTGTGGTGTTTAGTGTTTTTAACCATTAGGGTGCTGAAACTTTGGATAATACTTAAAAAATGTCTTCTTGTGGCAGGGAAGGAAGTTGATGTGAACTGAAGTGCAACTCTACATTTGTTTGAAGTGGCAGTAAAACATACAATAGCAATTGTAGCAGCAATGATGGAAAAGGCAGAGGGAAAAATTACAAGAACTATTTTATTGCTTTGCTATTTTATTACTCCGGGGAATAATTAAGTGTGCCCTCCTACTTCCTGCCCCCCAGCTTATCATTAATTCTGTGGTAATTTGTGAGATTTCTGTCAGCTGGTAGCATGGAGCAGCAGCCCCTGCAATCCAGGCACAGTCTGTGCAGGTATTGAGACATCCTGCCCCTCTGTAGCAAAGTTCTCCTCTTTGTTTTCTCTGCTGCTAGGTGGAGAAGAGGAATTTAAACTTGAATATTCTCTTCCTGTCCTAAGAACCTGAAGCCAGCTGAGCTTTGAAGGTTTCAGAATTTCCCAGTGCTTTGTAAGTGTTCTTAGATAGATGTCTAAAGCAAAAGTATTATGATATTCATGTCAAAGGTGTGACAGGAATTTATTTTCTCTGTAAATTCTAAGTATTTTAATTTTTCCTCATGTCTTAAGATACCTTCTTCTTTTCAGACTTACCTGAATAAGATGTTGATAAATGAGGAGTTGGACTTATCTAATGATTGTGCTATTATCTGCCTAGAAAATACAATCAGTTTAAAATGATAGTATAATTCACTAGTGAACTACTGCAATTCAGTGAAATAAATCCAATGACTCTTGCTGTCAGAAAATTGGAATGAAGGCAGATTAACATTGCACTGAGGCTGAAGGTTCTTCAGGGGAAAAAAACCTTTTTCTGCTCCAATTAAATGGGCTTGTCTCAGTAATGTTTCGATGAGGAGAGAGAGAACAGAATGCTTTCTGTTCTATTATGAGCTTTAGGTGAAGAAGAGAGTCAAATCTGTCTTATATTTTCTGCTCATTTCATGGAGCTCTGTATTCGCCAATTAATTGTCTTTTCACAGGAAAGATAATATTGCATTCATTTTCTCTTCAAACCTCAGATCTTAAAAAGGTGTCACCATTAAAACAAATTTATTTGAATGCATCTATCTAATAGCACTCACCCAGCAGAAAACAAATGTACCAAATGTCACATATATTTTATGTAGTGATGTTGTTTGAGCTATGGTGGTTTGAGCTGGCCAGAGTAGTTTGAAAAGTTATGGCTTTCAAAATATAAAGACTGGCAGCAGTGAATGAATGCTGAGATACCAAATGTGGCACAGAGTTTTCAGTTCTCTGAGGGTGAGGACTTTGCAGGATGACCACTGTGGGTTTCCCAGATAATTCACATACTCTGTTCAAAGTAGTGTCAAGCCCAGGTGTGTGAGATCTGTCATCCACTACAACAATTACAGAGCTCCTTGGTTCTCAAGGACCCAAAGTCTCTGCCTACACACCAGGGAATTGAACATGGAAACAATTACTGCTCGTGGAGTTTGGCATTGGGGTTGGTGGTGTTCACACAATACTACTGATTCCCCTCTCTTCAAACTTGTTTGGGTTTCACTACACAGAGAGAGTCTGTAAATAGCATTAGTGATTAACAATGAAGAGAGAAACAATCATGGAAAAGAAAATTTCTTCAGGCTCTGGTGAATCATCTCTTTCCAGTCAGTTCTCCTTAAATTCCTATATTGTGATAAAAGGGGAAGAGCTCTGTCAGTCCTGCAAGGCACTGTCCAAAAAGACGCAGGAAAACAATTTTTAAATATAACAATTCCTATTTTCTTGTCTGTTCAAATAGAACTTCCTGTGCGATGGCTCTGTTGGAATAAGGAACTGCTAGAAGCAGATAAAAAAGACAGGCATGAATTGAATTTTGTGGTGAATAAATGATCCCTTTCTCTTTTCTACGTGCAGCAAAATTTTGTTGTATGCTACCATGTCAAGGATTTATAAATTATAATAATGTAGATGACACAGGAATATGAATGGAAAAAGCAACAGTACAATGTGAACAAGCTCTATAAATACTGTTTTATGAGGAAGTAAGAGGACAGAGAATGTTTCTATTAAAACTAGAATTCTCACTGAATGTAATGATGAAAGGTAATAGTTCTGTTT
This sequence comes from Cisticola juncidis, assembly GCA_013400215.1. Taxonomy (NCBI): domain Eukaryota; kingdom Metazoa; phylum Chordata; class Aves; order Passeriformes; family Cisticolidae; genus Cisticola; species Cisticola juncidis. Next base: position 123,956 of record VXBR01000396.1, read on the forward strand.
CCACCTAATGTTTTTGCAAGATTTTTGAGGCAAGAGATGTTTTCAGTTAAAAACTTTAAAAAAAAAGAAAAAAAAGTTTTTAAAAAGTTTTAAAAATAGTTTTCGAGAGGTAGGTGCAAAACAAGTGTTTTGAAAAGTTAACTGCCTACTCAAATCTTGGCCTTATGTGCTGCTGTTCTGAATAGAATAATCAGTCAAGGAACGTTTGGAAACCAGCATCTTGAACAGGTGTCAAAACAGTAGGGTGATGTCAAGGACCTAGAAAATACAAATAACAGTCCGAGGCTTTCAAAGGCCTTCTTCTTAACAATCCCTTTTCTTTCTTTGTAATCATATTTGGACTGGTTTTTGGGTCTTTTCTTTCCTATGGATAAGTGCCCAAAGTCATCCCTTTATTGCTGCTTATGGTTGTTCTGGTTGAATCTCCAATTAACAGTCAGTCAAGGCCACCTCTGACAACAGAGCCCAAGAGTCCCAAGAAAAAGAAATGCTGCATGTTAAATAAAATATGGGAAATAGCACTCAAAAAGAAGTATGCAGACTAGATTTTTTCAAATAGTGTTAGGGAAGCTGAGTTCCTGGGAAAAAGTGACTGTGTGACATTGGATCTGCTGGCTGCATGGAAAATAAAATCACTTTGGTGCCATCTGAGTAATTGCAGGCAAAGCCTGGTGTATTTTGATCTGTAAGGACTAACAAATAATTTATCTTAATTTCTGCTTGGACCAGTTTAGGGTACTTACTACTTATAACAAAAAAAAAAAAATCCAATAAACGAATATATTTACAGAATTTTTACACTAAGTCATTGTGCATAAATTAATTTCTAGTTAAAAACACATTTTGGCTAAGTACCTTATATGTAACACAACTGGGAATTTTCTGCCATGTTTCCAGCAGCAAATGTGTCGAGGGCTTGCAAGACAGGGTCTAAACAGGGATGAATTCCTAAGAACAGTTTGAAGGAGGTTTTTAGGGTATCCCACACCCCGAGCTGCTGGTGTATCAAACAGCTTGGAGAGAGCAATGGTGTAATCAGCTCTGTCTCTTCTCCTGTGCTCTTTGATCCAGTCCCACTGGAGCCAGTGGCTGCTTGCCATTCTTGCAGCCAGGGCTTGCATTTGAGCTGGGTGTGCATCTGGGCTGTGTGAATGGAATGCTGTCTGCATGGGATTCCCAGGAAAACTGGCAGCCTGCCCTGCCTTTGATCAGGTTAAAGCTCCTTTTAAGGAGCTGTAGGGTACCTGATAGCTCTTCACTGCTGTGTCAGGCAGAAGCCCCCTTTGGGACTCTGAGAGGATCACTTTTCATGAATGACAGAAATGATAAACATGTAAAAAGCTATTTTCTTCGATTACAGTATTTGGGTTGTTATAACATTTCACCTAACTGGTGCTGAGCTGAAATATGAAGAATGAAATTGCTAACTGGTTGAGAATTGATTCTAGTTTTGTTTCTGACCTTGACTATGTTAGATATACATCTCATTCTTGCTAAAAGATGCTAGGTTAAAAAAAAAAAGATTTTTTAAAACTGTAAGTATGTAATACTTTTATGAATGTTTTATATGCACTCTTATTTTTATAAATGTAGGATTTTAAAAGTCTCAAGAGAAGAAAATTAAAAAGCCTAAAATTGAATTCCAAGCTACTAGAGAATTCAGCATCTTTTTCAGATGTTGTCAAGTTCTGTATGTTCCCAGGCAAAGGCATTTTAAATGAATTAATTCTTTATTTATAGCATATCTGTTAGTGATACAAGATGGAATCCTTTCTCCTGACTCAACAGCTTTAGGTTTTCTTGAATTTCTTGAATTCTCTTTTTCTTTTTCTGTTTTGGAAGAGAGCAGCAAACGTTCAACTACTGTGAAAGGAAAATGCAAAGTTTATCTCTGGCTTGCTGATTTTAGAAAATGGGCACTGTTTGAAGTTGCATCTGGCATGTTACAATGACTTCTTGGGCCCCTGTGTTAACAGGTGCTGAAGAAAAATGTGAATGATAAGTTTCTTTTAGAGAGGACTGTGCAATTTATGGTTTGGCCATAGGCTTTAAAAGAAATGCATTTCTGCATGACAGAGCATAAACTGGTCATCAGTACAAATTGCATTAATATTGAACATATAAAGTACTGTATTTGCAATTATCATTTAAAATACATTTGGGTGCTGTGAAGCACTAAGGCAGAGCATTTGGAATTCTTGGCTGGCTTCTTGCTCTTTTTCTCCCCTAAAATCGCTACTTGTTGAAGATAAGTGTTCTGCAAATATTATCAGAATATAGAAGAGGCACTTTCAAGAGGTCAGCAAACAGTTTCAGTCAGTTGGAACTGAAAAAATCAGTCAGTTTTAGAGACTAGAAAGCAGTAGAAAAAATTACTAAACAGACTGGTAATGCACTTCTTCTTACTGTATTACAGTGAGCTGAACTCTACAGCAGAATATAAAGTTTGCTGTCCATAATTGCCTTATACAGTTGCCAAATAGGCTTTTTTTCCAATTGCAGAATCTTCATGGCTTTTTTTCTGTTAGCTAACCCCTAGAAAATTGGGTTGTTGATCTGTTCTAATACCTCTGACACTGGTGGGATATAGAGAAACATAAAGGTTTTGGGTTGGTGTATTTTTTTTGTTGTTTTTTTTTTGCATGACATTACAGATACACATATATACACCCCCACCCCCACCTATTAGGGACAAAAACAATTGAAAGTTCTGTTCAGGCAACAGAATAGATTCAAACCAAGACACTCATAATATATTTGCACCACAGGAATAATGGCAAATTTTGTGGAGGTTTCTTAGCAAAGGAAATGTTTGGGAAAAAATATATCCTAGGACTGATTTTTAATTTTTTTTTTCAAGGGGGACAATAGATAAAAAATCATATTCCCTTCACTGTTAGTTTAATATTTCTTTAATTAATTTTATTGGTTTGATTAGTGAGTGTCCTGAGACTATTTTATCCTATGTCTTCTTATATTTCACTATTGTAGATGAGATTTAAAAAATTATAATTATACTACTGATATATGCTTCTACATATTTATTCACTTTAGCATGGGTTGTGTCATTCTAATTTTCCAGGGTAGAAATACCAGTAAACAATCACACTGGACCTTTTGTCTCTGAAATACAATGTATTCGGTGTCCTTGGCTGCCATTGAAATTGTTATCTTGAACATTCAGAAAACGGTGGAATGGAGAGAATAACAGAGTTGTTTCATCTCTAATAAAAGAGATGCCACATTTGGGATGTTCACTGGTGCAGGAAAGAAGGGCATTTCATTTCAGTTCACCTTAATAATCCATCTCAGCTGTCAATAGGTATCCAGCTCTCCTTGTAAGGCTCTCTGTGAACTGCTCGAGTACAAAGGAATCAGAGTCGATGAGGCGGGAGAGGTTTGAAAGCTCCTTTCATCTGGCACGTTACTTGGACACTGAACTGTGTAAGCTAATTACTTTGCCTCTCTATCACCTCCAAACCTGGACACCCCTTGCTAGTGTGGAGTCATGACTGGGACTGCCAGCCTTCCTTTAGTCTTGACATGCTCCAAACTTAAACTTGGCTCAAAACTCAGAGTATCACATATAGAGGGTCAGAAGGGACCTCGAAAGGGTGTCTTGAGCATTTGTTCTTCAAAACCAGAATCTTGTACCACCCTGACATATCTGAAATTTAGACCTCAGTTCTGTGTTATTCCCCTATTTAATTGGAAAAAGATGAAATAATTCCTCTAGCTAGGAATAATTCCTCCACTGTTTCATGATTCAGCTTTCAAGAAGTGCTTGCATTTACATTTTTTCTTTCATGCAGCTCAGGTCATTTAATTTATCTCTCTCATAAGCCCATCTCTCTTTTGAAACAAGAACAATGGCCTGACACTGGCAGACAAAATCTTTAAATGCTTCCACTTTTGTTATGGATTTACGGGGAGTAGCTGTGAACAGAACTTGATCATTATTTGGACTGAAGGGTGGTGGTTCAGTACGGTGAGCTGAAAACGCTCAAAGGCCTGGTTGATTTTCCAAATTAAGTTCTCATATATATTTAAAAAGGGAGGGATTTAGTACACTCTGGCATTATTGCTGATATTAGTGCAGTGAAGACGATACAGTTTTTATCTCCTCAAAATCAAACAGCACCATAAGGATCTGAGGCTGTGATTTATCCCAGGCTTGAGAATGCCAGGAAAAAAACAAAATACAGTTCTTCAAGCTCTTCTTTCATAGTCCCACCCCCCTATCTTGAGTCTCTGTCTAGTTCTCAGATTTCCCATAAACTGTGATCAGATTTGTGGTTAGAAGATTTTATGGCACTAAAACTGTCAATTAAGCTTTGCACATCTTTGAACAGTGTATCCATGAGCTGATGGTGAATATTATGTTGCAAAGTGGGTGGACAAAAAGCAAAATATTTCTGGCAGAAAGAGAGGAAAAAATGTTTTGCATTTTTGTTTTGATAAAACAAAAAAGTAAAAATAATTTTTTCAAACATAAGAACTGTAAATGGCTAAATAATGTATTAATTTAATGCAGTTGCAGAGATCATTTTCATTTCTCTCTAAGACAGATTTTGGAAATAGGAGCCTATTGTTGCCTTTTGTCTTTTCTTTGAGAGTGAGAAGGGTTAGAAAGAGAGAGGATGGTAGTGCTGCAAAAAGAAATCTTCCTCCACACCTTAAATCAATAACATCCTGTATTTGTCTGGATTCTGAGGGCTAACTAAAACCTCTACAGAAAATGTCATCAGTGAGGTCTTGCCATCTGAAAAATTTCCAGCCAATTCCTGAACTGATAATTAATGCTATTAATTGAAACAATTTTCTAGAAAATAGTTGCTTAAATATATGATTTCCAGCTTCCTATCCTGATCAGGACAGCTTTCTGAATCAATTGATCTTAAATTGATGAGCAGTGTGCCTACATTGCAGTCAAGTCCCAGAGCCTTTTTCTCTTTCCCCCTTTTTTGACTTTGCTTTCCCCTCAAATGGATCCTGATTTTGACATGACTTGACTGATAATAAAGAGCCAATGTTAGGATCAATACCAGTAAAGCTTCCTTAGAGTTAGACAAAATAGTTGTCTGTGGTGAAGTGTTATTAATGTCCTGGTATGATGCACTGTATTCCTTCTGGCCTTTAAACCCTTATCCTTTTGGGACTATTTGCATCCAGGTTTCACAGAAGAGCAACTTTTCTTGGGAAAACTGAATCACTGTCTCAGGGTAGGACAAATTTTTCCACTGCTCATTGCATTTCAGAGACTTAGGGCTGAAGGTTGTGCACTAAAACCAAGTTGCAGTTCCCCTTTGCAACTTAATTTTGTCTACAAAAGGAAGAACACAATTAACCATTGTTATAATTTAGATAATTTATCAGATTTGAAAATTGTGGTTAAAATTTGCTATTCCCAATGTTCTACCCTTACAGTTTTGTTTTTAAAAATTACATTCTTATTTGTAGTGTGTTTATGTAACAGAAAACTTTATTTAGTAACAGATAAATAGGATTTTTAGCAAATATTTTTGAAAGCTTCAAGTAAGGTATTATATTATAGAAGCCATTATAGAGATTTAAATCAGAGCAGCATTGGAGAAAAAAGAAATTTGCAAAGAAATGTGGGTATTTAAGATGTGTTTATAACTGCTCTAGTCAAAGAATGTTGTATTGTTACTAAGTTTTATGTTTTATAGCAATAAATTCAGGTACTGCATATAAGGAAAAATTCATTCATATTGGTTCAATTGGTAACATTGACATACAGCCCCTCCTCATTTAAATAAAATGATTAATTTCTCAGAAAATTAATTTCTAACTTGAAGTACTGGATGAATTTTATACTTAAAAATACACCTGAGTGATAGTTTTAACCAAAACCTTTCTGTTACTTTCCTTTTGCCGCCTTTGTTTTGGAGAAGCAGAAGCTCCTTTAGCTCCCATCTCTTTTTTTTAGCCAATTAGTATGAGGAAAAGAGAAATGAAGGTACTGAAGAAGATGAGACAATCATAAGTTACACCTTCTTTGACACTAGACCATAGCTGATACTTGGGAAAGGAAAATGGTGTTGGAGCAACAATGGGAGTGATATTTTAGCTGCTATAGCCTCTCATCTGGTGTTCCTTGCACCAGTTTGTGTGTATGAACAGCCTAGCCCCTGAGGGATCTTCTTTCATTTACACTCCTGGTATCCAAAGCAACTTGGGGCAATGAATTCCACAAATTAATAAACAAAATAGAGGAATAAAAAAATTGCAATGTAACAACTCAGTTGTTTATATAACAAGAGAAGGACTTCTGTATTTCAGAAACAAAGCTTGTATTTTCATACCTCATCTATTTTGATATACATTTTATATTCAGATATATTAATCATAAAAATGGAGTTGTAATTTCAAGAAATGGAGTTTTCAAGTAATAAAATGCATTATTTGTTGTTTTTACAGCCATACAACAAATTGCAAAATGATTTCTCCCCAGAGACTGAAATCTGATTCCAAAGTTGCCTTACCTGAAATTCCACTTCATTTGTCAGAGACAATATTGTGATGTCTATGTAAATAGTCTCTCTAGGATTTTTAGTTGATTTTATGACAGTGACTGTATTTGCAATCAGTGTTATAGTCCTGAAAAATACCATATGGCCAAAAATGCCCATATTTAATTTAAGGTGATCGGGTTCTGTTTGTTCAGTCTATTCAAGTAGCTTCCATATCAGCTAATCTGACAGTTGCATTACTCAACATCATTGCAGGCAATGACATATGGTGCAGCATAAGGACAAACATGCAAATATTCATTTCATCAGGACCAGGGCATTGTCTAAGCTTGAAAAAAACCCTTTGTTAGCAAAGCTGTACTTCAGAGCTCTGTATTTAACCTCTGTATTTATCTGCCAGGGTTTGTTCTTAAGTGAACAAATAAAAGTTCCCATCTTGAGGTGAATAAAATGGTTGACAAATTGTGAAATATGATTGCTAAGAAGGAACAAAGGCTCCAGTGACCTCAGTAAAAATGGTGGTAGCTCAAAAATATATTGAACTGTTGCCCATGATCAAGTTTTGAGGTGAGGGAGAGAGGGAAGGAGGGAAAGAGTAAGAGGTTAAGCACATTGCATTTGTACAGTTTCTGAGTACAGCTTCCTTTTTATAAATAAGCCATAGCAGTGTTATTGTACCCTAGAGGAAAGATTAGCCTTCAACTGTGAGGTAGCATCAGGTATTGCTCCTGTAATACGTATGGGAAGGCAGAGAGGGGAAAATATCACAGTATTAGAGAATATGATTGTTAATCTCTTTCAAGGGGTGGGGGGGAAAGTTTTCAAAGTTGCTTCTGTTTTCTCTTCGTAAAATAATATGAATCAAATGTGGGATTTGAGACTTATTTACAAAGCAGAATACTCATAGACATTTAAGTAACAACTATAGCAGGAGAGATTAAAACAATTCTGAAATGTCATTTCAGAAAAGACCACATTTTAATTCTAACAGATTTGATGTTTGGAGTATCTTGGCAAACACTTTTAGCTGTTAAAGGAACGTACAATAAAGTATATTCTCTTTGACAGGATATATTTTATATCTTCAGCTGAGAGTATTTATTCTCTTTTACTGAGAATGAGAGAAGAGATTTTTGGGCTTACAGTTCATAATCTTGCCAGTGTTTCTTCTCAAGAGCCACCAGCAATAATCCATCTTGGTGTCCTGCCTCAGCACCCCCAGCAAACCCTGTGCTTGGGCAAGGACAAGCCCTTGGTGTTCAGCACCTGGAGGGTGCAGGGCCAGCTCCCCCCGAGTTCAGCTGCCCTCCTCAATTCAGGTGCCTGTTCCTGCTTCCCTGCTCACTCCTTCTCTTTCCTTCCTAAATGGGGCAGACCCCAGGTGCAAGATGGAAGTGCAAAGTGTTTCCTGTGCCTTTGAGACACTGGTGTAATGTGTAACTCTGTATTTAAGGGGTCGAGTGAATTGGGAGAAATTACAAAACGGCAGGTACATTCTCACAGTGATCTTTACTCCAGGTGCTTCTTCTAGAGGAGGAAAAAGACCCTCTCTGTTGTTGTTCTGAGTGTTTCTCTAGCCCTGAAGAAATGGCTTTTTGTCTGCTTTATGCCATCAGACCAGTGCTAATCAGCTGAACAGGGACTGCAGCCTGGTCCCAAAAATGTATCAAATTTACATTATGTGTTAGTTGAGATAACATGAGAATTTTCCTAAGTATATCAGGAAAACATCAGTGCTGTGTAGCTTGTTAACCAACTAAAAAAGATGACTTCAGCTTGTGTTCAATTATTTTTCTTCCTCCTTTACAGAATAAAGATCACATGGTTTGAAAAATGAGGATTGCCTTCAGAGGGTTCCAGACCAATAAGGAAATAATTCAGTATTAGTACCCAAATCCCTGTGGAAGCACAAGTCAAGCTGAAGTAGTATGCATGAGTTGGTAGATCTTCCATATGCTGTTTGTGCTCACTCCCTGAGGCTTTTTTTCTATAAATAACAGAAACTGGAATGCAAAATAGCACTCATCAGCAACAATAAAAGTAATAATTTGGAGATTCATTCATGAGCACTACTGGAGGGGACCTGTTATGATTGCAGAATTTGGTCTTCAGCAAGAGACAAACTTTCCTTGTACTAATGCCTGCTGAAAATAGGTGCAGCTTTTTATTTGTCCAAACAGTATAAATTTAGAGACTTATTTAAACAAGAAAAAACTCAACCCGTTTGAAAATTTGAAAATCCTTTTTAATAGTGGGCAGCTAAGAGAGCTGAGCTAAAATCAGAGATTCCCAGAAACATTAAGTTTGGAAAAGACCTCTAGGAGGCTTGAGTCCAACTGCTAACCCAGCACCACTGTGTTCAACACTCAGCTGTGTTCCTGCCAAGGGCACACATTTGAACCCTTCCAGGAGTGGCGATTCCACAACTTCCCTGGGCTACTTGGACAGCTTACCTTATGAATAAGTGGGATCTTACTTTCATTTGGTGGTCTCTTGGCTCTGTATGATCACACAGAAATTAGTAAAAAATTACATGTCCTAATAATTCAGACTAATTTATATTTTCTTCTGGGGCTTAAAAGGCTAATAAATAGCTGATATTTATACTGATACATTAGAAAATTATAAAAAACTACATATATAAACACACCAAATTTGAATACAATTATATGATAATTATTGACTAATTTTATAATAATTGAATATCTAGTTATTGAAAATGTCATTAGGGGTTCCAAATTCTTAGGAATGGTTCCTACGGCTAGGAAAGATCATATATATAATCTACATATCAGCATCCTTGATATGAGACTGGTTTTGTGTTGTTTCCAAGGTTTTAGGTGTCTGCAAGGCATTTTAGAACATCCCCATCATGATGGTGGAGGTTTTGGAAGGATTTTAAGGGGCTTTTGTTGACCATGTCAAGAAAATGTAATGTGAATTTCAGTTATGCTGGAAAAAAGGAAAAGCTGCTGAGTGAAAAGGGCGACAGAACGTGACTGTTATGTGTCATTCAGACACAAATGTTTTTTCTAGGTTCTCCTGTAATCATCTTTTGTGCACCAAGGAAATAAACTGCTGTACTCTTGAAATTTTCCAAGTGTAGATAAAAAAATATTTGGTAATAGGCTGTCAATTATTTGCAAAATTTTCATCTTCTACCTCCTTATTCTGCATTTAATACTTGAGGAAAAGAATAGCATGCAAATGGATACACTAATAATAGTTGATTAAAATGCATTAAGTTTCCATCACCAAATAATCATCATTAATTTAATTCCAGTACATCATAAAATGTCTAATTCCCCTGCAGCCAGTCCACATTTACATTGATAAAAGAGACGAGAGTAGTTTAGAAAGTCTCATTAAGTGCTCGAAGATATAGCTTATTTTCTGTGTATGAAGTTTATTTCTTTAATCAATTAAAATGCAATAAACACTCTGGCAAGAGAGCTGAAATTACACAGGCAGACACAGATGATAAAATGCCAGAAGAATCCCCTCTTATCAGTGCTCCTCCTGGTTTGGATACACCAGTTTTATTCCCGAGGGGCTACACTTTAATCCACTGTTCCTAAGCCCAGCTGCTAAATCCTCAGCACAACTAGACATATACCTGTAGCTTTAATTTACAGCTGCTCTATTTTATGGCCTGTACAAATTAGATAGCATTCTTTATTAGCTCCGTTGTCACAAACACTTTTTATGTAATCAGATTATCTTTTTTTTTTTTTTTTTTTTTTTTTTTTTTTTGTAATTGTTCATGCTAATTTTCCATCACACCAATTTTTGAAAATCCTCCCTGAGACTTTCAAGTAACACTTTCTCTCTAGCTTGGCAATAGGGCCCCCCAAAAAAACAAACAAACAAACAAACAAAAAAAAATCAGCTCTTCTAATAGTCGTTATTTATCTACTAGTTCCTACCTTCCATTCTGTTAGAACACCCAGTGTTTGCTCATGAAATAGGGAGTTAGTCGGCTTAATGAGACATTCTAAATGGTTTCCATAGATCTAATTTATTAATAATTCAGAGGATACTCAAATGGCTGCCATTAGTTTGCCATCTCACCCTACTCTCCGTGTGTACACTGTAGCTGCTGGGTAGTGAAAATATCACTTGAGGGCAGGGATAGAGCTCTGCAATTGGCTTTAAAAGTACTCTTTTTGAAAATATTTCACTGGTGGTGTTTCAGGAGAGAAACACGGTAGACAGCTGGCTTCAGCTAGAAATGTAGAGATTCAAAGAGTGGAGTGAATGCAGTGTTCAAAAGAAACAAAAGGGTCTTTAAAGTTGCTAACTTCTCATTCCTGTGTATCAGCTCTGTGCATGTAAGTGCAAGCACTCCCACTTCTATTTTTGAGTGCAGCTCAGTAAATTTGAGGGATGACATCTGTGCCCCTGAGGTGACTCAGATGCCCCTCCTCGGCAAGCCAGAGTTAGAAGTGGGCTGTGTTCTGAAGATATAGATAGCACAGTTTGGGTTGGATGTGGCACATTAAATTATGTCAAAATCTAATCATGTATTGTAGTTAAAACCTACATGTAACCTTCAGCATTTGCTTTACAAATTTGTGAATACTTTTGGGAGCATTCAGACATGCTGCTTATTTCAGTAACTTCCAAAATCTATTACATGAGCAAAGTTTCTTAAGCTTCCTATAAATCAGAGTATCTAAATTCTAATAAAGAAGATGGAAATGGATAAGGAGGGGTAAAAGGTAAGGAACAGGTTTTTTTAAGAATTCAACTAGTAAAAAAAAAATAGCCTTGGTACCCATATCTCCATCGTTATATTTCTAAATATAATCAGAATCCAAAATTACTTAATTATTTATTTGATTTTTCCTTCAGTCTGTTCAGTAGTCTTCTTTCTGGAACTTTGTAATCTCTCTTCCTACACCATGTAGGTGTTGAACTTTTTCAAAAAAGGAAATTGCACATTTAAGGTAAAAAAAAAAAAGAGTGTTTTTATCCATCATTGTATCAAAATAGAATGCTTTGTCATTTTATTCAACCACATAAAATAACAACAGAGAGAGAATAAATGGTACCTAGCCAGGGATTTGTATAATTTCTTTTCTTCTGATTTTATATTCTTCTGCTTCTGCATGTATTAGGATTATGTTTCACCACAAGAAGTAGAAGATTTTTTTGCAATGCTTCAACTAAAAGACACTGAATTGGAGCAACTTACAGACAGAATCTGATGCCATACAGAAAATTTATTTAATATAATAAGAAAAGTTGTATCTTATGTTGCAGAAAACAGTTTTTTCTTGCTAACAAATTTCAGAATAAGTTAAGTATATGAAATTGGGATATGGCATCCAAAATCTCATTAAGTATTCCTATTTTGTCCTTGTAACATCTGCCATTATCAAAACCAAATTCAACAGTCATTATTGCAGTCACTGTTACTAGGGAGAAAAAAATCCCTTGTACATTTTAGTGTGGCAGTTAAAAATCCCTGTAGGGAATTTAATTTGCAGCCTTTATAGCAGCAACATAGGCTAATATATTCCAAGAAAGTTAGATTGTCTGTGGCTGCTCCAAAAGTATGTTAGATAAATCCCAAAGTTCATCTCTGAAAAAAGTCAAAGGCCATGGGTTGCAAATCTGGAGTGAGAACTGTATCTGCATTGGTCTGTAACACTCAAAGCCACATTGGGGTGTTTTTGTGTGCTCGGGGATTATTGTGCACATTATTGGGCCTTTACATGGATGCTGGGATTTCACAGAGACAGGAGCCTGGTATCTCAAAGGGATTTAGAGGTGCCTCAAGCCTTTGTACTGGCTGCACATATTGTTTGCAAATCCAAAGCGTTGGGATCTCCTGGATCTGCTTAGCCATCAGAGCTCTCTGGTGCTCTCATTCCTGTTCCAGGCTCCACAGTGGGTGCCAGTGGATGTGCAGGTAATTGTGTGCAAGCCTATCATGGGGCATGGAGAGCATCTGACCTCTTCCTGTCAGAAATCCCTACACAGCAGTCTGTAGGATTATTTTTTGGAGTTAATTCCCTCTTGTCAGCTTCCCCAAGCCTTTTGCTGTTCCTCACGTTGGTACCATAAGATGCAACTGATGGTGGCTGTGGTTCAAGTGCCACTGGCAGAGGGCAAATGTTTTCTGCAAATCAAAGGTTCAGGTCTGGCAGATCTCTGTGTCTCTGTTGGAGATGGAAGGACAGCCAAAAGTCATTGTGCTTGACAGAAAGCAGGAAAAAATAGTTTTATGTCATTAAAGGGAAAGTGAAGTGTAGGTAGGCACCAGTGATCATTCCATATGTGCACTGTGCTCCTGGATTATTTTCTAATATTTAGTATTCATGAGTGTCTTGGTGAAAGGGAAATATAGGTTTGAAGAGTGTGAACAATTCTTCTTTTGTATTATTTAAATGCCAATAAGGCAGAATATCAGTTTGAACTGGAAGGCGTAGGAAAACAAGCACCAGGTATCAGAACTCCTGAATAACACAGGGTAGAATTCAGGAAAAGACAATTTATCCTCAGGTCTTCCAAATACAAGGGTTTCTACATTGTATCAGTTTATTCACATTTATTGCCGAGTGACATATGTCATGATGAATTTTACAATATTCTATACTGGCATGTTAAAATCAGATGTTGAAGCATGGTTGTCCAAAGATGGAAATGAGAAATGGCCACGAAGCACAATCAGAGACCTCTCTGGAAGACAACTTAAGCTGTGCTTTTATTGATATTACTGGGAAAAATGTATCTACTAGACACATTGCTAGGCCATATAAATCCTATTTTATAGTAACAGGAAGCACAGCAGGAAGCTCTGTTTTGGCTGCTAAAGTTATCAGTGTGGTCCCTGGTTCTTATGTGTGGGAAAACAGGTGTTGAATGTATTTATAGGATTTCTCCTGATATATCTCCTACTATCAGAAGGCATTCTGTACTTAATTAAAATAGAGGCTGTTTGTTTCCTCTTCTTCCTCCCCTGTTCTGCCTTTGAAAAAAATGTCTGTGAGGGGTTTTTTGGTAGCACATGTGTTCTGGTGAACATTGATTTAGTTTGTCTGGGAAAAGAAAATACAAAGAAAGGATTACTTTTGCTGCATCTTACTATTAAGGGCATTGGTTTAGAAATGCATTGTTTTAGAAACCCCCAAGGGGGAAAAATATTTTATGAGCAGAGAGCATGAGTGAGCTTCACTTGCTGACTGCAGATCCTACAGGGATGGTGCCTTGCCGGTGAGAGCTTCCCTGCAGATGCTGATGGGTTATGGCACATCAGCTGCAGGAGCACATTTTAGCAAACCAATCAAAGATTAGCACACAGACACCAAACCATCTAAGAACTGTCTCCCTGTGTTTGACATCAGGAGTTCTGAGCCTCACAGTCTGCCACAACCCAGAGCTGGCAGGGGCTCTGCCTACCGGTAGCCCTTGTGAAATTTGAAAATTCCCTTCACTGTGAGCTAAATAAATACATACAAAAGCAAGAAGCAATTCATAACAAAATGACCTCTTCCATTATTAACTGGCAAAACTCCCAAAGGCATTAAAATAAATGAGCCATAGCATGAATCAAAAAGGCAAAAAATGATAACTTGGGACTTATACTTTATAGGTTTAATTAAATATGGAGGATTGCTGAAACAGCATATGACTTCCTATACTATTACTGCTAGAAATAATTTTAGTGATTTAAAGATAGAAATTGAATGAGAGGTTTGACTATATCTCATCTAATTCCATTATTCATGGCTACATTCCTGTTTTCCCTGAACTGCATCAGTTGTCACTTTAAAATTTCAGTCTCTGCAGAGTGCATATGCAGTTCTCCATTTAGCTCATTTTCCAGCTGTTTATCTATAAAACCCTGTGAGTGTTCCAGAAGCATTTTAGTGCTGTTGCTCTGCACAGCCTTTCATCAGCATGGAATGAATAAGAAAATAAATTTTGAAACAATTGGAAGAAAAGAAAAAAAATCTTCAAAATGAGCACTGAGCAACTGGAAGGGTTGGACTGTGGTAAGTGGTGCCCCTTTGTTCCCCAAACCACAAACTTTTAAGTCATACTAAGCAGTTGAGTTTGGTCTTTTCCCATCTAAACTTTACACTTCCTTAGTGTCCTGAGTAAATTACTCCAGTTAGGACAAGGGATGAAAGAAAAGAGAGGCATGTAATAGGCTTTTATGTTTTGCATTATTTTACATAAAAATATACCACTCTGGTTTGAAATGTTTTGTTAGGAATAATTCTTAAGGCTTTGTGATTAAAAATACCAAATTCTGAGGCTTTTGCTGATATATTGCAGAGTGTTGGAATCGTGTAGAAAAATAGAAAATAGAATTAAATTCTTCATAGAAAAATAAAAGATAAAAGCAAAAAAGTTGCTTAAATATTTGTACCACAAAGCTGAATTCCGCTCAGCAAAATGATGGTACTCATAACCAACTGAATTTTAAAATCTTTCTTAGTATAAGGAATGGAGACAAACTCCAGTGTCTCTTTGGATAAAGTGCTTTCAGTAGGCACAAAAGTGCTTTTGGTATGCAGAAAATCCAGAACACACGACTTTTAAGAGCAGTACTTTATTTGTGTTTGATAGTTAATATTGTACTAAAATTGTTTCTTAAAATGAGTTCTGAAGTCAACCTTCTATAGGTCCTTTCCTTTATGGTTAGCTTTAGAAGAATAAATAGAAGAGTTCTAGAAGTGTGTGTGCTGTTATCCCCCAAACTGTTGAAATCCCTTGGTGGAGAAAATGATTTGGCAAGCCAGCTCTTCCAGAGAAATTTACATCATTGAAGGAAATTGTGTTGTATTTGAGAACTTAGTGAAGTTTGACCCCCACCGTTCCCTCTCCGTTCCCATTTATGTATCAACCTCACAGTAACAGCCCAAACTTCTGTGAAATGTTGCTCTGTAGCTGTTGGCCGTGCTGGCTGGATCATATGGGTGCAGAGACCACTACATTCCGACTTTTCCCCTTGCATGCACACACATCCATACCTGCTCACACAAATCAAAAATCTCTAGAGACTGCAGGTGCCAAGGAGAGGTTTCTAAGCAGAAAAATGTAAGAGAAAGTAGAACTTTCTGTACTTATGAGAGATCCATTATTCAATTTATTTTCATGCAACTTTTATTTATTTATGTCTTTGATTCTCTTACTGATTATTGGCTGAATGATTGTGTCTTGTCTGTCTTCAAGGAAAAGCAAGCTCCATCAAATTCAAGGCTAAGGGATGAAGGCCAAAGGTTCACCAGGAATGTACATATAAACCAGATTGGATATATCCAAAATCAAAAGCACAGAAGTGAAGAAATGTTTTTCAAAAGAACACAGAAAGTACCAAGAGATTACTCTGAATTGAAAAGTCAAATGAAATGCATCATAGTTCTAAACAATTGTGCAAAACAGTAAAGATCCTCCCAAGATTACACTTTCCAAATTTGCATGATATTTCTCAAAATAGTTAATGAAACTATTAAAATATGCAAGATTGCATTTCATATAATTTAAACGAAATGGTAAAAATAATATCTATCAATTTATTCTACTGTAATGGGATGAAAATCAGGGAAGTGCCCAGTAAAAGAGCTGTGACTTTTTTGTTTGTGTTGCCTATGAATGTGGTGTACTTTTGCATTCCTCGCACATGCAAATTCCTAGTGAAGCCTTGAGAATTTCTAGGTGAAGAAAACATCTGAGCCGACCCCATAATTTAATCACAGTGTTGAAGTGTGAGCATTTCCCAAAGTAAGCTGTAAATCAATGTGACACAAGAAAGAGAATGTACTAAATGCTTAGAGCCGTGATGGAGAATAGGGATGGGCAATCAGAGCAAAAATAGTGCAACTTCAGTCACTGAGAAAAAATCTGAAATGTTACTTCAATTCCACTGAATTAAAACTAAATCAACATGATCAACTAAATTGAAACTGAAATATGCTGTTAGAAACATTTGAAAATTCATAACTTTGTTCTGATTATTGAGAATGACAAGTACATTTAAAAAAGAAGCAGGCAGTCACGTAGATGTGATTCCTGTGTGCAAATAACAGGATAACAGCTTCAGAATGAGCAGAGCCCTCATCAGGTACATGTGATACAACCCATCACAAGGAGGAGAGCAAAAAAACCAAGGGTATTCTGCTATTGTACTTTGGATTTGAGAGATGGTCATTGACCCAGTTCAGCTCTGAAATGAGGAAGTAACATTGCACTCCCAGATTTGATGTTTTCTGCATGGAGTTACGTTAAAGGAAATCTTTGTTTCTGCCCTCTTTGGACACTGAAATTTATTTTCATGGGGCATCTCAGTGAGTGCACAGCTCCTGTTTGCATCCATGTATCTGAAGGTCAGTTAAACAAATTTTTAAGTTGGCATGCCACATCCAAGTCTAGATTTGAGATTTTTTTGCTTTCTAGAGGAAACAAGACACAATGCAAAGGCTCCCACATTCAAGCTAATGTTGTTATGAGCACATTTTTAAGGTGGTGGGTACTGCTTGCAGAAGCCAGCAGGGCCAGAGACATTAATACATTGAATCATAAGTGTCATCCAGTCTCTGAAGGTGAGATGGGACATGTGTAGCTCTTACCAAACATATAGGTGAATGTCCTTAGAGCTGTCCTTTCACTCTCTGAAAATCAACAAACAACACAACTGATGTGAATAATACCAGGAAAGAGCTGGTTGGTTCTGTGTCATGCCTCTGTGTTCCTTTTTCAGAGATTCCTCACAGTCACAGGTTAAAAGACATGCCCCCTACACATACACTCTCCAGGCTTTCTTATAATTTATTCTCTTAGTTTTGGAGAGGTTTTTTTTATTGTCCTCAAATGAAATGTACTTTCAATCCTGTGTGGTGTCTCCAACCTCTTGCAGCCTTCTTTATTAATATTAAAAATTCCCGAAACTTATTTCTCTGCCTGTGGTTTCCTATGCTACCAATGCTCCAATTTACACTTAAAAATCAAGACTGTCACTTTTGCTAATCAGCACAAAACAAAAAACAGTGAAGAAGGCTGCAAACATCAAAATACTTTTTTTTCCTTAGATAGTTTGCAACCTTGATAAGATCACAGAAATAAGCGTGGGAAGCTGTTGCCTGTGATACAGAACCATTAAACTATTCTCCTTGCAGAAAAAGAAGTGATCACAACATCTCACATCTGTTCTTGTTGAACCTTGGAGCATGAAAGGGAATGAGATATTACAGGGAAAAAAAAAAAAACAAAAACCCAAAAAACAAACCAACAGCTCAGTGTGCTGCTGTACTGGATTGCAGAATCTACAGTTTTCTTCCTGCTATGAAATCATTTTCCATACTGGCTTAGAAATTATAACGGATGTAGCTCTGCCTTAAATGTGTATTTAAGTACAAGTCAGACATAAAGTGCTGAGAAGATTGTCTGAAAAAAATGCTTCCCTAAAGAAGTCACAGCTTCTTTATGGCCTGGTTACCTCTGGTTATACCAGTGACTCCTGCTGACAAGTGGTGCCTGGAAAAGAACAGTCTTCCATATCCCTTATTCTTATAAAGATTAATTCTGTGTTGAGTCAATCTGCTTTCCTTGCTCTGTCGGTGCCTGTCACTGACCTACCTAGAACATACTCCAGGAATTTGTAAAACAAATCTATTAATTTTGCTTAATTCTTGTGGTGCAGGAGGGGGCCAGCAGTGTTTTCTGAGATGTTAGTTTCATCCGTGGCCTGTTTTAAGGCCTTGGGAGAGGGTCAGCATGCCTCAATATTAAACAGTGAAAGTCCAGACACCAAATATCTTGACTTATCTTGACTTTTGATTCTAAAGTTACTTGGCTGTGGAAGTCTAATTAATCCCCTAAAATCAAAAAGACCTGCTGGACATATGGTCAGCTTCTCAGAAGAGCCTAGAAATAATCCCCAGTTTCCTTGAAAGAATACAGAAAGAACCCAACTGATTTTTAGGGTATCTGGGCATAGTTTTCCCACCTTCAAAAGTATTTTTGCAACCTTTTAAAGACAAAGTTTACTGGACTGAAATAGGTGAGACATGGAGGGTAGTTTCTTGGGTCTGCACCTGTTGGAGAGATTATTCTAATTTTTAACCCCAAAGTAGAGGTATACTGTGTTACCACAACATGGAACTGCCAAAAAACAACTTTTAGATCCTCCTGTATGGCAGAAACTTCAAAGCCATTGTTTTGCTTTTTAATTGTTTCACCCACAAATGAAGTCTGGGTTCTTATTAACATATTTTAAGGTCTCCACTTTTCTTCTCAGGAGGAGCATTTTATCAGCTTAGCCTCCATCAGTCATGGGGTGCAACAGCTGAGCTTTGGGGAGTAAAAATCCGTGTGGGGAGCAGGTCCACAGCACACTTTTTGAGTTTCCACTTTGCACTGTTCTTCTCTGACTGAGTATAAACTTTGTCTCTGCAGGTGCCAGCTGCTAAATATTGTCAGGCAAACATCACCCCACAAAATTTTTTGTGAGCTCTGTAGGCAGAATTGCCTAAGAAAGAAATAGAAAGACCAAAAGAAGCATCATGTCAGTATGTGGCTCCTCAGTGTGTTTAATGGTGCAGCTTATTGCATACTCTGCTTTTCAGAGGTGCCAAATAACATCATCCATGAGCAGCATAATTTAACAGAGCAATGCTCAAATGCTTTACCTCCCCTGCAAAGGGAAATCAGCACTGAATTTTGACTGAATTTAATTTTTTTGAAAACATTTACTAGTAAATCTAAATGAGTATTTATTATTAAAAGGTTTAAAACCTGCCATTTTGAAGCAATGCTTATTGTTAATTCAGGACATTTTGCTTTCTCCTTGTATCAGAGGGAGTTAAATGTGAAGAATACTCAACGGCTTCTTAAGAACGAGGTAACAGATTTGAATATGACATTTATAATTAAAACATCATTTAAGAATGAAAGCCAAAATTATGCAACAGTACATGTCTGAACAGATAAGAGACAAGGTTTTAGAGGAAAATGCAGTTAAATTTTTTTGGGAGATGGAAAAAAATCAAAGTTTAAAGCTTCCCTGTAGTGCAGCTTTCTGCTGCCCTGTAGCTGGCTTCTAAGGGGAAAGAGCAGGAGCTTGAGATGCTAAAGGCAAACATACCTGAAATTTAAGAAAAATGTTGAATATCTTTAGACAAATAATTTCATAAAAGGAGAATTCATTAAGATCAACAAGGGATGTATATTTATGGATGCTAGTGAGCAGATCTGGGTCAAAGAGGAACTAGGTTATGCATCAGTTTAACAGCAGGAAACTGAATTCATAAGCAGTGGGAAAGGAGAGGGAATGCAACAGGAGAGAAACAAGGCCTGGCTTATATTCACAGAGAGACAAACTTAATGCCTATTTCCTGTTTGGGCTGCAATAGATAAAAGCTGGAGGAGAGCTGCCAGTTATCTGAATTGATACACGCTCGGCTGGAATAAAAAAGAGTTTTGTAATTTATTTTGTTGAGCTCTTTTCCAGTTGTTTGTAGCTGCCACATCTAATTGTGCTTGTGTAGTCCTTTAATTTGCATGAAGGAAGATAACATAATTGAAAAACTCAGGAGTAAAACAAGTTCAGATTACTAGCGAGGCAAGTTAATTTGTTATTCATTAAATGCTAATGAACCTGGCACCTATGTTTTATTTGTTTCACTCAGTTTGAAATTGGAAAGGTCTTGTAACACACCAAAGTCTGTGATAAACAGAGATGTTAAATTAAACTGCTGTTTTCCCTGATGTTCCACTAGAATAAGCAAGTTTGTAAAACTAGGGAACTATAAAGGCATGTGTGTGGTGAAGCATCCTCTAAAGGCAAACACAAAACTCTGAGGAAGTCATTCACATATTCAGATCCCTTTGAGATCTGGGGCTAAGCTTTTTGATGCCTCAGGGGCCAGTTTGACATATTTTCCATACAGAGTGGACAAAGTGTTGGTGCAATAAAAATTACACAGCGATCTTGTCTTAAAATCCAGGGGCAGAGTTTGGTTTCTGGATCTGCCTGCAGTTGTGCTGGCATTACAAATAGTTGCAAGCACGTGCAGTAGCCTTTAGTTGGCCCAGATGTTTTTGATAATACAGCAGAAATGGCTGAAAAGAATTCCAGGGTTGTTCTCATAATTGTCAATGGCATGCAGAAAGCTGTGAGTTATTTTCCTTTCAACTGCTAAAATGAGTTCTGAACCAACTATTTTTGTTCATACATGTTACACTTCATTAATATGTTTCATTTTGGCCTTAGTGTCTTTGTTGCTCAGCTCTCTAAAGTTGCAGGAATGGCACTGAGCCTTAGGGTCTAAATTGTGTGACTAACATGGCAAATGTTACTGGGTTATTTATGGTATGTTCTACTGAAGCAGATAGGTAAACTCATTTTTTAAAAAAATCTGAGGGCAGTTTAATGTTGACTTCTGAAAATTTCTTTACATTTTGTGTAATCTTCTTTTACAGGACTTTTAAAACATGTACAGCCTGAAAAGAAAATATATAATAGTTAAAGCACATTTCTAAATTCAAAATATTGAAAAATGTCCACAGATGCAGATCCCTAGATCATGTTACCTATGCACAGTACAGATGCTGCCATTTGTTTGAAAGACAATCCTTGTTTCTGAATATGGCCTGGAAGAAATAAAATACAGAATGAAGTAGTCTGACAACATTCTAGTTTGATTTAACAGTGTGCATATGCTCAAAAATATTCTTGTGGTAGGTTTTGTTTATACTGGAATAACTGTAGTTTGAAAGTGGAACAGAAATTTGCTTTATTCAATTTGTGCTGGTCAAATGAGAGAGTATTAAAAAAAATGTTGTATGAAGTTATTTAGATTTGGGGGTGGTCTTGTCTGAAATGGGACATTTTAAAAATTTAAGAGAAAATAATGCCTCTAATGTCTGTGCTACATTTCAGGGTTGCTGTTTTTATTTGCAGCAATATCTTGTAAACAACTTGAATCTTTCACTCCTGAAATTTGAAACTACATCTCCACATAACCTGTTAACCTCATGTTCTTGCTTAAAATCCATGCTGGCAGAGGGGAGAGCCTGAGCTGTGAGAACTCTGCTGGGGAGAGGGCTGGCTGTTCCTGGGAGAGAGCAAGCTCAGGTGAGGTTGTTTTCCCTATTGCTTGTCAGTGTATATATATATATATATATATATATATACACATAAATATATTATAAATATAAAGATATATATTCTATATATATAAATATAGTATAATAATATAATAATATATATAAATATATATATAAATATATCTTTTATATATATATATAAAGATATATTTATATAAAGATTATATAAATATAAAGATATATATTGCTTTTTCACCTGCTGCTCAATCACAGGTATTGAACAAGTTATGTGCAAGATATGTATGGAAAAGATATAGTAGCCAAAATGCTTTCCCAGTTAGTCGTGTGTTGGATCAGGACATCAGTGTGCTGAGTTACAGAAGGTTAGCTGGTGCCTTTCAGGTGAACATTCAAAATTTAGTTATTACCTAAGCTTTATTCCTATTAAATCATTCTGGGAAATATGCAAAATGAACAAGAAAAATGATTGAATCAGATTCTTAACTGTTTTAGCTAAGAATTTTTGCAATAGTTCAACACCTCCTCACTGCTTCTTATGCAACCTATAGCTACAGATGCAAAAATTAAAAGGGTCAAAGCTAAGCTGCAAAATTTTTTTCCAACTTATAAGATTCACAAAGATGTTATTGTGTTCTTATTCGAACACCTCTGCTACAGAAATAGTTAATTTGAAAACTAAGCTAAATCTCTTAGCCAACCTTGCAAGTTGACAATGGAAAAAATTGAATAGTTCCATTTGAATTATGATCATTGCTCTGTTAAGGGGGAGAAAAACAAAGAAAAAAAAGAAAAAAAGCAACTTTCTTGTGATAAGTTATGGTGTTTGGATCTTTAGGAGATTGAAATTCTCCAGAGCTGGTTCTCTAACACAGAGATATGAGATGTTTTTCTAAAGCAAACCCCTGTCTTTTGAAGCCTGTTCTTCATACCGTGCGTATCTTAAATCAGGTAAGTTCTGAAAGCATCTTTTTTATTTGTGCCACTTCAGACCCTGACTGGTGTACTGCTATTTTGTATACACTTGCTTGCTACGTGTTTTTATCTCTGCTGAAGGGAGATAATGGCTCTGGTGGAGAAAAAGAGGATCTGTCGCTGAGGTGAAATGAGGAAATGGGCAAGTTATTGTGCTGAATCAAGGAAATTACTGATATCTTTGCCCTTTCTTAGAGTGTGGAGTAAAACCTGTACAAAATCTGCTTTTGTCAAGAGAAGAGCTCAGGTCTCCATCCTGAGTTTCCCTGGATTGAACACCAGTTAACACCATAATGCTGTTTTTATATTCTTTGCTCATTTTCTGACGCATTCTGGAGCAACATCAGAATTGCTTTCTTCTGGGACCAGGCAGAGACTCTCAGTCTTGTCATAGCACACAGTGATTTTTTTGTCCCTGGTCTTGACTCTCCCGTGCTCCTGAGCCTCCTCTCTCCTGAGGGCAACATTCACTGTGCTCCAATCAAATTTTAAATTTGTCATAAAGACAGGTGATGACGATCAACCTTGAATGGGCATCTGACACTTTCTGCATGCCAAATGGACAGCAGAACTTCTGGTTCATTTTATGGAGCACTTTTGTTGTTATTTCAGGTTACATTTCTGGGCTCTTTGGAGCAGTCCCCCTGATTCTGTGGAGCTGTACAACCACTGGAGCTGGTAGGCTGGCCACTGCTGCCCATGCTGATGGCACTGTCCTACCTGCCACACACAGCCAGGTGAGACCATGGCTCTCCTGCTCACATGGGAACATTTCCAGGAGCCCTTGACAAGCATCGTGACCAATATCACACTGCAACTTTGTTTTTAGGCTTAATCATACTTCTGGTAAAGCAGTGAAATGTCTGGCCATATGAGAATCTTCTGGATCACATCAGTGAACACATCTGCTCACACAGAAAAGTAATGTCCAAATAAAGCTTTTACGTGGAACTAAATGTATTATTTTGGCCAGATCTGTTTCCTGCATTCTGTTCTGATTTAGTGTCAAAATTAGGCTTCAAAATTCATCCAGGATGTAATGGAATGGGTGCAATGAAATCTCCTGTAGGATTTTATAATGCATCTCAAGAAAAAATAATAGCACTAAATGCTAAAGGCCCAAATTACTTGTCTTTAGTAGATTATTTGGCTTTTCAGTCATTACCTTAAAGGAATGGGAAGCATAAGGAAGTAGTAAGGAAGATCACTTTTCCAGAGGCAGAAAATTTTCTGAGCTATGTCTCAAGTTGTGAACTATACAGTGAGATATTTTGAGATAAAAAATAAGGCACAGTAGTCTTCCAGATATGTCCTGATTTAATAGTGCCACCCAAGAAGAATCCCCCATATCAGCTCAGCTGCTACAGCTTATAAAAACAGCTTCACCTTCTAGGTCTGTGGCAAAGAAATTGCACCTCAGAGCTGCTGGACCATTTGTTAGGCCAACACCTCTTGGTAGGCCAGTATCTGAAAATGTATCTGAACTGTATAAAATTTTAATCTCTGGGCTTTCAGTTCCAGTGATTCTTTCTTCTTTGCAGACAGAGTTTTGTGAGTATTTGAATTAAGTATTTCAAATTGGAAGAGCAGAAATCAGAAGCTAAACTTGTCTGAAGTACCTGTGAGATAGAAAGCATTTTGGAGTAGATACAGCGTGCAAAGCAAAAATTATGTCTTAAGGGTGACGTAAAAAATATAAGAAATTTTATTTTTTTAATGCTATGAATGAAAGGTATTTTATTTTTTTTTCAGGTTCTGAATTTAGGGTGAAAATGCAAAAAATTGGGAAAAACCCCAGTTTATTCGTGGCTCTTTTTTTTCTGGTGTCTCTCTCATGTAACCATTATGTTACATTTTCAGCCAAGTCTTTCTGGAATGTATCTCTTACACTGAACTAACATCAGTAAACAGCAAAGTAAAACTATGTGAATTAATTGAAGTATACACAGATAATATAAGATCAGTATATTAAACTGGATACATTAATTAAAGGAAATATGTATGCTAGGTAAATAGAGAAAATATAAGAATGCAGTGTCAAAATTTAAAAAAATGCTGCATGACTGTAATTACTCACTGGAATTATAGAAATTAAAATAACCTTGTTTTCTGTTTTGAAAACTCTTTTGATTAGCCTTATGGTATGGAAGCCTTTAGTTGTCTGTGTGAAGATTTGATTAATTCAAATTGACAGACAGTTTTATCAGCAGCTGTCAGCTCAGTGTCTCTGTCACTGACTGAGAAAGGAAAGCAAGCAAATGTTTCAGGTAATACCTGATTAAACCACTGGATACCTGATTTATTAACAAAAAACTAAACAATTAGTACTTGATTATTATTGGTCATGAAAAGACAGATTGAAGGTTTGATGGTCATGAGCCTCAGTATTAAAATCAATTTTTTTTGCAGATTTTGTCCATTTTTTTGATACTCTCTCTCCAATGATAACTCCAGAGTTACTTGAAAATTAAAGAAAAAAATAAAATTATAAGTATGTTTTTGCATTGCCATCTGTTCAGGAAAAAAAAAGCTCAAACCAGACAGCTCTCATTTACCAACTTAGAGCTTAGAAGTATCTTCATCTTTAGTTAATGTGGTTTTACAGCCACTGCTCTGTCCTCATAGGTTGGTGAGGACCTGGTATCTGAATGAATTCCAGGAAAAGTAATTTCCAAGAAAGGTGGAGAATTTAAGATTCTACATGAAAAGGGAGTAATGAACACAATTACTGCCTCAGTAGAATCAATCATACAGAGCTTTCAAATCAGCTCCATTATCCAATAAACCCACGTTTTTAATAAGTTAATTACAGTTCCAGTCTCCAACATCTAATCTAAGGTGGATAAGCCACTGCTGACCTGATGTTCTCTGTACATCAGTAAGGAGCAGGTCTTTGCTGATGGAGTTCCATGTGATTTTTAAGATCAAATTCTCTAAGGAAAACAGGGAAATACACAGTTCTTCAGGAAGCGCATCTGTTGAATTGCTTACATTCATCTCTTGTGGCTGGGAGAGTTGCCAGCTCTCTTGTTACTGCAGGATTTATGCTGTGGAAGAAAAACACCTCATACACATGGCCTTTACTCTTGTCTGCAGAACAGGAACAGGGCTGAAAACAAAGAACTTTGTCAGCACAGCTCACATTCTGCTCCTTCTCTGTGAGGGATACATTTGCTCCTTTTCTCCCAAGCCCAAATACAAGACCCTGTCATAGGAGGCACTGCTTTTGTGAGCTAGAGAAAAATGGCATGAGAAATAAGTGCTTTGTGGTTTTGGGGGTTTTTTTGTTTGTTTTGTTTTTTTATCGTGGTGGCTGAGATCATGGCCTGCTGGCCATGTATAGCAACATAAAACAAAACCCAACTTTTTAAGATTCAGATGAATGAGCAGCTTCTGTTCCATCTGCAAAGAAGCAAATGAAATGCACCAATCTCTTGAATTCAGGCAGTGGCTAAACTAAGCCCTGATGGAATGGCAGTCCTGGTGCTGTGTAGAAGTGTACATCATGACGTCTGTGTTATTTAAATGTGCTTGCTACAATTCCTGCATTATTCTAGCAGCTTTTTGGTCTGTGGAGGCAGCTCCTTGAGTGACCTTGCTTGCTCTCTTGGCTGCCCACGCTGCTGACTGCTGTGCTGTTCGTAGCAAAGCCTGCAGTCCTGGCGACAGATTTCTAGCACAGATTTCTGAGGTGCTGGCTTGGCTTTCTGGGTATCTCTTTCATTCTCTCTGCTTCAGAAAGATTGAGGGGAACACTGAATACAGGACTTTGACTTACTTCAGCTCTGCTAATGCTTCACAAAGAGCAGATGTGAAGCTATTTTTATCATACGGGAAGATAGAACATTTTCTCCTTGTAGGTAAGGAGAATTCACATGGTGTTTTGAAATGAAAGGCTTTTCTTAACCTGCAAGATCTCAGTCATTAAACACAACCAAGGTCATATCTGCAGAGTGTGAAAAAAGAACATTTTAATAGAACATCTACTCACTAAGCAAAGGCAGAATAAAACCAGCAATAGCTTATTGCAGTATGAATATAAGTTCTAATAAAACTGGTACGTGCATATATAACAGAATAATGTAGGGAGTCCTCAGATAAACTTCTTCCACATTTATTTAGCTAAAAAAATTGACTCTATTAGCACAGGAAGCAATACAATAAAGCTAAGCAGGCCCCATAATATCCAGGACTTCTCCAAATAACCAGCAGGTGTCACATGGAAGAAGAAGCAAGAGCAGGACTCAGTCCTCCTTCTCCCTCGGCACTGTCAGCTCAGGCTCAAGGGTCAGCATTGAGGCACTTAGGTAAGCCAGAGAGGTTTTGCTCCTGGAAAGAAAATTTTAATGTTTCTAGAGCCAGGGTAGGAATTTGCTTAAAATGGCAAATTGTTAATAGACTTGAGGCAGGTATTCACGTGTGTGTGCATGTGCACTGGCACAGCAGGGATAGAAGCAGATCTCTGTGCCTGTGTGAGTGCAAATAGGTATGTGTGGTGCTTTCTATGCTCAGCTCACCATTTAAAAATAGCCAAAAGTAGAAGTTAATTTAATTCATTTCCTCAGATACAAAGACTGGCTGCAAGGATCTGAGAATGCACCTGTGAAATAACATGTGGACATCTGACTCCTATAGCATAAAATTCACCCTGGGTGTGGCCTTCACAAGCACTTCAAAACAGACAAGACCACTCTGGATTATAAAACTGTAATCATCCTTACTTCAGTCAGCATTAAAGATTTAATTTTCAGGGAATCCTTTGAGGAAGGAAAAAAAAAAAGAAACTCAAAGGTCAAATAATTCAATTACTTTTATGCATTTCTATTTCAAGGAAAATTTCCTTACATGTCTTTTTCTTGCTTATTTATATTTTACCAAAAGAATGTGCAGACCCGGTATCATTACGCAGAATCCTTCATTAGCTGTAGAAGTTCAAAAGCCTGCTGTCACAAAGCTGGAGTTTCTTGCAAAAGAGTTCTTTTTACATAATGGCTCCCCTACCTAACAAACCTTGAACCATTTAGCATGGGAAGCATTCTCATTTTTCAGATAACAAGAATTCGTCTGCAGCGTTTTCTCCGTCTGCAGTATTTTCTCCATAGCCATGTAATGAGGCTTGTAGAAACATGACACACAGAAATGGAATGAATAAATCAAATTGTACGGGGGAAAAAAAAACCCTCAAGGATCTGACTGTAGAAATGACAAAGAACAGGGAGCTCTGTTGATTGTCACTTGAAACCCATTTTTTTCCTCTGCTCCTTAGAAGAATGTTTTAGGGTAAATGTTCTCTTGCCATTGTATTGCCAGATTAGAGATTCTGAGAAGAGATGCTTGGAAACATCCAAAGTTCATTTGGAGGGTGGTTGGGTGGTTTTCCTGAGGCTTCACCTACTTTATAGGTGATAGTTTTGCACCTTGCAAAATGCTTTATAAATGAAAAAAACAAACAAAACAAAACAAAAAAAAACAAACAGAAAAAAACCCCAAACACAAAACAAACAAATAAACACACCACCAACAACAAAAAAACCCCCACCCAAACCCAAAAAGACTCCACACCAAAGCTCGTAATAGACTTCCAGGATAAAGAATCCACCTTGTGAAGTTTGTGAGTGCTGGGTGACTCCTCCCCAGGAAGATGCAGGGCAGTTAAAGTGTACTAATCTATGGTTTATCTTTTTGGTGCAGAGAGTTTGCCAGGACAAATGTCAGTGAGGAAGGATCAACCTTTGTTTCCAGCAGCTGTCCACAATCACTGCCTCTGTTTTAATGAATCTGAGCTGGAATACAAATGCCAAGCAATTTCTTCGCTCTGTCAGAAAGGCTGGGAAAAGTGGGGGGTAGAGTGATGCTTCCATATGGTCATGGTGTGCAGCAGAGCTGCTCCACTGCCTTTTAAGGGAGGGAGGTGGGTAGGATGAAAATGAGAAGGAAATGACCCAGAGCTATGGAAGGATTAGCTCCCAGCACACCTCGATGCCTCCCAGCTCTGAAGAGGGCAGTTTTGGCCATGCTTTCCACACCTCTGATCGTGGAGCTACCTCTTGTGAACAACAAGGTTCACCTTCTTAGAAAAATTTAGAAGTTTAATAAAAAGAAAACAAAAAACCCAGAAGCCAAAAACCCCCAAAACAAACCAAAAAACCAAAAAGCAGCAATTAGGAGACAGAAATAAAGCAAAAGAAATATTCTCAGCTGAGAGTGTCTGGTGGACAGCCAGTGAGCACATTTTACCCCTTCAGATTCTCTGTTTTAAGGATCAGTATGTTACTTATTCAATAGATCCTAATGCATTATTCAAACATTCCTCTGAGTTCAGATGTTCTCTTGGTTTTGGTCCCCCCCAGCTTGTCCCATTTCACCAAATTAACATTTTATTGCTCCGTGTAGATAAAGTTCTTGTTGGCACCTTTTAGTTGTCCTATGTCTCATTCTTCTGATACCAGGAGATCAATAAATTCCTTCTTGTAGCTCTTGATTCACTTCTATCTTGATCTAGTTAATTCAGGAATGCAGGAGGATCCCCTCCTACCTTCTGGTAGGGGTTTGATTCAGTTTGGTCAACTGGTTTGACCGGTTTTAAATGGTACAAAAAAAGTCCTTGCAACTCAAAAAGAAAACATGCATTCATCACATTTCTAAACTCTGTTAATAATAAAAGAAAATACAGAACAAACCTTCCCACACTAAACACAGCATTCATCCTAATATTTGCAAAAAGCCAGCCTCATAATGTGCACCTCTAACACTCTCCTCCAGGGCAATGGAGCTGGCAGATTGCCGGCTGCTGTGCCTGGCTGCTCCGCACGTCCCTGGAGCAGCAGCAGCTGGGGGAGCCTTTTGATCCACAGGCTATTTGTCTGAGATGGCCTAACAGTTGTTTAAACATATTTTATAAGTACCTGTAAAAATGAATAATAAAAAACCTGCACCAAATCCTTTGGTATTTGCATGGTAGTAATTACCATTAAGGCTTTATTATTAAGTCTTGCCACCAAAAACTTTGTTTGGAGTAGCATTTGATTTTATATATGAGGCAACATTCTGTGGGGGGTACAAGAAAATTTGACTACTGTCACAGCCAGTGGGAGCAAAGAAATTCAACCCATGGCTTGAGTTCTGCATGTCAGTACAGATGTCCTGCCACTGGAAAACATATCCAGAGTTATTTTTTCTGGTTTGGATGCTCAAATAACTTAACACTGCATATACAATTGTATTTAAAGTAGAATACATGTAATTTTTCACAACTTAACCTTTTGCTCATACTTCATTTAGACTTTGTGGAAAATAAGAATGTTTAATTCATGTTTTATCTTGAAATTAAACTGAAAACTGTATGATAGAAGTATACGTGTGCAGCCAGCACGTACGCAAAACTACGGTTAAGCACCTTGATAACATCTTAACTATCAAACAAGAGGCTCTATTCAAACGCCTAATCACCGGTGATTAACTGACTGCAGTGGAACACCAGGACCTAAACTTGCTCCAGCACGTGTCCATTGCCGGAGGGAAAATAATGGGTATTTAAGTCGGGTCCCTAGGTAGGCAAATTTGTGTACCGAGCAAGGGACATCAGGAATCCCGGTTCCGTGTCTCAAACGGTCACCCTTGACTTCTTTTTCCTGGGAAAAACTTCATCAAGTAGGTATCGCTGTTTGTGGGGGTTTCGTTTTATGTATTTTGCCTGAATGCATTTAATTTGATTTCTATCTAAATTTGTAATTAGAAATTTTTGTTAATAAACCAAATTGTTAATTTGGAAATAAATTGTCCGGGTATTTATAACAGACTTTTTGCTTTTAGGTAGGCTCTGAAGCTCCTTTGACAAAAGAATATCAGGGTTTGTGCAGACTTATGTGGTTTTATGCACATGCCACCATCTGTATTTTAGTGTGTTCATTTTCTGAGCAGTAAACCCAGCATTTCATATCCATAAATTTTAAACTGAAAAGAAAATGTAATGCAGTACTTCCTATTAAATGTCAGTTAATGAAAGGTAAAAATGGAAAGTTGCTGCTCCAGACATGACAGTTGCTGGAGATTGCTTTATGCAAACAGCAAGATTCTTTATAGGAAATTGGAGAATTGGAAAATTGCAAATGGAGCACTTTTTTTATTTTCCTAAGGGATGAACACTGAAATAATTCCCAACACTTCAAGTGACTTAATCGGGGCCCACACTGCAAAAACATATCAGTTATTCTGAGTTAGTCAAACAGATTGACCATTTCATAGTGTTTACTTAGCAAGGAACTTTTTGTAGTTCCTCTTGCAGATATAGAAGTTTTTATCATTTGCAACACAAACCATGAAGAATCATAAGTGGGTAGTGAGGGCAAAAATTCTGTTAGTTATTTGATACATGGCAAATAGAGCTGTTTAATCTTGGAGTGGGAAAAGAAATGATACATTTCATATGATACCTTGACACTAAAGCTATCAGTGGAAATAGAGAAAAACACATTAAGAATGGAACATTATTCCCCTGTTGGTTGTCCATTAAGATAAGGCTTTTATAATTTTTAACTGGAAGATAGAACTTGGGTTTTTGGTGGGGTGGAAGTGTTCGGGGTTGTTTTTGAGGGGTGGAGTTTTGTTGGTTGGTGGGTTTTTCCCAATTTTTGCTTTGTTTTTACTTCAAGTAAAGAAGTTGAACATTTCACATTCTGTGTGTTTACTACTGGCTTAAAACTCTGCATCTTGATGCTTTTCAG
Organism: Cisticola juncidis; assembly: GCA_013400215.1. Lineage (NCBI taxonomy): Eukaryota > Metazoa > Chordata > Aves > Passeriformes > Cisticolidae > Cisticola > Cisticola juncidis. The sequence continues at coordinate 155,226 of VXBR01000396.1, forward strand.
TCTTCATTTGTTCTGTTCAATAGCAGCACATGGATTGTCCCTACCTGGTGTTTACATAGAAAACTTCTTTTCCTTTCTCCTTCCTTCTTCTAAACCATCTCATCCCACTGTTCACAGTCCTTATTTTCACTTACAGATTTCATTTCAGTTTAAATCAAAGTATCCCAAAATACTTTAACAGCCTCTCTGGGTGGCACTGCCAGACACAGAGGCAAAAGGAAAATCTGTGACTTTTTGTGACTTGCTAATAATAAAAGCTTAAGGACTTTGGAATATATATTAAAAAATAATGAAATTGGGCTTTAAGGCTTAACATGAATATGAATATGAATTTACTTTAGATGAATCATAAACTATCACTTCTCTTTTTACCCCTTTTAATTTTTTAGTGCATTTTTTGCTAACAAATGTTTTAAAAATAATGATGTTATGAAGGAGCACTTGATGTTCTTTTCAAACTTAGCTTGGGCATTGACGAGTTCCAAAATGTGTCTCCAATATAAGTTCTTCCTACAAAGCCGTTTTATAAGGTGTCACAATAAACATGTACAATTAGATTTATTATATCAAGAGGAAAAAATAACCTCATTACACAGAAAGCTTCAACAAACTCAAGCTTGCCTAATATATAAACCAGTAGTTTAATTTGTAACCTGATTATTGCTCTTAACAGAATTCATTAGTACCTCAGAGTCCTATAAGTTGTTTGAATGATACTTGTTATAATAATGTGTAGACTTTAATACTTTTCAGAGTTTCCCAAACTTTCAGAATGCCTCTTGTAATGGCTCTTTTTAAAAAATTGCCAGCTGTGCAAACTTCACTGCCACAAGGATACAGGGAGGCTCCACAGATGCAATGTGGCCTTGCACTGATTAAATCACCATTTGTATTCTCCCATGGTAGAAGATGGGAATACCATGTCTGAACAACGGTCCTTCCTCTCCTCCTTCCCAGGCAGGTATTATTCCTGTATCCATATTTAAGTCATTTAGATCATCTACAGGGCTAATTTGGACTGAGATAGGCTTGACTTTGTTCACTTCCAGTGCAAAGCTGAGCCACAGCCCTGTACTGTCTACTGTGAACAAAATGAACTTTGTCTCAACCAAACTCACCATGTGTGGACTTGGACTGATTGTCTGCAGGGAGTGGCACTAGGGCAGAAATTCTCATTCCTCGCTGAATTTCAGGGAGTGGAAATGTTAAGCTGTGGGGAGATGGAGATAGCAATTGTATACTCACCCAGATTGGCATGTGGTTTGAATCCTTGTTGTTCAAACAATTGAGTTTTAAAATTCCAGGACTCCTCAAATCCAACTCTGGATACTTGTGGTTTGTTCAGCATGAAAGTCTGAGCTTAAAGGGATAAAGGGGAAAAGTCTGAGTGGATGCCATGGATGACAGGGTCATCCACCTGCTGGTTACTTGTATTTCAGATAAATATAAAAGAAATCTGCTTTCCCTCACGAACAGGGGTTTCCTAATTGGCACGGGCAGATGTAGAAAGTATTTTTTACAACTAGAGAACTTAGGGACACAACTTTTACCTGAGGTGGTGCAAAATTCAGAGCAAGGAACAGGTGCCAAATCCTCCCATTCCAGTAGGGATTCTCATCCAGTAGCTCTAGTGTTAGACATGAAACACCATGGCACTCTTATTCTTACTGTGCAAAGCCCATTAAAAAATTAATATAAAGGAAAATGGCACTTTAAATTATTTTGGTCTCAACAATAAAGGATTAAGGAATGCAATTTGAAATTTATAAAGCCAAGTGTATTTTCAGATTTCACAATGAAATGTTTTACTTGTGCATCAACACAGGACCACGAGGCTCACCTCACAGTTCAGGTACTGAGACCTGCAAGCCTCTGAGGTTCAGTTTTCACTAGCAGCAGACAAAATAAACCTTTCAGCATAGTGTGAAATAACCACAACTGATCAGAAATTGCTCCTAAGTTCTAAATGTTATTAGATCTTTACAGTAGTTTGTCCCATATTAGAGCTGACTCGGTGTTTTGTTCAGCACACAAAAGAATCTCTTACTTTCAGGTTCAGCATTACACTTTAGCCTGCTGCTTTTGTTTTCCTTTGCATGGATGGAGGCAGTTTGAAAGGTAAACACAGCACTCAACATCAGCTCTGCTTAGCAGGGAACTGAACTTGGACCTCAGCTTTTTCTTAGGCTGTCTTGTAACAGAACCTGTAGGATACAGGGATGCCTGTTTTTCCATTTAAGTAAATTCTCATTTTCATTGGCACACAGGAAGCCTGATAGTGGCAGGAATGTGCTCCAGTTCATTTGTATGATTTGATATATAAGTTTCCATAAGGTTCAAACAAGCCACAGGAGGTCAAACTGTGCACTGGTGAGAATCAGTGTACTTGAGTTGATAAGAGGAGCAGTAACATTTCTCCACAGTGTACGAAAGAGGATGCTATCAGTGCAGCACTGCCATTATAGCAGCTGGAGTGCTCACTGCTGCTGAGGGTGTTTTTTTTCCCTTTACCTCGCTTCCCAAGATGACAGCAGCAGCCACATTCGAAAACCCTTATCTCCAGTCTGCAGATGGGGAAGAGAAGCGTGTGGTATGCTAAGGGTGAAATTTTCAACAGAGATTAAGAAGTTACTTGGGTGCCTAACTCCTGTTTTCAGGAGTGATACAGGGCCTTTTAAAAGCAGCCGTTCTGTTCACAAGAAACTAATCTACTTAGTTACTGCAGGAAACATGCAGCTTTATATTAATCATACAACAAAGAGGATGAAGGGAAAGTTCCACAGAACAGAGAGGAAACAAGAGACAGGGGAAAAAGCAGCTCTGTCCCTTATCTCTTTGGGCAACTGGCTGACTCTCTATTGACCCCTGTCTTATTCCTAGTTTGTGAAGAAAAATATATTTATGAAGACTTTAATTTTAAATTTCAGATTACAAGAGTAACTTTCTTTCACATTACCTTTTACTCTCTGGGTCTCTCAGTTCTGCAGCTTCTCCCAGTGTCTGAAGCTGCAAAAAAGCTGAAGTCCTCCTGACTTCTTTGATGTCTTGGTTTAGAAAGACAGGTGCCTGCCAGAGAAAGTTGGAGCTCCCCTTGGAATGGAGAATGTAAACCCCCTCCCTTCAAATTATTATAATTTTGAAATTAGGGGCTTTTCAGGCAAAGATATGGGAATAGGAATAACAGTTCTTTACTAGGAATATTAAAAATACAAATGCAGTAGTACAAAAAACAAAAGTCCTAGAAAACCCTGACGGAGTCAGGAATACGACCTGACACCTTGTTGGCCAGGGTGTTGGAAGCAGCCCAGATAAATCCTCCTGGAGTGACAGATGTGGTTCTGTTGGAGTAGAGATGATCCTGTAGAAAGGGTGCAGTGATGGCGAGATGGGTCCAGCATTCCTCTGGGAATCCAGTGGAAAACTAGATCCCTGGTGTTGCTACATCTCAGTTTTTATCTTGGTAGGAATGGCTGGGTCCCCCCTCACTGGGTAGAGATCTCCCAATGGGATGATGCCATGTGTCATGGCACTGGTGAGCCTTAATGGCCCATTAACAGAAGATATTCCCCTTGGAGGGTGGACAGTGGTGGAAGACATAAGAAATAAGAAACTCTGCCCCACCTGGTTTTAACAGCTGCCCTATTGTCAGAAGGCATCTGCCCCCCTCCCCCCTGGAGTTACAAGAGATAAAGAAACACATCTCCCTAACTCCTTTCAGCAGATCAAATAGAATACACAGTTTTTGGTTACATAACCCAAGACACTTCAGAGCATCATTAGTAAGAGTAAGGGACTCTTGAACTCCATATCACTTCATAAGCAAACCCTGTCCTGACGTTTCCTTAGAGTTCAAACATTAGTGTAATGCTCCTTGGATAACAGGGATCCAGTTTCCCACAGAATGATAAGTGGTCTGCTGGAGAGAGCAGATAGCTCCTGAAACAACTGATGCAGGTCAGGTTCTTTTGGCTTTAACTCTTTCTTTGGAGTGATATACACAAACTGATTTTAAAAAGCTTATTTTACAGCTCTCTCACCATCTTGTCGTAAGATTAAATCTGAATGAGTTCTTGTCATCCTTTCCACTCAAAACTGGTGAAGGTCTGCTCTTGTCAGAGTTCATAGAGCTAGACATCTTCTAAAATAGGAATTGACTTGTCCAGACTGTTTTTAACTATTTATTCACCTCACTCTTAAAAATCTGGGTGGAACACAGATGTTTAATAATATTTTGTTCCATTCTTATTTCAGGGGAGCTTTAGAGTCTGGGTATTGCCTGTGACTGACCCTCCAGAAGAGCATATTTAAGACAGATTTGTCTGAGCTCTCTGTTGGACATTGGTTGGTTGGCAAGTCCCTTCTGAGTCCTTCTAAGCCCCTGGAGCATGCAGCTGCCACTAATACAGACATGCAGAGTCTATCTCATGGCAAAACTCTGGCATTCATGAGAACAAAGAGTCACCAAGATTAAACTCTGCCATATCTAACTCTGCACATGCTCCTTGATCCAGCTCTGTGTACTTATCAGCTGTGGCTTTCACACACACAAAGCCATGTGGCTCAAGTGCAGATAACTCATCTTGTCTGGAGAGTTAAAGATGATTGTGGTGCCCCATAGCCCCTGTTGGTGTCACAGCTCTGCTCTGGTGCTCCTGCCCTTGCCCCAGCAGCTCATGCTGCTGCCTTTGAGACAGAAAAGAAGATAGAGAGGTGAAAACACACCCATTTTTTGCTATTTTCCCTGTTATACTACAAAACTCCCCCAGCTACACAGGATGAATGAGACAAGATTCATGCTTTCCCCAGATTTATATAAGTCAAACTGTGCTCCATGTGGCTGAGATGCATTCAGATGCCATAAGCTTGTCTTTTATGGAAACCAGTTCCAAATTTTCCTTGGTCCTGTAGCCTAACTCTGGGCTTTAGTCCTGAAGGAGCACCCACAGTTTTCCGACATTGAAAGTCCTACCTGCCTTCAGTTCTTCCTCTTGTGATGGCAGATATTCAGCATCACTTCTGGTTGAAACCACTGTCAGCCCTCACTGCAACAGCCTGCATGGGCATGTTTTCCATGGCTGTGTAAAGAAATCCCAGAGGTTAATGACAGCCTAGGGATAATACAGCCCTTTCCTTACAACACTCCGTGTCCTTCACTTCTTGTCTAACCTAGCTTGCTGGTATGCAGTAAATTTGCACAGGTGAAACAAAGTTGTCTTCTTCTGGACTGCTTATCTCAATCAGTTGCGTCTGAGGTAATACACAATTCTGATTTCAGGTGTTTTAGCTAGACCTCCTTCTCCATATGCCTCCTGATAGTCACATTATGCCCTCACCCCTTCTTCAGCAGAACTGAACACACACAGAGGAGTTCTTGAATGTGTGCTTTGTAACGAACTCAGATCAAAAATTCCTTGTTTTGTATTTTTGATTTTTTTTCCTTTTGGGGTGTCAGGTTTACCAGAGGGAGGACATGACTTAATCAGTGATTCAGTCCTGAATTTGCAAATTCTCAATTCCTCCACCTGGTGCTTTCCACGTGTTGCCTAATCACACAGCAGCTCAAGCTTCTGTACCTGCATCCATCATCCCTCTGCTACAGGCAAGAGCCAACCTTACACCCCTTTAGCATCTGGAATGTATCAACTCCTCTGTGTGCTTCAGTTTTGAAAGCTAAAATGCTCAGAGCTTTTTTTTTTTCACCTTTAGGGCCTTGAGTTCATACCTTTTAGCTTGAAATATTCTTTGATGTGTATTTTAGCATTTTCTGGTGAAATACCCTTGCTTGAGGCATTTAGTTATATTTGATGTTGAGACATTTTAATTTAAATAACTGATTAGATGTTAACTCTCCTGTGACAGAAGCACACATTAGGAACCAGGGCCCGCTCTATTATGCTTCTGCATTTTCATTCCTTTGAGCTGTTCTTACTATGTGGGTGCAAATCTTAAGTCATTCAGTGCTTACAGTGTTGCTGTTAATCATTCTGCTTTAAGGCCTCTGCAGCACTTCTAATTCTGTTTACAGATGCATAGAGGTGCCTGAGTTCTTACCTTCTGTTGCTAAAGAAAGTGTTGCAGGAAGACAAAGAAGTCCTAAAACTCAAGCATGTATCTCTGCCTTTAAATATCTGATACCAAGAGCTTGAGGCCCACGAAACAGCATCCCTATGCTTCCAAAAAATGTGAGAGTGTGTACATTTTGTGGCAAAGGTTGGCACTTCACTTAGGAACATTTGGAAATTACCTTTAATGCTGGTACATGATATATGTGGTTGATAAGAGGCCACAATCACTCTGGTTAACTTCAAGGTGTTTTAAAGAGCAACAGGTACTTCCAGGGATGACTGAACCCTCTAAGCATCTCTGCTGCCTTTGGTACTCTGATTAGGGAGGAACCAGTGCTCCTGAATTGTGACTTATCAGCCATGCTTAAACTCAGTTGGAATAAAGCCAGACCTAACAGATCTATAAAAGTGTGAAAATCCAAGTATGATGTTTGGAGATGAACTTGGAATGAAATAAATCTCCATTCAGAAATGTGTTCACCACCATATCTAAATATTAAATTGTTGCATGATAAATGTGCCTTGTTAAAAGGTTATTGCACAGTACTGCAGCTTTCAATAATTGAGGTTTTGTTGGGTTTACCCAAACAGGAGTAACTGCCTACATTAACAGACAGTTTTGCGTGCATGGTTCTGATGGGATTTCCTGAAAGAATCCCTGAGAATATCCTTGGCTGACCAGACAGATGGTTTACCAGTGACGTGACATGCTGCCAGTCTCCTGAGGAACAAGACTCTTGACTGATAGCTAGAGGACGGTCACATACTGTCAAATGTTTGTCACAAGAAAAAGGATAAGGGGAAGGGCTGCAAAAATTATCTAAAGCAGAATCTAAGAGCAGCTGTTGAGTTTGTGGAGAGACAGAAGCACAGTTAATAACACAGTTATATTTCTTACCTGATGAATTACTGTTGTTTCAGTGTGTATTAATTTTCTTTCACACATCACGTGGCTTTTTTAAAAAGGACAAAAAATGTGATAAAAATAGTTGTTTTGGAAATTTACAGAAGTCTAGTTTTGCATCCAATATTGCATTTAAAAAAAAAGTTATTTGCCTGTATGTAAAATACGGAGAATACATTTAAACTGCAAAGCATATATATTCCAAATGTTGCCATACTTCTTTAAAGTGATTTGTAGACAGCCTTGCCGGTTACAGTTTCCTTCTTTCCTGTTTAAAAAGAGATATAGCAAAGACAAAAAAAAAAAAANAGACAGGCATTGTTTACTCATGCTGTGTAATTTTCTTTTTTATTTCTTGTGTGATTTTTCCTAAAGGAGGCACATACAAGGTACCAGTGTGGCTTGACTGCGATTCTGTGGGCAAGTGACAGCAAGAGAAGCTCAGTGTTGGGACTTGTATCCAGCTCACAGAGAAGGAAACCTGAAACTTGAGAAGAAACATTGAACATCATTTGTGTTTGTGCAGAGGCTTTTTAATTACAGATTCAAATGGTCAGCTCAATGAAATTTGTAATCCTAGGATGAGTATTCGTAGTCCATCTGAAATTCTTGTGACACACTCAAGTTAAGGGAAAAAACCCTACAGTAGATTAGTGATGATATTTTAACAAGTGTTAGACAATTAGCAGGTCCTGGTTTTCTCTTTGATTTCTCACTGCAGTGTGTAGAGAAGAGGAATTAATTAATGAAGGGCTTTAACATTATTTTAAAGATTTGTTGCAAAAGCCAAGATGTGTGGGTGTCAGAAACTGAACCTTTCTGAGCCAATTTGTCAGTTATCACATCTACATCCCACCAATGGCCTTGCAAGGGATGCTTCACCTGTGAAACTGTTGTATAATACCTGCACAAATCCATGGACCTCAGCGAAACACAATTTTTCCACAAGTAATTCCTTATAAGAATGCTCAAAGCAGCAAAGTTGGAAGCCTGAACACTAAATTTTTTGAGGCTCCTACCTCAACTGAAAAATGCAGGGAATTTCTGGTGGGATGCAAATTAATCAGAGAGTACTCTCTGTTCTGTAGGAAAAGAAAAAACTGAATTCTGAAATGCCAAGAAGAATCCTGCCCTCAGCCTTGCTTCCGTCCAAATTCAATATCTTGTTGTTTCAGATAAACTTAGAATAAGTATCTAAGTTATTGGATGTCCATAAAAGGTCATCCCTTTGAATGTATTTGATATTTACCGAATTTTTGTACGTGCTTTGATTTTTCCTGTGCTCTTTAGCACTGTTGATATGCCTCGTGCATCGCTCTGAGCACACTAATCCACACAATGGAAATGACATATTTCTGATGTCAGTAATTGTACTGTTCAATATCAAGTGCAATGATCTCTGGAAATATTTCTGTTGAAATACCAACTACTACACTGAAATGTCAAAATTTTAATTAGTTTCTGTTTAGACAGCTCATGCCAAGCGTACACAAAGTGGATCTTGTTTCTGCACCTCACAAGAGGCCCATTCCAAACCCCAAGGAATTCTTCAGGAGGCTTTTCAAAGCAGGTGAGATCAAGACCATCAGGTCCTTGCAGTTCCAGGACATTCAGTGCTTTCTCTGCTTTCCTAGTTCAGGTAATGTTTTCACGTGACTGTGATTTTCAAGTCCAATGGATGAAAATTAAGAAAAATGAGAGGCCTGTTTGTGTGCTTGGAGGAACCCAAGGCTGTGCAATCGTTTGGGAGTTTGGATTGCCTGCTCATGGTAAATAGCATCTGTGCTCAATTACACTCCATCCATCAGCAGGTAAGGCTCTCAGAAGTAATGAAAGCATCTAAGAAATGGTTTGCACTAGAGAGTAATGATTCCTCAAAAAGGCAGACAATTGGGTTGATTCACAGGTACTGCAGAAGGGAAAGTGTTGCAGATGAAATGGAAATTATTTCACGAACCATCTCAGGATTTCACAGAAAGAAGGGGAATATTATTACCAATTATTCTCTATGAAATGAGTTTGGTAACACACCATCATCTAAAAAGGAACAGTGAAAGGTTGCTAAATTGGATATTTAGATTTTGCTAATGAGAATGGAGGGAGTTGATGAATGTTGAATCATTCCTTGGCAGTTTTTAAACAAAGATTATCATTCATTCTCTTTTTGAACTGACAGATGATGTTTTGTGTTGAAATGAAGCTTCATGACTTTTGATCTAGCTGCTGAAAATAGCAGCATTCTGCTGCCTAAACTGCATGTTCTATTATAACACTAAGTTGCACTAAGAGTCATGGGATGATAATTTGGGATGCTCTGCAATCCTCTGCCTTTTTGAGGGATTTGAGGTTTTTTGAAGCATGTGCCACGACAAGGCTGCATTACCTTACGCAGCAATGAGTTTACACACTGCAAAATCAAAATATTTCTATTTAGTATTCTTTTGTTTGCTTAACAATGTCTCAAGAAAATATGTGGTACATGTCTATGCTGAGTTTCATGTACCATGTTAAAATCAGGCAACTGCCTTGCCAGATACCACCTGAGCAATATTTACCAGTGATAATCACCTCAAAGGTGTTGCAGAGCTTGATTACAGAGATAGGGACCTCCCAGGACACTGACTGGCAGGATATTCACACTTTGGGATGCTACCAAGGGAAATCAAAGCTCTTATTTGTTTCCCTCTCATCAGTGCCAGACAAACTGATGTCCTTTGTAGAGCTGTTTTCCAAATACTAGCTCACATTTTTGACACCAATATTCAGGATGGACTAAAATCTTATTTTAAACTTTCCTCTTGCAACTGCAATCTTTTAAACAACTTTAAAAAAAAAAAAAAGTTCTGTTTCAGCTATCCATATTGAATTTTTGTGGCCTCTTCCACCTCCCAAAAGCAGGGCAGTGGAAAACTACATCATTAGCCAATCTGGCACAGCAGATGAGACAGGATAAACGGGATATTCCCTCCAGAGCTGGGAAGTAGGTGAATTTCTCCTGCCCTCAGCTGCATCACCACTTGTTCCTTCCTTGTGGCTCTTTTTCTTAACATGGAATTTGCACTCTCCAGGTAACAATAACTAGAGTGAGGAGCTGCTTATGCTCCTTCCCTCACTTCCCCCATTACTGAGATTTGTGATGGCTGGACTTCAGACTGAAAAGAGCATCTAGTTATCTCTGAAAATCTCAGAGGTGCTGTAGATGCAAATTTTAAAAAAGCATGTGCTCTTTTTTGTATGTTCTGCATGTCCATACATAACTGTGGAAAGACTTTAAGAATTTAGAATTGAGAAGAAGTTCTCCTGAAAGGAAAACAGAGTTGCAAGGCACAAGCTTGCAAAGGGGTCTCAGGATTTTTGGAGCAGACTTTGTGGATGTAGGCAAATGCACAGGATTATCTGGTGGGCATTGTGTGTCTCCTTGTTATTGACCAAAGAGGAAAGAAAATACTGAGGATACTCATTCGTTTATAGGAAATCCAAGATAAACTCCAAAAAGTGCTTTGGTCACTAGTCAAAAGGACAAATGAGAAGGAAACAATTAGCTGGGTAATCAGATTGTGATACTTTGTTGGTGTTTCCTGCAGGAATACATTGGAAATGTTGTTAATTTAACATTGAGCATCCAAATTCTTATCAGATCAGCAGGCACAGAATGATAAAGCTGCCGATGACCTAAACTAAAATGTGAAAGAGAAATTAAAATGTCTTAGAATAACAATGAGATGGTAATTGTGAAAGAAAAAAACATATTCCATTGACTGAATTAGAATAAGAGGTAACAGTTCTGTTCATTTATTCTGGAGTTAATCCATCACTAGTCTGAAAACTTACATAACATAAAAGAATCCTAAAAGTTTGTCTGCCTTTTTTTTTTTGTTGTTGTTGTTGTTCTTATTGTACTACTTTGCAGTATCTGAAATGGCAGACTTTTGACTTAATATTTCTGACCACAGATGTCCTAAAAATAATACATTAAAAAACTATCAGAGTGAAATAATTTATTTCCTTTGCATACTATCCTATTTGTGCCACATTTAACAAATGACCTGTCACCTGCTGAAGTATTTTCATTTATATACCAGCAGATTTAGCAAGGAAAGATAATAATCACTTTTCTTCCAGCTATAAAATAGAAGAGACCCGTTTTTTTTTCCTAACTGAAATACATAATCAAGTGTGCAAAATAGATGGGTGCTTAAAAAAAACCCAAAAACACCAACAGGTTGGATATGGCTCCCTGTCACATTGCTTGGTCATTAATATTTTTCACAGTGAAATTCCTGCATCTTCTCAAGTGTTCCATCTTCCCACCACATCCTACATCTTCTCTCTCTTGAACAGTTGATACACCAGAGGCTTTCCACAATGAGACTGATTTCTGCAAATCAGACCATGGCACACTGTCTGATGCACATAAATGAGCTAGGTAGAATGGAAAGCCTTTTTCTTGAGAGTTTGTCAGGCTGTTGAGAGTGCAAGAGTTAACAGCAGGTCAGGTGTTCCATGTGGGCTGGCTGTTTTCCTGAAGGTAATGTTACTGGTCCCTGTGCTATCATTTGGGAACAGACCTGCATTGTGGCTGACAAACTGTTCCCTCTGTGATTTTTCATTCCCACCATAATGTGGGGTTTTTCCAGAGTTCTTGTGTTAGTAGTACGCTGATATACAACCCCACAGTATGGGCATTCTCCAAGTATGGACAGGGATTCTTCTGGATGGAAACAGGTGTTTCTTTCTATGGAAACAGGTGTTGTGGGGCTGTTTTTCTTCAGTAACTATTTAAAGGGTGGCAAATCATAGTAGGAAACGCCAAACTATGAGATGTCCAAAAGAAATTCAACAGAGAAATAATAACAAAAGACCCCTGTTCTGTGCCCATGGATGGTCTGTCTGAACTTGTTCCTTGCATTCAGTTAGAGCTAATTACTGGTGTCTCTTCAGTTCACAATTCAGTTCAGCACTGTGCCGATACTTCATTAACAAAAAATCCTCATGGAGAACAATGTTTTCCATAAACACAATAGGCTAAATCCTTGGATCATATCTAACTTTGTCAAGCAAATCACATTTACCCACCCTCCTCTCTTTTTTGCATGAGTGTTTGCTTTGTAGTCTCATTTTAGTGCCCCAATACATTCCTGGCATAGCCTCCCACTTCTCATTTTGTTTTTCCCAAGTTGCAGCCTGCAGAAGCAAGTCCCAGACAGTGCTCCCCAAACAGCCATCAGGTAACTTATCTATTTTTCAAAGCTAGGTTATGAGAGGTACATATTCATTATTGCCCAATTTAGAAGCAAATTTTCTGGTCCCTCTGTTTAACTGAGTTAAACTGTTTAACTGAGAACTGTTTCTTTTTGTTTGGAAAAAAGAAAATAAAAAGAAAAAGAAAAAAAAAGAGCGAGAAAAAAGCATATATCTTAGGAAACATTGGGAATGCCCCTCTGTGTTTTGTTTCCTTCTTTTGGAGTGATCTTGCTGAACTCCAACTGAACTGGTGAGAGAGATTTGATTATGTTCTTTCCCATGTACAGCTTTTTTTTTTGTTTCAAGGGAAATGACATCCATTTATCCAGAGAGCTCTGTGTGGGCTCTTGTCAATGAGCACATTCTACAGTCAGCAGAGGAGCCAGACAGGTATTTGTATCATTCCCAGGAAGGACTTCACTGAGAGCTCTCATGTAAACACAGCTCCTGACAGTGTGGAGTAGCAAAGACACCAGAGCAGCAGGCTGCTGATTAATGAGCTGTTGAGTGGTGCTGGGTTGCCTGTGAGCCTGCTGCACATCTCTGGAAACGCGAGATAACCAGGTCTGCAGTGATCAGCACACCTCTCATACGGCGCTGTTTGATCTCCAAACTGTCAGCAAACTGCAGATTACAGGCATGGCTTGAGGTCTGCTTGGGCACATACTTAAGGAATGCAGGGGGAAAAAAAGTAGCCAGTGCCTTCCAAATATATACATACAAATGTGTGCATTTGCTTATTTTGTGGAGCTCAGAGCAAGGACAGTCTCTCTTTCTGTAGGCATTGAGATCACATGGCTCATGGAAAAGCTGGAGCCAGTGGTCTCAGCAGAAGCCCAATCTGGCTAGATCAGAAATATGACATTTGATTACAGGAAGAAATATTACACAAATTGATAGAGCGTTGAACAGACTCATGGCTGTCAGCTCAAATGAGTCTGGAGCAGTATATCAGACAGAGATAATTGTATAATCGTAAGACTGAACGCAGTAAACCCTCTCATTGCCTGTGCTGGCTTCCTTGGCCACGTGGGAGACCCTCATAGCAATTTGAGAATAAAGGCATTATATCAGCATCACTCAAGGAGATGAGAGCAGACATCTATTGCTCCTTTAAGCAGCTGTTGTGTTCCATATCCATCAGAGGATCTCTGGATGGATATGAAATGAATATGGCACTTTAGCTTGAAATTGAAATCAGGATGTGGCCAGCTCCTAGCTTTGCCTCTGGATGCCAGCTGTAAAGGTTATCACACAAAGGGTGCAGGAGGAGATTTGGTAACAGTTGAATATTTTAAGCCCAGATTTTCATATAAGAACAGTCTGTAACAGAGAGGCACGGTGTTTGTACACATCACAATGGGCAAGCTTATTAATAGAGCATGTTTGTTCAGCTGAGATTAGAGAGAGAAAACTATTAACTTGCTGTTTTTAATTAACCAGTATCTGTGTAAGATTTCCAGGCTGCACTGGTACAAAAGTGGATTGTTAGTACATTTTCCAGGAACTGGACCAAAAAAGGAATTAATAAAGCAGCACATCATTAAGTAGACTCTAGCTTCAACTCATAAAAGACCATTAGAACAGACTAATCTAATTGTCTTCATAATAGAAAACATATAACTTGCAAGAAATAATTTTAATGGAAAAATACTTTTATAGAATCCACTGCTGCTGGTTATTTGTTTGAATGATTGATTTCCTTCGACATTTAAAACTATTGCACTCTATTTCTAGTCTAAATCATGTTTCAACTTTCAGCACAGCTTCTTTCAGATTAAGAAATCACTTTTACAAGATTTTTTCAATGAGAAGGTATACTTAATTTTAATAATCTCATCTTTTAACATGATCCTAGGGGTATTTTGACCCCTACAATTGTGTAATAAGCATTTATAGCTGTTCATTAATTCCATAGCTCTGCTCTGCACCAGCTGCATTTTCTGTCCCTGAAACACACTGAAGGGTGTGACAAGGATCTTGTCAATGGTTGCAAAAGAAACTAACCTGTCACAGGACAAAAGAAGCTGCATTCTCTGAAACTGAGAGCTACTTTAAAGTTAGAAAACAGAAGAAATGATGTAATTTTGCAATTAAATTAGATGCTAGGATGATTGTTATTTAACATATTTCTGCGTGATGGAAAAGAGATGAATAAAAAGCTTTCTGAGGATGGAGAGTATCAAAACTGAGGATGGCATAGGCCATTGTTCTACCATCTCACAGTGCCAAGCAAGGAGCAGCTGAAATTCAGTATTGATCAATAAAAATCCATGCACACACAGCAAATCAAACAAACAAACAAAACCCTTCATGTATACCATGGTAGTTCTAAACATGCCATTACTGAAAGAGAATTATAAGCTTATCTGTAGTTTCCTGTAAATGTTAAGCTTAGTCTTGGTGGGCAGGAAAGTGAAGGTGTTATGAAATACTGAAAAAGAAGAGATGAAGCATTACTATACAGATCCATGCGTTTTTGGGGAGCTGACATTTCAATATATTCTACCAGTTTGCTCACTTCACTCCAGAAAAGGGTATTATAGCCTAGAAGAACCCAGAGAATAATAATTAGTAGTACAGAATACCTGCAGTATGCAGAGGAAGTGAAATAAAAAAGCCTCTATACCTTGGAAATGAAATGAGTGCACATGGTTATGACAGAGGTTTACACCACCCTGAATGACACAGGGCAAGTCTTGAGGGGATGATTATTCACAGTCCAAAGTACATAAACTAAGGCACATGAAATGAAGTGATCAAGAAGACAGCTGAGACTGAATGAAGGGAACTTTTTTGTTATATGCATAATTAAGTTGAGAAACTCACACCCACTGATTTTTTTTAAACTCCGCAAGTTTTGATCAGTTCAAAATGATTGAATAAATGACAGAGTGTTTGATAATCCTGATGTCATTGAGGCAACAGTCAGTTTGGGAACTGCTGGAAGATTAGAGGCAGGGAAGGTATTCAAGCCTAAAATACTTCTGTGCCTCTGATTTGCTATTGTTAAGTGCCAAATTCTGGGATAAATGAAACTTTCATCTTACTTCTGGAGCCACCCCAATAATCTTTAGATGTCGGATGCAAATTCAAAATTCTAGTCTGCAGTCAATCTGTCAAATTAAGTATTAGTTCAGCTTGTATGGAATATTTTTTCTGTTTAAATACATTATTGTAATCTTCTTGGTTGCAACATGATACCAGGGCCCAAATCCTCATGAGCTCCAGGGAGAAATTTTCCATTAATTCAGTCCTTTATCTAATTATTGGTTGTGTTTTAAGTCCAGGTTAGCTGTACCTTTATTTTACCCAGCTTCATATTCAGGCTGACTGATCCACGACTGTTCATAACTACATCAAGTCTGGGAAAGTTTCCCTTTTATGCTGGCTCTGGTTTGGACTTACATGGCATTTAAGCAGCCATGGTCTAGGCTGTGAACCTGTGGGGAGACCATGCCCACTGTGTGTCTGCATTTTGAAAATCCAGTCATGCTCCATGTTGTCCTTTATCTATTTGTGGTTTGAAGTTTAATCATTAATCATTCAGTAGCCTTCTCCAGTAAGTGTTCTTATCACCCATTCTTCCTTTTTGCACTGATCAAACCCAAACTATGTTGTTTGTTCATTGGTTTTTCAAACATTTTTTTGGGTTTTTAAATGTCAGATTAACTAGAAGGAATACAGAAAGCCCACAGTTGGCTTGGGCTTTATAAAAATATATATTACAGCATTATTTTTGTAGTAAATTAAGAACGTTAGGAAAGCAAAGAGTGTCTTGTATACAGCTGTGCCTCTTGTCTCTGCTCTGCCTTTGTACTGGTGACTATTTTGGATGGTTTTATTGGACTGTGAATGGGAAAGATCTTATGTTAGTTTGTGTTGTCCCTGCGTATTTAAATTGTATGTGTTTCTGGAGGTTCCACGTGCTTCCTCACTAGTACGTTGAACCTCATGGGGAAAACTGTTTTGGTGTCTATTGAGGTATAACTTATACCTTTCAGGTGTAATGGACAGCAGCAGGGCATGTCTCTACTAAAAGCTTTTTGGTCTCTTCTGCACTTATATTAATATTAGTTACTGTTATGTACTTCAAGATCATGTGTCCTCTGGGGTGTAGGATCTGTTTATCTCAGCTTTAAAATTCTACCTCTTGGGTAGGAGAGATTATCACATTTATGATAAGAGAGCAAACACTTTTTTGCAGCATTAAGCTCTCTATCAGTTCTCAAAAACATGGATAAAGATGCAGAAGGGCAAATAAAATCAGTGTTGTTAATGGGACTGCCTGCCACATCTTCAGAAGTTTAGTGAAACTTTTCAAATGTGCTTTACCGAAATGTTGACAGGGTAACAAAAATCGTGGGGAAGGAAGGCTTGTTCTTCACCATTCTGCAGACAGTGAAATTAATGAATTCTGCCTGACTGACATGAGTGAAGACCCAACCTAATCTGAGGTCCTGTCAGAAAAATTCTTGAGTCATAAAAGCAATAAACTGCTGCTGACTCATAAAGAGGGTTCTGCTACCAAAGAAAAAGAAAAAAAAAAAATGAAAGAAAAAGGCTTTTTCATGGCAACAGCAGTAGTTATGATGGGGAATGATAAAAGGAGAAAAAAAATACTCTTTTGGTACTTATAGTTCCAAAGTGTCTCAAAGATTACATCAGATTGTGTTGCTCTTTCCCATTCTAAAATTTCAGTGTCTCCTAAGGACTCTGCTTAAGCTGAAGTTTCTGTTTGATGAAGTGTCCAAGAATTCAGAGGCATGATACTGACTGTGAAAAGTTACTTTAAAAAAGTTGGATGTTGTCCTTTGCCCACAATATGCTTCACACCGATAGTGAAGATAGTTGTTCTCATGAGAGAATATCTGAGTGCCTGTTTATCGCTGACAGATCAGAATTCATAACCTCAGACCTCCCCAGCTGGAACTGGGATTACTGTCTGAAGCACTTTTTTTTAATGACTACATGTATTCATAACTGAATTTGGGACTGTGAGAACTTTCATTGCGTCGGAGCAGATTGACATTAGTGCTTTTGAAAATTATTTCAGGAATACTGAATGGCAAAGGCAGAGGGGGAAAAAAATCAATTTTCAGAGGCCAATACTTTGATCCTCTTGTCATCCCCATGTGCAATCAGGCAAGGCAGGGGAAGCTGGGGAGGCTGGCTCAGTGCTGAGGTCAGAGCTGCTCCGAGCTGGCAGGCGGCGCCTGACGGATGCTGTCAGGGATGACAACGATCCCTGAATTCCCAGCTCTGGCTCGAACACTCAGTGGGGAGCTGGACCAGACTGGCAGAGCTTCATCACTGCCAGGGGGAGCAAGATTTTGTCTAACCACTCCAGTGTGACAGTGTCTTGGTTTAGAAAGACAGGTGTCTGCCAGGGAAAAGCTGGAGCTTCCCTTGGAATGGAGAATGTAAACCTGTTACCATGAGGATTTTTCCGGCTGCCTGAGCGTTCATATTAGAGGAGAAGACTGTACCTTCTCATGCTCTGTTAATGTAAACACCAGCTATGTTTATGGAACATAGCCATGGCTTTGCATTCCATGCTGGGACAAACAAGACTGTGTGACAGCTTCCTTGACAAATGTGGCAGGAAGGTGGGAACTCCATCCTCCAATCCACAGGCTTGATAGGTAGTCTATAAAAGTGCCATTTTGTAAATAAAGGGGTCTTCCTGCCCTGCATGCTCTGTGAACCCAGAACCTGTGCCCCGAGTCTCATTTCCCTGGAAGGCCTGCGCAGTGATATAAACCCCCTCCCTCAAAATTATTATAATTTTTCTAAGTCTTGGAGGAGGCATCTGAACTGGCCTTAGAAAGGATTCCCACTTCCTTTCATCCTTAATGCTAAGAAACTGATTTGTACATTCTCTTTATTCTCTCTTGTTAAAATATACTGACTTCTGTATTGCTTAAGCAAGAGAACTCCTCAGCAGTAATGTTTTAGGGTTTATTTATTAAAAAGTAGGAGGTATGTCATGTATACTTTATATACAGATATATTATACACTCCAAACCTGTCTACAGACTTTTACTCCTGGGATTTACAACTGAGGCGTAGAGTCTGACATTTTGTAAATTATTCTATTCAGATAAATGTGATAGCAAACAGAATCAAGAGTCTGATGATGATACAAGAGTAAAGTGGACTGAAATGAAGTTGATGACAGAGAAGTTGGAATGAATGTTACAGAAAAATTTCTTAAATTTTTCCTATATTTCATTCCTCCCAGCTGACCTTGAACATTTCTGATGTATTTTTATCCTGTGTCTGTTTCCTGCTTTCTAAATCCTGGCCTGGGTATGAAAGGAGATGTAGATTTAGACTCAAACCTGCTTGCCAGAAAGGACAGTCCTTGTGGGCAGTGAGACAGCTTACCGATGGACTGCAGGACTTTGGCTTTCTCCTGCTGTAGCCTTCATTTCAGGAGGACTCACTGTGCAGTGTGAGTGCAGTATTTATCTGGCCTGTTCTGTTCCATTAGTGAGGTGCTGGCAGTGTCTTTCTAGCACAAATAAAACATAAATGACATCTTTAATTAGTTTTCTGCCACACCATCCAATGTTCAAAATAGACATTTTCAAATGCTTTTGTCACCTTGATATTTTTCTGGGGACGCAATTGTCAATAACCCTGAAACTACCAGTTACTTTCCAAAGATCATTTCTTATAGCTTAAAAAAAAAAGGCATAACTCAATCACTCTTCAGAATGGTGGAAGGAGAAAGACTTGATATTTGTCCAAAGATGAAACTAAGATATAACTTATTTGAGTTAAAACCTACTGGACTCTTGATTGATAGGATCAAAGTCAGAGCAGACCTTCTTTGTCAAGTTCAAGATTTCTCTTTTGACTGCAGTAAAAGTATTTCCAATGAAGAGCACAAATCTTCTTCTGCCTTGACAGAGTTGTACACACCCTGTGCTGCCCCTAGTTGGTACTTTGTTTGACTGGCAGTAATTTTATATTATTGGGATATATATCTGTCTTTGGCATTTAGTGTGTGAGCCTTAATTCACTTTATAGTGTAGTAATAATTCTCGTTTTGCTTTAAATCCTGCAAAGGTTGAACCATTCAAGCAGGAATTTGCATTTGACCTGTCAGAGGCAGTGACTGACATCTGTCACCCCTGCTCATTGTTTCAAGATCTCTATCTGAAAAATTCAAATGTAATGGATGTTGTTCAAGGCTGCCAGATGTTGATGCTACCAACAACAGTTAAGATAGGTCATAGAAAAGCTGTTGCTATGCACAGCAACTCAAAGGAAGGGAATTTTTTAGTTTTATCCTCTTGCTGCTAAAGCATAAAAAACTTATAAAATACTTCATATGTTTAACTGTGAAATACAAACTGCTATAAATCCACTGAAAGTACTTTTAAAAGAACTATTAATTTGGGGAAAAAAGCCTCAGTTCTGTATACTTATCTCCCAACTTAATTTCCATGAGAAGCAAGCATCTTCCACTGAGTTCTGGTACTTTCTGCTGCTGGTAGAATAGCAGTCACTATCCCCCCCAAAAAACTCACACCAAAAAATACCCCAAACAAACCAACAGACCCAACCATTGTTAAACAATTAAAAAGGACCAGGAAAAGGTGCCATGGCCCAAGTAAACTAAATGTGTGCACCTGCTCCCTGAAGCATTTTACAGTCCTGAGGCTCAGGTTTCTTCTTCAGTCACATGTGCCTGCATCAGACATGAAAAACAAAATGATGGGCCAGTTGTTTGTGTTCCTCAGAATATTGGTTTCATTTCTCAGTATTGTCATGTGCCTGTGTGATCTTGAACAAATCATATAGGGGGGAAAACCTCAGCTGCTTTAAACAATCTAAGTTCCACTCCCTTTTGTGGACAGCTAATAGACACTCTTGGTTTTTACAGAGCCTTGGAAATTTATGCCAACTGAGGATCCTCCCTACAGCCTCCAGTTTCAGTGTACTATTAGTAAAATGACAAAATTAGTGCTTTCCTGCCTCACAGGTTCCTTTTGAGAATAAACACATTAAAGCAGTGTAAGGATCTTAGATACTGTGCAGATGGGAACGATAAAAGCTCCTCAGACAGAAAATCCTGAGCCGTGGCAGTTCTGTGACCTACATCAAGCTGCTCTGCTCCTGTCCCCTGCCTTGCCTGAGCTCAGCTCCCTCAGCTGTGTAATTACCTGGTCTCAAATAACCCTCAAAACTTCCACAGCTTTTTGCAGCCCTTCCCTTTCCCTTAAGGTCTGTCTGTGCCACTTTTTCAGTGATCTGCAGCTTTTAGGTGATTTTCTGTCAAACACACTTCAAGGCTAGTTTCTACCTGGTTTTCTTCTCCCCTTGCAGCTTCTCTGCTGACACTGCAGCTTTCAAACATTAAAAAAAAAATACTTCTTAGGATAATTTTTTCTCCTCCATAAGGAAGAATTAGAGCTTCTCTAGAGAAATCTGGCCTCCTTTGCAGCATCTCTCGGGATATGGAGGATTTTAGCTTAGGGAATAAATTATTTCATCCACCACTTAATATAGATATTGGTAAAAAAGTCATGATCATAGAAATGTTTTCTGAAATAAACATGTTTATTCTATAATTTGTTCTAAATCCAGAAATTTAATGATGCAGTCCACAGAATACTTTAGGTCCTCATTTTTCTGTGCTTGTTTCCAGTTCTCAGGGTCAGCAATTAAAAGGGTTAAGGAATCACCTGTCCCTTGCAATGCACTAGTTCTTACTTGCTACCATTTGGGAGAAAGAATTGCTACAGCTGAGCTACACTTCCCTCCTGTCTGTGACTGCTGGAGGCAGATGAGTAATTTGGTAAATCTGATAAAGTAAATCCATTGCTCAAGGCTATGCCAAGTGGAATCACTTATTAAATGGCTCCAGAGTTCAGGAACTACTTAATTCTGTGTTTTTAAGCCTGGCAATATACAAGCTTTCTTTGCCATAAGAAAGCCATTTAATAAAACTGCTAAATTGTTTGCTTTTTCTCCTGTATGTCTGAACAACATGAAGCATATTTTTGTTACACAACTCTTTGAATCAGGTTGTTTCCTTCATGAGTCTTGTCTTGCTGTGAAGTCCAGCAGTGATGAGGAGAGAGAAAGGGCCAAGAAAAGCAAATGAGAAATCTTTTCAGATGATTTAGGAACCACATTCACATATTCTCACGTTTCTGCCGTGGGAATGGCCCTGTCTCAGAATATTTGTATTATCTTTGTGCTTGGGGGATGCCCTTTGCAGTAGCTCTGCTGTTGGAAGGTCTCAAGAGCAGCACTCCCAGACTGCTCTGTTTGTCTTACACTGGGATAAGGATACACCCACGAAGTAATAATAATTCCCCTCTCCTCCCCTCCCCTCCCCT